>VXAZ01002748.1:97314-215538 GCA_013399875.1 Gymnorhina tibicen | reverse complement strand
CCGCACACACGCACCGGGACACGCACACACACACCGCTACACACCCGCACACACTCACCGGGACACGCACACACACACCGCTACACACCCGCACACACACACCGGCACACGCACACACACCGCACACACACACGCACCGGTACAGGCACACGCACCGGTACAGGCACGCACACACCCCCCGCACAGCCGCGCTCTCCCCGCCCGTCACCGCAGACTACCCCCGGCCCCAACCGCGGAGGGGCGTTTTGCAGCCCCAGCTCGGTCCCCAAAGTGCGGGCCGTGTAGGGAGAGAGGGAGGGAGCAGGTCCCGGGCTGGGCTGCGGAGCCACTCCCCACTGGGACTCCCCCCACACCTTCCCCATCACTAAGTCAGACACAGGCACGGCTGGAAGTTGAGAGCTGGTAAGGGGCTGCTCGTGGCTCCGAGCCCCGTCCTTCATCCCCCACAGGGAGAGGAGAGGTATCAGGGGTGCTCCGACACCCTTGTACATCTGTATGTACTGCTGATTCCCAAATGTCCGCTCAGCTCTTGCTGCTGCTAGGGGAAACGCATTTAAATGAAGGGGAAAACACACCTAAAAATACCTACCTGTGCCCTGACCTGCCTGGGGCACCCTCAGTGACGTGGCACAGCTGCTTTGCTTTGGTCCCTATCAGTGACTTTTCCTTTAATATCTTCATATTTGGGGATGTGGGTTCCTCTCTGAGCTTTCCTGTTGTAGGGACAGTGGGGGTGTCATGGTGATGCTCAAGGTGACAAAGGGATCCTCGAGGCCCAGGGAAAGGTTCCCCAAGGATGAGTGGTCCGTGGTGGGGTTACTCTTTCAGCCACCCTGTAAAACCCTGGTGAGCTGTTTGTCATCTCAGTCGTCTCTGAGATGAAATCTTTAAAAATGCAGAGAGGAGATGGAGGAAAATCCCACTCAGGGCATCACTGGTTTTTCTAAAGATAGCCATAATTTTTCCTGTTCATTAGCGGATGCTGAGTACCTTGTTTCCAACAGCCAGTGGGCTCTGTGTTCACCCGGACTGCTTCCCTAGCTGATGAAAGATGTCTAATTCTTCAGTCAGTCAAATCATCTCTTGCATACAAACAGCAAACTTTCCCCAGCCATCCACCAGGAGTCAATATTCCCCCCAGTTTTGCTCCTCTTACCTCTATCCAATAAGAACACTGTGGAAGACTAACCAAAGTCAGATTTATTTAGTCGTATTATTCATACCAATTTGGAGAGAAATATTTTCCGGCACTCATCCCACTCTAGTTTAAAGAATGACTAATAATCTCTTAACACCAATGTTCCTTCCATTTAAGCTCTTCTGTTATGAAATTTCTATCAGTTGAGAGGAGTTTGTTGGAGTTGCTGTTCCCAGCTGGTCTCCCCCATTGTTCCTGGCCCATGGACAGGTTCTTGGGATGGATCAAGAGTATTTGTCCTGGAGAAGGAAAGTGGAACACGAGGGAAGGTGGTGGGGTGTACTGATGTCTGAAGGAGAGCTGCAGCTGGGATGCAAACCTTCTCCTGGCTGCCCCCTGTCCCCAGCCCTCAACCCCCAAGCTGGGGGAGCTCAGAGCCCCACAACTGCAGCACAAACCCGCAATTATGGACTAAAGCAGCTCTCCCACAGATGCAGCAAATGAGTTCCTTTGGGATCTTTGTCTGTAACGAAGAGTTATTGTCCCTTCTGGTGTTGTAACTTCATTTTGGCCTTGTGGAAAGCAGTTGCTATTCCCACAAACAAGATACCCATCTGCTGGTCTAATTTTGCAGTGTGGATGTGCACGTTTATATCAATAGCTGTCTGCAGAAATGCTCTGCTTTGGGTTTTGTTGCCTCATGTTTCTGCACACAGGCGGTGCACAGGCACGGCTGATAACAGGGAACGAATTGCCCCAGCAGCTGTTCCTGAGTGCTCCGTGTGCTGCCTCCTCCACTTTCCCTCCATGCCAAGTACTGGCAGGGAATATCAAGAGACATAGTTTAAAAATAATTCTAATTGCAAACTGAAATAGCAGGTACCTGGAAATAATGTGGCTGTCGATCTACAATCAGCACTTCAACAGGATGGTGCAGTTTGTGCCAGCCAGATCTCTCCTTTCCTAAAAGTGCACGGGGAGGGTACTACCCCAAGAGTTGGTAGGCACCACCCCAAAATTGGCCTGAGTGCTCCTATGAGGAAAGGCCTCAGCAGCACATTTCTATGAGCTAATTAATTTAATAAATTCTAATAATTCCTTGGCAAATCTGCCTCAGCCACACGTGAAGGATTCTCACCCTCACGGGCAGACAGCTCTGTTTCTCACAGACAGGGTGTGGAGCACAGAGCTTGTCTCCTGGGATGCAGCCTTGCATTCCCCAGGCAGGGATCAACCTCTCCCCCTTTCCAGAAAGTTTTTGCCCGGGCGGGTTCTCCCTTCTGTCCTCACCTCATTTTACAGAGCTGGGCACCTACGGCTGGTCCACGCCTGAACCCCTGCCAGCCCTGGTCTCCAAGCAGGCAGAGGCTGAGCCTGCCAAAGGAAGACATCCAAGATACCCACCCCTTTCCCATCCCACTCCCACCCCTTTTCTGCCTCTCTGTGTAGCACCTCTTTCCTCTCTCCACTGCCAGCGCATGCCCTGGGGGATTTGTGAATTCCCTTTCTACAAAACGAATGACAAAAGCATCTCTTCTCACCTTCACTTCTGCTCCCCGTGCGGCTTTAATCCACATTCCCTTTCCAGCCAAAGCAGAGGCGGGGATGAACCGCTTCCTTCTGGTGCTCCAAAGCCTCCACCATAAATCCCCATTGTTTGTTTCGGAACCAGCCGACCTTTTAGCTAATCTAGGCTCCTTTTAATATATTTTGTGTGTGTGTGTCTGTGGCTTAAAAAAGGAGAAGAATCATGGAAACCAAGAGACGCCTGATCTCAAATGTTACAGCAAGGCATTTACTTAAAATCTTGCTGGAAAATGTCACCCAAAGACGTCATCTATTTAAACCGCCTGGACTTCGAGCTGAGGGTCCCACTGTGCCTCAGACGTGAAGCCTCACTCCCTTTTATGTAGACTCAAGTATTTTTCATCTTTTCTTTTTCCAGGTGATTCCAGTCACCAGGAATTTTCATGTTTATCTTATTCCTGCCTGATTTCCTTGGGTGGGATTTTTCTGAAGGACAGGGGAAGCATCAGAGGGAAAGCTCTGCAAGAGGTTGGTGCTAAGAGACAGCATCAACCTTTTTCCCATCGAGCACCCAGCCCCAAACCCCTGTTAGAGCAGGTTCATGAGGCAGGGGATGCTGGACTGATTGAAGCCTTTAAAATCACTTCCCAGTGGGCTCACTATAGACAGGCTCTCCCCTAAAAGTCAGGAGTGTCTAAGATGGGTTGGGAAGGTAAAACCCTGGAGTGTACAGGGATTTTCTTGGGGCATGCTGTGCCTGAAAAGCGAGGAAGTGAGGGAGGAAGGGGTGATAGAAAAAGGGACATCGATCAGCTTTGTTGGTGGCAATATTGACTGGATCGTTACTTACAGGCACTCCTACACTCAACTTATTGCAAAATAAAGTGCTGGTTTGGCTGAGCAATAAACAATATTTACTGCCTTTGGCTGAACTGATTTTTCAGAAGGGTATTTTAAATCAAACCAGTTGATACACAGGAAATTTATTGACTCTGGTTTTCAGAGCAGATTCACCCGCTGAGGCTCTGCGGTGTGAGCATGTCAGTGTGTGGGTTGGCAGAGTGGACAGACATGCCCAGAGCAGAGCAATGATCACACACCCCAGCATGTGTGTTCTTGGGCAGCTTTAAAAAAGAAAAAGACAGCCAGAACACACTGTGATGTGCGTGGTGTTATTGGTAAGAGAATCACCGTGAAAAAGGATCAGTCTCTGGGAAGAAAGAACTGGGAAATAAGTGTTCAGGCACCTTTTACAGGTCCTATGTTCTGTGTGCTGCACGGTCAAATTCAGTCCTTTACTCAGGCAAAACTCCTTCTAAGGTAATGAATGTACTGGCTGACAGACCCTGTAATATTTGTCTCGAACATCAGAGACTGATACTTTAACTGGACACACACAGGAGGTATCAACTCCTTTAGCTTAGAGATAAAAGAGTTTGGGGTCCCTTGGGCTGGTACTGCAACAAGCCCAAATCTGATTCCTCATGGCAATAAATGCATTTTATCTTCGTTTATGCAGTACAAGTGCTCACCACGCAGACAGTTGTGCTCACACACCGCACGCAGGGTTTCTCTTCGGAAATCCTGGGGTTTATTCTAGGAAAAAATATTAAAAAAACGGGACGGCGGAGTCTAAATGGAGAGTTCGCACTTGCTGTGGCTGGGACCCTCCATCGTAGCCCCAAGCAGGGCTCATGCAGAGACGGCTGTTGCTCTGTTCCCCGGGGGTTTAATCTGCTTTTGCAGCCCTGGCGGCGGCTCCGCCAGCCGCGCTCCCAACAGCTCCGCACAGCGGTGCCGGCTCGGAGCACAGCCCCGGCTGCCGGGAATGCCCCAGCTCCAGCTCAGCACACCACACCAGCATCTGTCAGGAGCTCTCAGGACTCAGTTCACAGATTAACCTCATTTTCTTAGCCTTCCTCCAAGCAATTTATGCTATTTTCCAAAATGGTGCTGTGCCCGGCAGCTGTAAAATGCAAAGGAAAAAGCGGCGCAGTAAAAATCCCTGGCAGCCAAACGCTCTGTACTGTCTTCTCCCAGTGACCTTCCCATGTGTTTGAAATGCTCCCAGGCCCTTACCAGACGCCTTGGGTTTCAGGAAACACATAAAGCACCGGGCGTGCTTTGTGCTCTTTCCTGGTGTGAGCCTTTTTATTAAATGCTGGAAATGCCATGGGCTGGAAGGGCTTTTTCCTTGGCTCTATGTCACCGAACAACAGGAGGTTTGTTCAGACACCCCTCCACCTCGGTCCCTTGCACCCAGAAAGTCCCTTTCCTTCTCCAGGGAGACCAGCACTGCGGGATGCAGCAGGGTCAGCTCCAGAAAAGTTCCCAGTGGAAACTTTCCGGGGACACCCTACATTGGTTTCAAGTCTCTCTGTGACGTTTCAAACTCACAAACTTGGCACTTCATGTCTTCCAAAGCACGCTGTGACCTGTGCAAATGTTTATTGTTGGTTCTCTGCAATCCAGCTCGTTCCTGCTATTCTTCCTTTTAAGAGCCCACATCCTCCTATTTTTTCAAGCACTGACACCCTGAGCCTGGGCTGCTCCTGAGCCTGGGCTGCTCCTGGACCTAATCTGGCATCCCTATCCCTGTGTGAGGAGAGGGTGCTGACACTTCTGCAGCCTCTGAGGGTATGACAAGGTCCCTCCTGATCATCACCAGGAGGAAGAACAAGAGGCTCTGCTGAGGCTGCTGAGCTCCATCCCTATTCTGCAGCTGCCTGGGCACAGCCTGACCTCAGCCTGGAGAATCCCAGTTTCCATCCTGCTGTTTCCTGACTGATGTCACTGCAGGACCTGCTGCTCTGATGGGGAATGTGAGACTCAGAGGAAGGGTTTATTTACAGTCCCGTGGCCAGGAAACAGCCGGGATCACTTCATGGGCTCACCTGGGGTCCTTTGTTTCCGACGCAGCCGCTGTCCTGCTGACCCCAGCAGATCTGCAGAGGCCCAGCTCCCAGCCCCGTGCCCTCCCTGACGCCTCCCAGCCACAGTCTCACACCTCAGGCTGTGCTGGTTTCCTTCCTCCCCGTGGCCAGATTTACCCAGACAGTTTCTCAGTCCGAGCATCTTGAACCAGAGATGACAAAAGCA
Organism: Gymnorhina tibicen; assembly: GCA_013399875.1. Lineage (NCBI taxonomy): Eukaryota > Metazoa > Chordata > Aves > Passeriformes > Artamidae > Gymnorhina > Gymnorhina tibicen. Next base: position 209,774 of record VXAZ01002748.1, on the reverse strand, counting down.
GTATTAACCCTGGCAGAGTGAACAGGAGTTCCCTGGAGAGGGATTTTCTTTTCCTTCTTCTATTATGGCTCAGAGGCTGTTGCAGCCAACACAGGGGCAAAGGCTCCCATACTCAGGTAAAAGCCCCAACTCCAGGGACTCTGTAACGTGGAGCAGCCCTGGGACTGCTGTAAATTAAACTGTAAGAAAACAGCCAAAGGAAGCAGGAGATAAAGGAAAAAAAATCTACAAAAAAAAATGTCCAGGGAAGTTCATTTGTTTCAGCCTGTGTTAGAGAGGGAGCTCATTCGGTGCCTTTCAGTGATAACTGGGGCTGCATTCAGGGCCTGACATCTTTTTTCCATCTCATCAGAGCTGTTTGGGGAACTGCAGGTACTGAAGAAATGTGGGGGGGGAAAAAAAAGGGCCCAGCTTGTGGGAAAGAAATCTTTGGTTGATTTAGTGGAAAGATGTTTACTGAGAAGGGGAACTCTCTGGACAATAGCTATCTTTCTAAAGATTCTCATAAATCACAGGCAAACTGTTCTGACTCCAAGGGAAAATATTTCCAACTGTTTCACTGTTAAAAAATAAGTTGGGTTTTTTCATCTTACAGAAAACAATGTCTTCTCTTGCAGAATATTTTCGTTTTTGCTTCTAGAGACTTCCCTGCTCTTCGTTTTGTCCTGCCTAACCTGGAATATCATTCCAAAGCCTAATGCCACAGCAAAGGGGTGATCCTGTGGTATCTTTGCTAGGATTGGTAACCGGCTCCTCAGGAAACACTGCTGAATCAGAATCATAGAATGGATTGGGTTGGAAGGGACCTTAGATTGTGTTCCAACCCCGTGCCATGGGCAGGGACACCTCCCACTATCCCAGGTTGCTCAGAGCTCCGTCCAGCCTGACCTTGGACACTTCCAGGGATGGGGCAGCCACAGCTTCCCTGGGCACCCTGTGCCAGGGCCTCCCCACCCTCACAGGGAAGACTTTTTTCCTAATATCTAATCTATACCTGCTCTCTTTCAGTTTGAAGCCATCCCCCCTTGTTCTGTCACTCTGTGCTCTTGTGTAAAGCCTCTCTCCATTTTCCTTGTAGCTCCCTCAGGTTCTGGAAGGCCACAATTAGGTCACTCCAGAGCCTTCTCTTTTCCCAGGCCCAGGCTGCAGTTTTTTCTCTTTTGTTTACAAAGCCCATGTGTGCAGATGTTGAAACCAAAACAAGTTCACTTTTAGTGCAGTACATGATTTTACAGCAAAACAGAAAAAGTTGCCCACCCAGCCTTGAATCCAGGTCTGAATGCCTGAGGAAAAAAGTCTGGAGAATGATTTGGGTGGAAGGGTGCGTTCATACAAGAAATTGCTAAACATCAGCAAAGCCACACTGGTGACAAGGACGTGAAATAGGTTAGAAAAATTAGATGGAGTCCTTCTTCCTCAGTAATGATCACGTCATCAAAGAAAGTCGTATTTCACCAGGTGGCACACCGAAATAACAGTGACAGAAACTGCCTCAAAAGCAGCTGTGAGATGAACTGGCAGGCAGCTGGACGGAGTTCAAATACAAAATGATGTCTTTAAATGACTTGATTCTCCAGAATTTGCTCTGATCCCCCAGCAAATTTTGCAGCCATGGGTCAGCCTGGCTCCGATATTGTGTGAGGTTCAGGGAGATGCTTAAAGCCCTTGTCTTTCCTGGAGCTATGCTGGCAAGGCGAGCAGGCTGACCTCAGTGCAAGGAGAAATGTTCCTCTGCCAGGGAGGCACAAGGTGAAACAGAGCTATGAAATTCAAGAATTAAAAGCCAAAAGTCAAGTTGAAGTCAGGCTAGCAGGATCTGCCCCGATTTTGTTTGCATAAGTAATACTTTTGGAGGGCAGAAGTGCCCAAGCAACACTTTCTGTCACCTCTACAGCTTAATTTGCAAAGCAAGGCCAATGCTTGGAAATGCTTTTTCCAATGTTTGGGGCCTATAACAATATGGGGCATATAAAAAAAGGTGGGAATTTGACCATAAATGCCAGGAGTTGTTGTTAAAGACTTTTAGAGTTGTTTTTAAGGATTTTTGGGAGTTCTTCACCTGTTGTCCCCAAACAAGCTTGTCTTGAGGGGTGTCTCATTTGAGTGTCTCCCTGGAGAAAGAGGCACCTGAGACACCTCAGTGGATCATAACTGGGAGAATAACAAATTACCAGCACTAATGAGCCTCTGAAACCACTGGCTAATGAGCTGAGCCAGCAGCAAGTCCTAAATTAATCTTTGTGAGGACTAACCTTTGGATGCAGTAGGAAGATGTTCCCACCTGCTTCTATCTGTACCTGAATGGAGACCTTCACTTCCCAAAGCCCCCCCAGGGAGCTCAGAAATACACCCCAGCCCTTTGTGAGACTCTGCTTTCCTTGACAAGTATGCAAACACATTTTATTATGAGCCTAATATGCCAGATAGAAGGGGAAATTGATAGTTTGCCATATAAAGAGATCTGAGATATGCTTGAAAAAGGGCAGACTTGCAAGAAATAAAATCCATCTTGTGTTGCAATATGAGGAGATCACTTCATCTGTTCGTCTTTTATTGGAATAAAAGGGCATGTGTAGCTATTGAATTAGCTGCGTGACATGTCACAGGCTGAGCTCCAAGTATAAAAAGAAAGGTTTTGATCAAATGCATGCTTGCTCAAAGATGTAAAAAGGATGATGTGAAGAAGCAATTTTGCAAATTTAAGCAAAGTTGGTTTAGAGCAGAATTTGACAGCAAATAGAGACAGCAAATGTGACAATCCCACCCTCACCAACCAACCAAGCAACCCACAGCAAACCCAGCTGTCGTGTCACTGCTGGTGCCTGCCCTCCTGCAGCCCGTGATGGGAACTCTCCCAGGGCATTTCACACATCACTCTGTGAGCCATGGCAGCTCACAGCCCTTCGGCTGGCTCCAGCCTCAAAGAATGGCAGAAGAGAGCTGAAGACAGGGGCCCAAGTGAGTACTTTTGCTTGAGGGGCGGCTCCTAATCCTGTTTGGCCTTTGAACCTAATCACAGAGGATCTGGGAGAAGGTGATGCTCCTAATGCAGGAGAGGTGCAATAATCTCATGTTCAGTTCCTGACAGGCTGAATTTCTTCTTCAAGTGCTAAAAGTCAAGCAGATAAGTCAAATCCATTTCTCTGTAGATTCTCAGTTTGCCTAATTGCAGACTTCCTCACAAGTGCCGTGCTCATGGAGGACTCTGAAGACATGAAGCTATTTTTACTCTTCATTTAACTCTTCTCAGCCATTAGCAACTGAGAAGTTGTGATTAGTGCTGTGAGCTCTCCTGTAAAACAGTTACCCAGTGAATCACTCTTCACTGACAGGGCTCTGCCCACCTTCCCACCAGCCTCACCAGGTGATAGCCTACTATTATAACTCTTTTTCTTCCTCTCCTGCGTGGTAGGGAGCTGCTCTGCTCAGCTCCATGGCAAACAGCAGCTGCTGCTGGAGGTGACCCTTCCAGCCAGGGAATCCTCACAGATGAGGCTTCAACTGCTCACACACTAGAGAGCCACAGGGAATGGTCCTGCTGGCTCCAGGGAGCTGACAAAGCTGGAAACAAATAAATGTCACCCCAGGTTCCTGGAGATGCACTGTCCAGGACGTGCAGGGGGATCTGAAGTCATGGTTCTGGTTTGTGAAGTTTTCCCCACGAGCACAAGTGCCCTTGCTTTAGCCACCTCCAGCTGGATCAGGAAGGCATCCTCCCAAAAATGAGGAATTCCCTACAGTGTCTGGTGCACACAGCACTCCTGTCCCCCCTTCTCTGCTAAAATCAATGCCCAGCAACGCAAAACCAAAGCACAGCAATCTGAGTGTCTCTCTCGTGCTGTGTTTCATCAGGAGGAGGAAGCAGGAGCAGATCCAGGCCTGCTGCAACACCTTGTCCCGCTGTTCCCGGGGATGGGCTGGGCTGAGCAGGGGCACAGCTCTCCAGAGGCGCTGCTATTGACCACGGGCAGGCTGGGCTGGAGAGGAGCTGCAAACGGCAACAACAATCGGCATTGTTCTCATCGCTTTATTTGATCACACAGACAGAGCCCAAAGTGTGACGATAATAACAGGAACCCCCTGTGAGCATCTTTGATTTTCTCTTCATGAAATCACACGTTTTGCTGTTGTTTCTGAAAAAACATTAGATGAGAATCATTACAAGGCCAATTAGGTTTGAATGCTGGCAGTGTGTGGAGAGAGGATGGAGACACAGCCTCAGTGAGCTCCTTTTCTGCCCAGAATCTGGGATCAATGGCAGAGCTCCACATCTGAGTCCGATCCTGTCTTCCTGACTGCCCAGACCTGCGCCAGAACTCAGGAGTTTCTGATTTTTGCCACATCCCAGCTGACTGGGAGCTAAATAACAGGCTGGGTTCAGATATCACCACCAATGTGTTTTCATATGTCCGTTGAGATCGGTCTTGACAATCCTGGAGGTCTTTACCAGCCTTAATGATTCTATGATTCTGTGCCACCACCTAAATCAAAATGGGTGGAGGAACAACAGGGCCAAAATCCACTCCCTCCCTCTAACTCGGTGCACTTGTATCTTACTGTCTCCAGCTGATTATTACAGCCTGTGTTTATGTGGATATTTTTGCCAACCTATAAAATAGCAGCGAAACCTCATGCTTGGTTTTGGCATTGAGCAAACATCTCAAACAAACCTCCCTTGAAACTCCCTGGTTCCTGCAGCCCGAGGATTTGTCCTCCAGGGTGTCCTGACAGTGAGGTTTGGTCCTATATGGCTTAAATGACATTAAGTGGTTTTTCCATTACTCCAACAGCAAACCCCATTCAGGGGTGTAATTTCTAACCTGGCCCAGATGAATGAAATTAAATTTGTGTGATGATATCCAGAGAAATGCTTTTGTTTTGGAATAAATTAAGGTAGAGGGCTAGTGGTGGAGGTTGCAATAAACCTGCAGGAGACCTGCTATTGCTGCTCATAGCTTCCACTCCTGGAGTCAGGCTGAGCACCTGCAGTGCAATAAGGCAGATCTTTCTGGATGGGATGCAGAAAATGTGTAAATATTGTGTGTAATGGGGTTTGGCCAGCACACGTGGGTTTGAGTCCACAAGAGGAGCAGCAGCCTTTATTTTCCTTCCCCACTTCTGCCCACTGAGGGCTTTCCTTCGCAGAAAGAAGACATAAATCCCGAGGTTTATAATCAATTCTGAGCGTGGGGTGAGAGGATGTTCGATGTTAAATGTTTAAATTAAAACAGCAACTTGTGCTATTCAGACAGAAACCCACTCCCCTGGGTTTCCCCTTTCTCGTAGGTGTGTTTAATGGGACCAGCTTTGCAGCAGCCAAAATCAATGTTGAGTTTGCTACAACACAGCCACGGGGCTGAAGCTGCAGAATGTTGGCTCATGGGTTTTGTTGTGGGCTCCCAGTTCAGCCTGTGGCGAGGGATGTGCATCCCAGAAACTCCCAAGGCCGCTTCTTAGTTAAGGATTAAAATTTTCCAAAGTACTTTGTTATAACTGCACGCTTCTCCTTAAATTAAATGCTTGAATAATTCTAGAAATTGGCTTGAGCTAGAAAATGCTTCACCTCCAACTGTAATTTGCTAGGAAACAGGTAAAAAAAGCAAGAGCTCAAGCAGGAATAACTAGCACGAGTATAAAGAGGTTTGGGAGAGAGGAATTAAGTGTGAATATGTACCAATAATAACTTACATTTATGTTACTGTCACAGAAGCCTGAAAATGAAATCCATGAACAAACTGGGATAAATATTAAACCAGCATTTATGATCGCTTTCATTTCAACAATGCAAATACTTAAACACATTAAAAAAGATTTAGATTTTCTAGGTACTCAGAGGTTTTTTAGGCACTGTCAAAAATTGATTCGAGTCGATGAAGAAGTCTGAATATTCTGTATAAATATGCAGCTTGTGCCCAGCCCAAAAAGCAAGATATTTTTAAGCAGCAGACTAGAAATGGGATCCATACAGCCTCCTCATGATTGCTCTGGAAATCTGGACAAAAAAGAGAAGCTGCATGGGAGTGTGCAGGGGGGTTATAACCTGTGCAGAAGCAGAGGTGGGAGAACACAGCTCTCCCCAGCAGATAAAACACATTTTCCTTGCAGGATGCTGGAAAAGAGGAGCCAGGGACCAGCCAGGTCCAGCAAAAGCCCTCGCTCCAATCTGACACATTTCTCTGTTAATTCATTTGACAATTCAAGTGTGACCTGGGGCTGGAGGTTCAGCTGATGAAAGTCTTGTGATGTCGTGGCTGCCCAGCTGGAGGGGGTTGGGTGCCCATGGGGGTCTCCTAACCTGTGGATTCCAGCCCTCAGGAGCTGCTCAGCTTTGTCCCTGCCCTTCCCACGGCTGAAAGAGATGAAACCTCAGGGAGAGATATCCAGGGCAGGAGCAGGGCATCACCTCCTCCCTGAGGCAGCAAGGACTGCTTGGAGCCATGGACTGCTTCCTGTTAGAAAATCAGACCAATTTAACCAATACAGGACTTCGGAGCATGAAAGGGGTCCCGAGGAGGCTGCAGGGTGCTGTGTGCTTGGGCAGCCTCAGCACGGGGAAAAACCCACATCCACCGAGGCTTTGGCCACTGATTCTGGGAGCTGGGAAAGTTGTGACAGCATCAGGATTGACCAGAGGGTTCATCGGGCATGGATGTTGATGCTCTTTAATTTTCAGACTTGCAAACGTGGTTGCAAACTTGGAACTTTCCTTGACTCACGACTAGAAGGAACATATGATTATTACAGCATTTGGACCCAAGTATCAGTGAAAAACAAAAGCAGCATATGAGGCAACATATGGTAAATATGTATTTAGAAGCACAGAAAGTAGACAAACTCATCTGGGTCAAGATTTAATCAGATAATGTTTGGTTTAGACTCAGCACTAATGCTGCTTTGGAAGCATATTACATTCGGAATCAGTATTTAAAACTCTGTTCCAGGCAAATGAAAATAAAAACTAAGGAAAAAAAAAAGAAAGAGTGGCAAATTCATGGCATGGCAAATTTATATTTCTTTGGCAACCAGAAGATCAAGTCTAATTAATCTGTACTCACCCACTTTCTTTATACTTCTAGTACAAAGGGCTAGCCTGGGTATGTAATGCAATTAATAACTCATTTCCTTTTGGTTTCTTCATCTTTATTTATTAATTCCCAAATTCCAACTAGACCTGCCAATACCATCTTAGACTCTGAAGAAGGTCCTGAAAGGAGAAAAAGGAAAGCTCTGAAAATGCTGGAACTCCTTTGTGTTTTAATGAAAGTCCTTCTGGTTCAAGAGGTCTTGCAGGATTTCAGGCAAAATATTTTCCCCCAAGGTCAGTGAACCACAAAACAGTCAGTGCTGTCATGGCTTGGGGTAATCTTTTAAGAGCCCTGTGACCCTGTAGAGGTGATATCATCTACTGTTTCTCCAGTACCTTTATAGTTTCCCAAATCCATCGATACGTGACCTTTGGCAGGCTCCATAAGCTTACGCACACTGTTCCAGCAGGCAAAATGCACTGATCACATCCAGATCTCTCTTACTGAGGTGGAGACAATGGAGTAACCCCATTGTCTGTAGGCTGGGAAACAGGACCCGTCCAGAGTCTTTTCCTCAGCCAAATGGTTACGGCTTCAAGCCATGAATAACACAAGATACGTGGGAAACCAGCCTGTGCCTGCGTGAGACTCGTGGTACGTATAATATCCTCTGAATCCTGATGGATGGAGTGGTCCAGATCTGTTCTCCACCACCTATTTCCCCCACAGACTATTGCACTGCAGATGGCCCATCGTGGAATCCCTTGTGCCAAGCCAAATCCAGCCACCAGCAGAGCCTCTCACACCTGCTTTCCATCACCTCCTGGTTGAGACAGTGCGTGCCTTGTGACTTTTCATTGTTCTTCCTTTTGATCAAATATTCACAAAATCTCTCCTCCATTTGGTGCAGGGTTCCCTACCCAGTTTGCACTAACAGGTATGGATTCATTCATTTAGTGAGAACTCAAGTGGGAACACAGTAAAGATCACGGGAGAGGGCAGGCACTGCACAATAGTTGAAGTCCAGGACAAGCGGTTTCTGAGCAGACGTGTCTTTCTCTGAGAGTCAGCTTTAAGTTAGGATCAGGCATTTGATGTGGTCGCTGAATTTCCTACATATTTATGACTCTACACATGAGAAAAGTTGTCAGCTTAGAAATGAGACGAGAACAGTTTGCTGCTCACTCCCCGTTTAACAAAGACACCAGGTGGCTGGCAGAGACGCTGGATTACTTCATTAGCAGCAAGCAGAGCAGAAGGCTGGCTGTGAACAAGCAGTGCTGAAGGAAGCCAAGCAGATGAAGCTGCGGGATGGAGCCCCTCCAAGTGCTGAAAGGAGAAGGGAAGATGGGCCAAGCCGGTGAGAAAACCCTGGCACCTCTTCCAGGCGCTCACAGAGCCCTCAAGCACCCCTTTCTTACATCTGTGAAACCATCTCCTGTCGAGACACACGCTCTGCCTCAGCCTCTGTGTTACCTTTCTGAACAAGGGCTGCTGTCCACAGGACAGTGATTGCAGCAGCCCCCCGGGAGCCATGAACCACTCAGACATATGGCTCTGCTCCTCCACATCTGCTGGGGTATGGCTGCCTCCCTTCTCCCACCAGATGCCCAGCAAAGATGGAGATGTGCGGTAGCGGCTCGCGGGTACCCATGACTTCAGAGGGAATCGTTCCACTCTCCTGGTTTTTGGGCCATCTCTCCTAATTCCCTCAGATTACGGCGTTAGTGAGGAGGGTAGGAGAGGCAATAAGCTAATGCATCAGCCTCTCGGGCTCGGGGGGATTTGCTACCCTCCTTTGCCTTGTCTCACAGAGATGCAGCATGGTTTGACATGGATATTGGGAACCAGCCCTGTGTAGCTGGGAAGCCAGGAGCTTCTCCTGGGTCCTAGAATTAATTAATTAAGGTGTCCCTCTGGTTTAAAAAGGCACACAAAAATATCAGGCTTCTGGTGCACTTGGAAATCCTGTTACCAACAGGTATTAAAAAGCATATGGCTGATTGCCTGCCAAGGACATCAGGGAAATGAGAAGGGAATATCTCCAATTTTAACTGAAGAGAAGACTCAGATAAAGGGTCACAAAGCTCTCTGACAGGGCATGCTGCCCCTCAAGGTGCTGTAAATAGCCACAAGCCAATGATAGCAATTACTGGAATGTTTTCCCTTTCCTCCTTGGTGGAGGTCCAGTGAGCCCTGGCAGTACAGGTGACGTCGTGCATTGTTACAACAGCATGGGAAACTCAAACACAGTTCTCAGGCCCTCGCTTGGGCTGAACACAAGACAGTCCTTTCCAAAGCAATTGCAACCCCTGTGAGCTCCAGGAGAAATCCAGAAGCTGAGTTTATTCTATGATTTCTGCTAGTTTTTCTCAAGTAAGGATTGCAGCAGGCAAGGTGTGGCTGCCAAGCCTTTCTTTGGGGGCCAGTTTGGGTGTCTCCCTCCCTCTCTGCCCCAGCTTAGCAGTGATCTTGTGCTGACCCCCTGCCCATTCGTCTGCTGTGCTCACCCTTCAGAGCTGGCATTGCAGGCAGGGTAATCCTCTTTTGTGCCTCTAACTTTAATTAAAGGTCACCTTTCAAACTCCAGCGAGAGGAGCCCAGTGGTCCTTTCTGCTCTTCTCACAAACCGAATTAGCCATCAAGTCACAACTGGGAAACTCAGCATCTCTCTGCCGCCGTGGTAATTAATCACCAGCTCAGTTTAAAGAACTCTCTGGTTCACCCAGGACAGCAGCACTGAGAGAAAGGAAAAACCTGAGGAGCTGTGAATGGGGATCTTAATACAACGTTATTGTCAAGTGGATGAAGCCTTGAGAACAGGTTTGCAGACTTGAAACACAAACAGAAAAAGATGGAAAAAGAGGAAAGCTACATCTTCTTCATGGCAGTCAAGTTCTGCTGCTGGTTTGAACTGGCATGATCAAAAGGAGGGAGGACTGGGAATATTCTTGCTTTGTATCCATGTAATGGTGTTTTTGGGGCAGGTCACTTTGAAAGTCCTTCTCTATTTACGTGTTCAAGGGCCAGGCGAGCTGGCTTTGAGTGTGAACACAGTGCAGTCAGTACATCCTGCACCAAAAACTCTCTGTTACTCCTCTGCTGCCCGTGTGCCATCAACCACAAGGTCTCACCCACCAAGACAGGTCACAGCAGGTGAGCAAGGACCCTTCCCAGCTGCTGTGGGGGGATGATGGAGGGGAGTGAAACCTACAGCCTCTGCTTAGCGTGGATAACACAGGAAGAGCAGGACTGCTAACAAATATGGCAAAATGAGTAGCTAAAGCCACAGGGACCATTTCATAATGCCTCTGGAAATGTGGAGCTGCTCACCAGTTTTCCCTCACTGCTATTTCACAATGCCGGCTGATTAAATTTTGCTGTCTGGTATTGAGTCTAAATAACAATGAATAACTTATGAGGAGCTCTTCTAATGAGGCACACGCTGTTCCTGCGATTCACTCAGTGTTGGGATTATTGCTCACCAGACCCAAGGGAGCCAGCCAGGTCTCCTGCCCATTTTCCATAAATCTGGAGAACAGTTGGTGAGGACCTGTAGCTGCCACCCCCGTGCCATCCACAGCTGGCTCCCAGCTACCTCAGGCCGTGCATTGGGACCCCAACCTTTGCTCCCACATCTCTGGGCATCGTGGCCAGCTGTTGAGTTGACAGGTGAAGTGTCCAGGGAGATTATAAAACCAAAATCCCACCAGCCACCCTGGAAGCATTCAGCCTGTCCCACCAGCTCTTTCTTCTTATCCAGCTCTTGTTAGGTTTTTCTTTTCTGCTGAATGCAAGTCTCCACCAGAATGAAGTGCTGGACAAGATAATTTAAAATATTTTGAGTCCTGCTGCAGGTTTTAACCGTCCCAGCCCCCATTCCTGGTGGAGGGAGCCAGCAACTCTGCCCAGAAGTGGTGCAAAGTGTCCATTTGCTTTGCTTAGTTGAGGCAGCAGGAACTCCACCACCCCTTGCTCTGCTCTGCCCTGGGTAGGGGTGATGCTTAAACCAAACCACTTTGATACAAACAATGTAGAAAGCTTCACAAAGGCAGCTCTGAACTCCTCAGGCTGAAATGCACTTAAGCAGCAGCTTTTGTGCAGCTTTAGCTCTGATGATCCACGATCAGACGGGTGGTGCAAAGTGCCTGTCTCTCCTCCAGACTGGGAGGCAGCAATTTCTCAGCCCAAGTGCTGCGAGTGCATCCGAAATGCATGAGGAGCTGTTTAAGCACCAGTTGCCAGAGCCTGCCAAACAAGAAATAGATTTGCCTTCTGCATTCAAGTGAATTTTTATTTTTGTCAATCTTGCCACTCTTATAACATGTCCCCCTGTGAAATGTGTTGAGCTGAGATAACCGGGCATAATGGATCCGCAGGGATTTGCAGTGGCAAGAAAACAATCTTGATATTCGTGATGAAAAATGTCAAGTAGTTTTGTAGTATCAATTGATGATGGTTTTTACATTCTGTCTGTGGAGAGTAAGCTGGGGAAAAAGCTAGACCACGGATTTATGTACGTGTGTGTGTGTGTATTTACTGCAACCACTGATCAGATCAAGAAAGCAATGAGGAATCTCAAACAAGCCTCATTGTTTCCCCTACAAACCCCAGGGCTTCTTTTCTTTCTGTGTTTTTTTCCTCCCTTCTAATTGCAGTGATGCTATTACCCAAATTAGCAGCAGAGAGCACAGCAGACAGAAAACCTTTTCAGGACCAGGTGTGATGGCAGTGAGACTAATGCCACTGAGACCCGGCAGGATGCTGTCCCAGGCAGGGGGAGAAAACACACGGGATCTGGGGAGTCCCCTCTGTTCCCTGCGGCTGCAGGACCCCCCAAAGAGGTGACTCTTTGTTTATTTAGCCTTTGTGGACCACAGCGTAATTGCAGCTTAGAGTTCAGAGCACCTGTGAAGAGCCCATGTGTGGGGAAGGCAGTGGGAGGAAGGTTTACCCTCCAAAGGGGATTAATTAGGAGAAAAGCAGCTGGTGGACATGGGATAAGTAAGAACTTAAGGGTATAAATGAGTACGGATGAGATAAGAACATTTCTCTCTCAGCTCCTGGTTCCACCATGTGTTTCTGCTATCTGCCATCTTCTCCAGCAGGGATAGTGCTTAAAAAACCTGAGTTAGTGAAATGAAGCCTATTTTCCAAACATGTGCTGCTGGCTGGGAGGTATGATTTGAGTTAACTCTGTCTCTCTCGTGTGAATTCCTAAAATTTCAAGTAAAACTTCTGAATTCTGAGAAGATTTGCGCAGAAATTTCGGTTTAGGAGAGGGCCAGAGATGGGGCTGAGCACAAAGACCCTGCAGGGGTTGAAGTCAGCTGGACTGCACAGGTGCTGAGCAAGGAGATGTAAGATCCACCCCCCCTTGGGTTTAAATTCAGACCTAAAGCTCCTAAAATTAAGTGATTGCACCAACGTTTGCAAGATCTTATCTGAATTCAAAACTGAACCTGTCAAGGTTTGGCAGCACTTGGGTCTGGTACAGAGTTTTAAGCTAATCTACCTGGTTGTCACGTTCCATTGGGTCAAAATTCAGCTTTTTTTAATATTTTCCAATGTACTTTCCAGTCGGGGTCCATTTAGTGTCATTACCCAGGTGTGTAATACCTGACCAGGCAGCAGGACAGCAGGAGGACGCAGCTCTGGGCTCTGTGGATTGACAGGAGGCTGCACGGGGTGAATTTCCCTGCAGACACCCACGGCTGCACAGTCTCACGTGGTGCCTGTGTGTGAGAGAAGGGAAAAAGCTCCTGGCAGTGAGGTGGGGAATGCTGTGGAGCAGAGAGAGAGGGAAGGGAAGCCCCTAACACTGAGCTTGTCAGACAAAAGGTCACCAGGAATGATCTCTCCCTGGTGCCTTCTTAACCACCTGCTCCCAATGATGCCCTTCAACTGGCTGCAGGTAGCAAAGGATGGATTTCCACTATTTCCACAGCTGCTTAGGAGTTTTAATTACATCTGGCACATCAAGAGAAGCCTAAATCAAAACGCTTGGCACGGGGGAGTTTAAATGTTGCTCTTTTCAAACTACATATTGTTTTTGGTTTTACCTCTATAAACAGAATATTACAGAAGCAAATGTGGCAACGCTCAGTGAGCGCTTCCTCCTTAATCCACCTCAGCGTTTGCCCGCTCTCAGTTGGTTTCTGCAGTAATCACATTTCCTTTATCTTTAATTCATAACCTGATCTTTCATTTAAAGTGTTTCTTTCTTCCTCTAGCCGTGGGTATGAATATTCCTGCTCACGGCTCTTGCAATACACAGTGTAACCTAATGCCAGAGGGAAAGTGAGGTGAAATTTTGCAGTGCCAAACTTCCGAAGGAGGCTGACATTTGAGGAAGGATTCAGGTGCCTGAACAAACGTCATGTGCTGCTTTGGAACCCCCCCATGGTAGCTGAGGCATCCCCAGAAGGGCTGGAAGACGTGACAGGAAACCTTTGGGATGATGCGTCCTCGTGGGGACCGTGGTCCCCAAGGTTGGCTTAATAGAGCAGAGAGGAAATCTCAGTGTCACAGCAGTTGTTCCTGATGCTGAGACAACCCAGGGGCTGATGAAAACCTCCTCTCTGGCTTATTTCATTCAGGGATTTTGGGGAGATGATGATGACAGCTTTTAGCCTTCGCAGTGTGAGAGGGGCAGATGCCTGGGGAGGGTTGTCCCCCATTTTGGGCTACAAGGAGACCCAAGGGCCCTGGCCCTGCAACTCTGGGGGGTTTAAAACACTCAGATCTGCCTTTAATCTACTGACAGGATTTGTATAAGAATTCTACGAAATCCGGTAACTAAAGCTCTCAAGAGGTAGAGGATTTGTGTGATCCTGGGTGGAATAAGCTAAGATGTTATTTCTTTAAAAACCTAATCTGGCATAGATGTGGGTAAAGCCCCCCAAATCCACAAAAGCCCTATTTTAGGCTGAAAACGTGCAAAAAGATGTATTTTAAAAGAACTGGACTCAAGGTATAGGATGGGTGTTTTTTCCTGAGCTGCACAGACATAAAGGGAGTTTATTTTTAATAAATGTGAGCCTTGTGGCTATGGAGAGGTGGCAGGAGGGGATGTGGATGGGAGAGACCCCCAAGGCACCTGTTTGGAGGAGGAGGGTTAACAAATCACCTCCCAAAGCTGCTGCCCTGCTGTCCCATCTCCTACTGCACTAACAGCACTCCTCATCCATTTAGGAAAACTGTTTTCCTGAGTCTGGGTTCCCTGAGCTCTGTCACTTTGCAAATGGGAAGCCCGAAAAATACAAGAATAAACTTTAATAACCCACAGCTGCTTCCTGGCACAGGGCAGCGTTTGTGGTGGGATCTTCCCTAAACATCTTGAGCCTTTGGATGCTTTGTCCTGCTGAAATGAGAAGTGTGGGCGATGCCAGGCGGGCGGGCGTTGGAGAGGAAATGAGCAACATGAAAGGGAAAATAATAAACAAGTGCCAACCTAAATTAGCAGCAGCAGTCTGGGAAGTGGGTCCATTGAGCAGTCTGTCTGTGAGTCAGATCACAACGTGCCCAGATCATTCCCACTGCTTCCCCCAAGAGCCCATGAACACAAAAATAATTCTTTAAATACCATTATTTGCTTCTTGGAAGAGCCTTTTTCTCCCCTGAAATAAACAGAAATAAAATTCCACACCAACTCTATAGGAAGTGAGCATGAAACTAAATCGGTTGCATTAATCTACTTTGCAATTTTTTTTTTTTTTAATGTGCATTCCTGAAGAATAAACCCATTTTTCCCAGCTGGAGAGGGGCTGTCCTTGAGCAGAAGCCGCAGCACGCACAGCCTGTGCTGCTCCTTTGTCACTGTCCTGGTGTGACCCAGATTCACGGGGGATTTGTCACCACTCGGGGCAATGAGACCAAACACGGCCAGGGAACGCAAAGGCCAGTCCACATTTAGGGAGGTTTTGTATCACTGGCCTCACTCTGGGCTTTTATTTGCCCTGGATGGGCTCAGGTGGCCCATGTGTAACTTGCAGACTGCTTTCTGCTGCTGAGTAAAACTGGGCCAGGTAAATACAACTGAGAAAAAAACCTGGGAAACCGTTTTCCCTCTGGGAAACAGGGCAAAGCAGTCTGAAAAAACAGCCTCTTGGTAAGTTCCCTAAAAAAGTCTGGAGCTCTTAATATTTTTATAACTTCTTTTTTCCCTCTGGTAGGACAAGGGAAAGGGAAAATACAACCAGAATTTGCATTTAGTTGCTTGCAAAAGGAATAATTTGATGATCTAAATTTAATTCTATTCCTACACCCAGATCAGCTGCTGGAGCCTGGGAAATCCCTCTGGTCAGCGTGTGTCTGGCAAGAGATATAAATCATCTCACATTTATCCTTTTAAAATTCCTGGTATAAGCAAAAACTAATATACAGATATTTATGAAACTGAAGGGGAAAAAAAGAAAGGAAAAAAAAAAAGAAAGAAGACTTGCAAAATTAAAATTTCAAGGTCTGATTCATTCCGATGGAAACAAGTTGTGCAGTTCCAGGTTTTCAGGTCGCTGAAGCCCCAGTGATTATTTTTTTTCTCCCGCGCAGAATGTAAAATATTGTTGTTGTGTTTTGGGATAGGAAAAAAAAAATGATGTTGTTGTTATGAGATTGAAAAAAACAATCAGAATCTTTTCTGCCTTTCGCTGTTAATGAGGCACAAAAGATAACAAACCTTCAATGTGCAAAAAACCCTCTGCTGTTCTGAACTTGGGCGTTTTCCCCCATCTCCTCCCTTTCCCCTCATCACTAACAGCCCTGTAAAAATGCAAAGTACTTCACAGAGGCAGAAAGGAGATGTTGCCTTCGAGATAACACAACATATTTGCAACTTCGGGCAGACAGGCACTGGCGGCTCCGAAACTCTGCTAATGAGAGCAACCTTGCGCTTCGCGGGAATGTTAATCAATTAGACACACAGAGTATTAATGATGTTCTTTTGCCTAATTAGATTAGCAAAACACGAGCGCAGCCACTTCGGATTTTCCCCTCCAGCTCTCCAGCTTGTGCTCCCGGGGAGCACCACCCATCTGGCTGCGGGATGCTCCGGAGGGAGGCGATTCCCCAGGAGCAGGGAGCAGCTGGGTCCCGCCTGTGCCCACAGCCCCCTGTGCCATCCCTGGGGACGGGCAGGAGAGCGGCGTGGGAAGATTTCTAGCTCTCCCTACGGCTTTTAAATTCCCGGGGCTGAAGGCAGAGGTTTAGCAGCTCTCAGTTCCACAGAGCTGGAGCACGTTGTCCCAGTGGAGCCCAGGGAGGACCAGATGCTCTCCAGCGTTCACAGGATTCACAAGGAATCTAAAACCCAACTGGGCGTTCCCAGGAGCCATCCCACGTGGAGCCACTGGGATCTCCAGGAGAGCAAAATAACAGAGCTTTGGAAAGATGAGAGGAGCCTTATCTCCGAGAGAAGAGCATCATAAGATTTAGAGCAAGACAAGAAGCAGATAAGGTGCCAGAAACACTCACAAGTCCACTGACCTACAGAGTGTGAGATCCCTGAAGAACACTGATAAACTGGGCCTTCATCAATTTTCCTCCTGGTTATCTGATTTATGCAGATGCAGGTAACACACTGCTGAGGGCCCAGCTCCCAGCACAGAGAAAATGAAAGACACTGCAATGCCTTAATGAGGGAATATTCTTAGAACAGATCCAAATGAAGCGTTAAAAGGATTGCACAAATGATCTTCCCAGATTGCTGGTGGGGAATTGGGGATTGTCACATTAAAAAATGAAAAAAAAAAAAAAAGAAAGATGAAAATAAGGTTTTAAGATACTGTTAAAGAAAGATGAAGCACACCTCTCAAGGCCCCAGACGGGGTTTCTTTAGCAGATTGAACTGTCTCTCAGGAGAAGCACAGCAAGTGGCAAGTTTTGGAGAAGTTAGATGGACAACCCTCGATGTTAAAAAACCACAAATCTGTCCTTTTTTTGGTTCATCAAGCTCAACCCTACTGATTTTTCTTTTCCTCACAGAGTAAAGCAGAAGTTAGTGTCTGCATCTCCCAAGACAAATCCTCTGCCAATCCATCCTTAGGAATGAAGGCATGCAGAGACAACAAGTACTTTACTTTTTCCATGAAAAATGCTTCCATAGCTATTGTTTAGGTGATAATTGAACAGTTGGAACTGGCACAGGGTGCCCAGAGAAGCTCTGGCTGCCCCACGCCTGGCAGTGTCCAAGGCCAGGCTGGACGGAGCTTGGAAGAACCTGGGATAGTGGAAGGTGTCCCTGCCCATGGAATGGGAATGGGATGAGCTTTGAGGTCCCTTCCAACCCAAACCATTCCATGGTTCCATGATTCCATGAACTACTGGGCAGATTTTGTCTGCAATGCCACAGAGGCCCGGGTTGCTCAGGATTTTCAGTTCTTCCCCCTGCTGAGGTGGAAGGCTTCAGCTGTGATTTCATTGACTTTCAGAGCATTGCTCCGCTTGGAACAGATTTTGTATTCTTAAACCAGAAAGCCAGAATAGTAAGAGATCACATTTTTCATATCAGTTTGAAGCAGGGCACATTAGTATGTTGAACACTCATGTCTGGAGCTACAGTTTCTATAGTTACTCGTGCATCAGTGTTTCACTGAACTACTGCAATATTCATTTTACAGCAGCTCTGCTTCCCCCTTACTAGAAGGAGAGGTTTGGAAGAGAATTTGTGGTGGTTTCATCCCATTGTATGCACTTCTAGGAGGTTTCTCAGGACTCTCTTAACTGACAGAGTGTTACTCGGTAATGAAGCAGGTGAGATGTAACAAAAATTTTAATTTAGATGTGAGATTCGTTTTTCCATGTGTCTCTAGGAAATTGGACAGCAGGTCCCCGGCTGGAGAAGACATGCAGCACCTCATTAGAAGGAGCAGAATGGTCTCATCTTCCTCCTCTAAAATTGCTGCTTGCAGGTCAGTACGAAAACTTGAGGGGAGACAAGAAAATTCTGGCGTTTATCCTGTTCCAGGAGAAAATTGTTTTGGCCACAGAAAATGCCAGCACATTCTGCTTCTGCAAATTCCCTGGAACTGTGTGATGGAAACCCAGTTCTGCTCCCACAGCAGAGCCACAGCCACCCCTCACACGTCCTGGCCACCCTCACATTTGCTGGGCTGAGGCTGCCCGGGCTGGTAAAACACACGCACTTCCCTTAACCTGCCACTCCTCTTCTTTTTCTGTTTGATTTTAAAGCAAGTCAGATAAATAGTTAATTATGAGCCTGACCCAGAGCCCAGTGGGCTCAGTGTAAGGTTTTCCACAGAGTTCACCTGGGCCAGAGCACCTGGGATTATTCCTGTGCTCCAAACATCCTTTGGAACTTCGGGAGAACACAGGCTTGTCTCAGAGTGAGGTGAAAGGATCAGGCTAATAGCAGCCCCGATTACAGCATCTGAAGAAAGAAAATCAAAATATAAAGAGAAAAACTGCCCTTTGAGTGACAGCTCAGAGCCCTCCATCCCTGCTTGGGAAGGGAAACTTCAAATGAGAATTTACCAACTTTTGCAGAAATAATGCAGCTGCTCTGTTTGAACCCTCACCTGTTGCAGTTTTCTGCTTACAAATTGTATATTTTCCTTAGAAAAACGTATCACTGGATACTAAAATTTTACTTTTGGACCTTATTCGGATCTCATAAAACGTATTTGTGGCTTTGCTGCTGCAAAGCTGGAATCCAGCGCACTGATTCGATTCCTGTCCTTTCCCCACAGCCCCGGGAGCAGCGCACAGAGGCGCTGGCCAGTGCTGCCGTCTCCATTGCCATCTAGCGGCACCTTCCCCAGCCCCACCCTGCCCTGCACAAAACCCTGACCCACAGCCCACGAGCAGCGGCTGGCCCTTGGAAAAACCGGGAGTTCTTCCTTTTGCTGAGATCGCATCATGCCGGTCACGTTCTGTTTGTTTGGTTTGTGTTTCTTTTTCCTCCCCTGAGTTCTATGAAACTGAGTGCAAAAAGTGAATTGTCGGTGTTTGCTCCCGTTCCTGTCTCTGCAGGGATGGGGAAAGGGAAGCCAAAGGATGCAGCTGCTGGGACAGGGAGGCATCGAGGCTCTTCTGCACATCCAGGCGTAGGAGAGCCCACGGCAGCAGGAGAAGGGTGGGAATCTCTGCAGAACCACCTGTGTGCCACTCAAAGCTTTTATTTACTGGCATTTTACAACCTCCAGGAAGCTTCCAAACAAACTCCTCGGCAGAGAGGAAAACGGCTCATCGACTGCCCGGGATGCTGCCCGCAATAAATAACATCCAGTTCCTCCTGCCTGCCCTCCCTCTGGGCGCTCATTTGTTTCACTTCCCGCGGCGTCTGCTCAACACCAACCACGGTTTGTTTGCCTTCCCCAGCAGCGAGAATCGCCCGGAGCAGACTGCAGGTGACACACAACTCCTGACCTCACTTACCCAGCGCGGGGCTGCCAGGCGCTCCACGGCTTTAACAGGGTCGGTCTGTGGATGGAGAAGGGAAGATACTTCTTCCCCAGCAACCACAAACCTCTTTTCGCCCTCAAAAGCACCAATCCTCTGTCTCAGGAGGAGAGGGTTTGTCAGCAGGAGACGCCAACCCACAGGGCCTCGATGTCACCTGATGCCTGAAGCTCCCGTAGCCATGAGGGGCTTTATTAACACTACAAATAAACACAAACCTGAGCTCCAACTCTCCTCCTCGGAGATCCCACGATGACCTTGCAGCAAATGGCACCATGGAGTCACCCCTGCCAAGAACTGCAGCTGGGAAAGGGTGACAGCTGATGAAAAACACGCACACAAGTACCTGTGAAATAGTGGTTGTATTTCTATGCTTTTATAGCAATATAGTACTTCATATCAGATTGGGAAACATACTTCCAAGTATTTTAAGTTACCTGCACACCTGAACAGGCTGTTTATGGAACAGGAATGCCATGTTGCTGCTTACTGAACTTCTTGAGTTACCAGTCCCACAGCAAGATCATAAATGCCCAGCATCCCACAAGCTTTTGTTTAGCTCTGGAAACAACACACTCAGATAAAGCTCATTTTATAAACACTAAAATTGCATTGCAATATCCATATATATATATATACATATATATATATATAAAGAAAAACTTCTACCTTCCATAAATACATCATACATAAAATATGCTCCCAAAATACATTCATGCATTTCCCCATCTAAGATCCCTGCTTGTACCCAAAGTCTCTAAGCTGGGAAGGGCAAGGCCTGGAGACAGGCTCGTGTTTGCAGATGGCTCCAAACCCAGGTGAAGGTGTTGGGGTGGGGTTGGGGTTAAATCCTGCATCAGTGGGTCTAATCCTGCCTCTCTGGAAAAACAGGGCTCTCCTGCACACTCTGCCCCATCAAAGCTGCACCAGCTGCCCATCCATAAGCAGCCAAAAGCCACCATCCATCTCGCCCTTACCACTTTTAGTTTTTCCAGCAGTTACTAGAGACAGAAACGGAATCATAGAATGGTTTGGGTTGGGAGGGACCTTAAAGATCATTTTGTTTCAACCCCCTACTGTGGGCAGAGACACCTTCAGCTAGGCCAGGCTGGTCAAAACCCCATCCAACCTGGCACTGAGCACTTCCAGGGATGAGGCAGGAGATGCACAGTGTGTCCCAGCACTTGACAGGGGCTGGAAGACAAGGGATTTGGAAGCAGGAAGGTCACCGTGTGGCTTTGGTGGGAGGGGATCCATGAATGGAAGAAGCCGCTTTCCTCCGTCGACCTGAATATCGACCACACTCCCATCCCTGTCTGCAATGGGAACACTCTGAGAGTCAGTCCTTTGCTAATGAAGGAAGTAAATGCCCTTTCTGTGTCCATTTGTGAAAGCACAAATACACAAAATATACAAAAACATCTATAAAGTAACTGTGAGTCGGAGCCGGCACACAGGAAGCAGCAGTTCTGCAGTGCCGTGATGCAGGTCCCGTCCCCTGTGACCACGGTCACACAGCGCAGAATTCCAGGGGCTGGTCACAGCCTCCCCTGGGGATGCACCTGGATCACGTGGCTGTGCCAACACCGGCAGACCGAGCACGAACCCGGCCTGGTCTGCACTGAGAGGGAAGCCAGACTCACACGTGCCCAAATTCCACTTCTGCCCCTCAGAAAGGTCCTGATCAATATTGCAAGAGCACATTCAAAGGTCATTTCGGGAACGCTGCCCTCTCTCCTTGCGAGGAGGCCAGGTACAAGCCACCATCCCCACTCCACAAGACAGTCCCACCCCTCGGGCTACTGGCCTAGACACAAACTAAATTCACTCCAGCCTTTCCATTTACCCAAGCCCACTGTCTTTACAGAGCAACCCAAGCAAAGCATTGCATAGATCTGTATCTCACCTCTTCCCACGCCCAGCAAACAGCAAGAAGTTCAAGTTTTGCACGGTACATTACAAAAAGCATCACTTTTAAACAACACAAATAAAAAAATGGAGTGTCACCATGGTGTAAACCCTGCAATGAGTGAGGCAGTGAGTGTACAGTGCTCGGCAGCTCTGGGGATGGCTGCCTGTAGTGTTCTGATGGATTTGCTAATCAAATCTCCTCTCCCAGTAATAGGAACTTGCATAACGAGAGAAGCTGCTCCTGAACAGAGCGATTCTGTGTGCCGCAGGAAGGAGGACACTGCCAGGGCTGTCTGCTTTGCATGCAGCAGTTCAGGGGCCAGCTGACCCCTTTGCAAGGCAGACTGCAGGACAGCAGTGCTCCTCCCAGGCTTGGGAAGTCCCGACAGGAGTTTTGCTACAGTTGGCTTTACAATTGAGATATTCAATAGAGTTGGCCCAGATCCTCTGGTGGTTTAAACCCCAGATGCTCCATTGGAGTTACCAGTGATTACTTCCACGAGTGGAGAACGTGGTCCTGGCTTGTCACAGACACAGAATAAAGCTACAGTAGCCCTTTCTTTAAATAAAATTAAATAACTGCACGTGGCACCAGCACACAACTTTAAATGTGCTTCTGCCGTTAAGAAAATAGCAAAGCACACCAGTGGTTAATTAAATTATTTATCTTCAACTAAAAAAAAAAAATTTAAAATATTACTGTTGATTTAAAAACCCCTTGGGAGACTGAATAACATCTTCTTGTGGTATTTCTGAGGCTGAGAAAGTCACTTGTATGTGGACAGCACTATATATCCTCTTCAGCTGGCAGTGAAGGCTTGTGCTCCTGGAGGTCACTTGTGCCATTTTCGGATGCATCTGAGCTGCCTGGAGCTGACTCTGGAGGTGGGGGTTTGTAGAGTAAACAGGCGACTATAAAGAAGGTTGTCCCGAGCACCTGCAGCCATAGAGACACCCCGTTACTCTCTGCTCTCCCCCAAAACCAGGTGCCCGCCCCACATCTCCAGTGAGCTTTGCTGACCAAGCTTTGGGGAGGAGGGGATGTGGGCAGCAGAGCCACACACAGAGCCAGAGAGGGTAAAAATCTGAATTTAGCCAGCCCCCTAGCAATGGGAATTTGGAAAAGTTCAGCCCCACAGGGACACCTGGAGCACAGTGCTGCATGAGCCAACACTGCCTCAGCCTTTCGCTGGAAGGCTTTTGAAAACCTCTTTATTACAGCCGCTGCTAAACACTACTATCTAGGGCAAGTGCTTGTTTGGGAGCAGTTAAAATGATGGTTTTCTGCTAATAAATAAAACCCACAGCTCTAAGCTCTCTCATTTTCTAGCAGTGACTGGGGAATGGTTATTTGCAGCCTGCCCACAATGCCATCCCTCACTCTCACTAACACACTGCACTTAGATATTTTACTCCATTTCTAGCAAAAATCACTTTGGTTGCTATTGGAAGGAGGTATTTCATATGGTGCAATAGAAGCTGTAAGCCTAGAAAATAATGGGAATTTAACAGAATGATGGTGTGTGGAGCACCATTACCTGATGAAAAGCAAAGAGGGCTTTTGCCTTCCCTGAGAAACTTCTTGTGTGAAAATTTAATTTCATCTGGGGGTGGGCCAGATCAGGACAACCCAGTTCTGTAAAATTCCTTCCCAGAGCAAAATGTCATGTCCTAAAGACCTGGTTGCTTTATCAGGGAGTGGAGCTAAGCAGCAGCATCACCTTGTAGACCAGTCCAGCGACGAGGGTGTATCGGCTCATGGCTGAGTTTTGGTACACGTAGCAGGAGCCCTGCTCGCCACACTGGTCCTGCCAGAGCAGGCAGGATTTATCAATCATGGAGCCAAAGGCAATGGGGCCAGGGATGCCTCCTGTGGGCAGAGAGAGGAGACCTTCAGTTTGGGCAGCACCAAGCCTTGCAAGCCTTTGACTTGCACCAGCCCTGCAAGTCACAAGGTGCTTGCAGGAGAGCACGAGTCTCTGCTGATACCATGATTAAGAGAACTCATCCTGCAGCATCCAGAGCCACCAGGTATCAAAAATACACTGAATTTCAAGATCTGAGAATCCAGCAGGTTTTTTGGCCATCCTGACCTACATGTTGCATGAGCCAAAAGACACTCCCAGGAGCTTCAACACCTCTGGTCCTTTTCTTTAAAATAAGGGCACATTGCCAGGACATTGAACCTCTGTCACCTTCTGTGACATGTTACAGAACCCTCCATTCAGTTTGCAAATCACATGCAAAGGGAATTAGGTTGTCCTGGATGACAGCGAACAAAAGAAAGCATCTCCTTTCAGCAGTGTGTGCCCTACTGCCTTCTTTTCCAACCCTTTTGTGTTTTAACCTTGGGTGACAGCTTGGCACACACCCCCCAGAACCACCAGACCATTCTGGTGTGCAAGCTCCCTCTGCTCCATACCTAGTGTTCGTACCACAATCCACTGGATCCCGAGGGCAAAGGACCTTTGTCTGTCGGAGACACACCTGGGGAAAAAAAGAGGTTTGTTTAAAAATGCTGCCAGGCTGCACCTCCCTGCCTCACAACTTCAAATCCTCGAGTCCAGCACACCTGGGACCTCCACACCCTCTGAGATTTAGGATCACCCCAGGGCAATGTCCCCCCACCAGTGTTGCAAATGTGTGTACCCCATGTCAGAGGATAAAGCTTCCAATGCTGAGATTTGCCTTCCCAGCTAGACTGGGATGGGAATTAGTCCTGATGTCTCCAGGCTGCCACTAACTCAGTGGTTCCCATCCCACCTTTTCTATGCTTGATCCAGCAGGATAAAGCAGAGAGGAGGATACTGAGGCTTCATGCAGCGCTGGCAGAGGATGAGGCCATCCTGTGCTTACCTCAGAGTGGCAGTCAGGGCAGGAATGCTGCTCAGGAAGGTGAAGAGAATGACCACGAACATGAAGCACAGGAGTAAGGGCCTTTTTGCACAGGAGGAGGTGCATTTCCCTGGCTCTGCATTGCCAGGGCCGGGCAGGAGGGCTTGGTCAACACAGCTACACTCGTGGTAGACCTGTGAAAGAAAGGCTGGTGGGGGCTCTGCTGAGGAGAGCATGGTGACAGTCAAAGCTTCAAAAATAAGAAATTCAGGGAGGGCAGAAAGCAGCTGGTTACACTCCCAGAATGAAGTGGAAATCAAGCTGCATTCTCGACACACCTCTGTTTACAAACAGGTACTTTAAGTAAGGGAAATTAACTCTGCTTTGCCTGGCTCTATGAGCCACATGCTGGAAGGATGAGGAGGTGCATTGTGTTCATTCAAGACCCAGAATGAGCACTGGGACAGAAATCAGGTGCTTACCAAGCTCCCGGCCTGCCTGGGTGATTTTCCATGGATTTCATCACCGTTTGACCCAGAATGAGGCAAAGATGATTGGATACAACGAGAGAAGCAAAGCAGGGTGACCTCAGGGTACCTTCTGCTTTCATCCCACGTGGTACCTGAGAGCATCCACTCTGCCCTGGCTGATTTTACACTGATTTGCAGCGAAGCTCGAACTTTTTGCAGAGCCAGCCAAACCACTCCAAAGATGTGCCAGCACCCTGCTCATCCACAGTGCTTTCAGACCTACCTTCTTGCCATTCCTGAGGTTTTCAGACACCCTCTTGCAGCCGGCGTGGCAGGGGGAGTAGTACATGATGCCATCAGTGCCACAGACAGGGCTGTAGGTCTCCTGCAAACAGCCACACTGGGCATTGCAGGCTGCTGTCAGGTTGAGGTGCCCACCTGGCAAAGCGCTGCGGGAAACACAGGAACAGCTGGTGAGCAGCACTTTAGAGGAGGAAATGGGGAGAGGAAGGGACAGTGGGAGTCGTGATGGATCCCCAAGGAGCATAAAGCCAGATTTGGAAAGATTTCATCCCACCAAATTTTAACCGTGCCCTGGAGCTATCTCTTCCACAGCCACCAAGGGAGTTTAAGTGACCAGCTCCTAGGGTGACACTTCCATCTGGAGAAGAGATTCCCACTTTTGGTCCGGTTTATCCCACTGAATAGAGATGGGGGCTGCTGCAAAGGCAGCTGAAGAGTGGAGCATCTCCCATTCTGATGCTGCTGATCTTCCCTCCCCAACTAACTCGGGAGTCTCCTCCATAAACTCCATCTCACTGCAAAATTTAGGACATCTATTTTCTGTGTCTCAACCTCAACATCTGCCTGTGGGACTGACCAGACACCAACTTCCATCCCCAACATATCCACACATGACCGCCACCAGCACTGTGTGTTTGGAGTTATCCTTTCATTCTGACCAGAGCCCCTCAGGACAGACAGAGTGGTTGTTGTTACCTTCCACTGTACATCTGGGTTACTCCTGCCATGGGCATGTTAGGGCAGTGGATAAAAAAAATGAATATGGCCAGCAGACTTGACACTGTGCAAAGCAAACACAACTTGATGATTCCTGAACAGCGCAGTTTGAATTTATTCACGAGGAATCCTCCCAGGAATGTGCCTCCCCCTCCGGCTGGCACGACCAGATAACCTGAAAAAGAAGGGGAAAAAAAACCCCACAAGTGAATTTAGAAATGCCAGCAAGGAGTTTACAGGTTTGAATACATTAATTGCAGTGTGTTTTGCATCTAAATGACCCCTTGTTTTCTGTGTGGCTTCTTGGTGGGAGTTCAGTGGATGCTGCTGTAGCACGTGGTCCTCTGTAACAGCTCAGGTAATGTGGCATGAGCCTGGTAAGGCAGCTTTTCCTAGCCAGAGATCTTAAAACTGACTCTTTGAGGAGCACATCATGAGTGCTGATGCTTGTTGGACAACATTCCCTGGTCTATGTTATGGCATTTACATGAGGATTCTCCCCTTTTCTGGATGCTGACAAAATATCTCCCCCAGCTCTGATATCCCTTCTCCGAGGAAACGTTTAGTCAGTGTTTCCTGGCGATGCACTAGCAGGAACTACAATTATTTTGCCTTCCTCTAGAGGGTAACAGATGGCTACAGAAGTGACACACTTCCTCCTGATGTCAGTAGATGCAGCTCTGGAAATGCACTGGGTGTAGGTGTGCTGATAGAAAATGATCCTATCTAACAGCTGAAGAGGACAGCCAGTCCGTAATTAAACTGCAAAGCATTTGTCTCCACTCTAAACGAGCTAAAAGTGCTCTTCTATTTGTTGGCAAAATGGGAAAACACTGCAAAAACGTGGTTTCCTTACCAAAAAACGTGGCAGCTTCGGAGGCACTTAAACTAAACTGAGACTCCAGGAATTTGGGTCCAAACGTGGACATCCCAGCAATCAGGGTTGCTTCAGTTGCTCCTGCTAAGCAGAGGAAGATGAAGGTGGGGTTCTTCAGAAGTAGCAGCACTGATCTAGGAAAGATAAATATATTGGAATTGAATTACTGATTTCAGGCACATTTTGATTACAGGTCTGCCCCCCTGTCTTCTACGTCAGAAGGATCACATGTAAGATGAGGCAGCATCCCATCATCCTGCAACTCTTTGAATGGAAAAATACCAAAAGGGAGCTATTTGGGAAAGAGCTTTTCCAGAAACCCCACAAGTGAATGTATGTAATGTAGTATGTATGTAGTGTGATGTAATTCACACTAAGGGCACCTACGACTTCTAAGTGGATGATTCCAGCAGTAATTTTCCAACACTTAGGGTCAGGCTGAGTATTTCCTCTTCCTAAATTGGGCAATACTGAAAGGACATTACTCCTTACCAAATCTCCATCATTTCAAGGTTTTATTAGTCCCTGTTGGCAGATATCTTGGGACTCCTGACTCAACCAAGAGCAAACTTGTGCTACATCCCCACACACACACACACGTTACTCGTGCCCCCACACTCAGAACAAAAACAACCTCTAATAACCACGGATGTTTCGTAACTCAGGGGAAATACCAAGCAAGCCTTTCTATATGGAGGAAACACCTCCAAGATACCTGAAAAGCAGAAAGCAATCTTTCTGCCACAATCTAAGCACAGTTTTACTTGAAGCTTAACGTATAAATTGAGTAACTCCATTTTATTTCGACCCACTGGGATTTAGGAGAGAGCCACAGATATGCCTGAAAAATTGCCATGTGTCATTTGTATGCAGATCCAGCAACAATTCCATCTCTGAGATGCAGAAAGGCCCTCGGGCACAGGGAATGGTCTCAATTATCTCTCACTACCTCGGATATTGGACTAAGAGGACTGACACTGCTTTGCCGGGGACATTCTACAATGAGCTTCAAAGTCTGCCCCATGACTTTCCCCAGGCCAAGCCCAGATTTGTACCAGGGGTTATCCCCTTTCTGGGATGGGTACAAATCCTGCAACAGGGATACCAAGGGATGCTCACTGAGCAGAAAGGCACAGTCACCACCTCCTGCTCTGGTGGAAATGGGAGATCAGAGAAATCCTGCCTTGGTACAAGCGAGTCAGAGACGTGCTGAGGCTCAGAGTCAGATTTATGCAACTTTACTCACATGAAGTGGAGAATTTCATTACATCAAGAGAACAAAGAAGCTGAAAGACAGAAATACCACACATTCCTACACTTTGATTACAGGGGGCTTTACACTGCCTAGCTCTTGGGATTAGTTTAATGTACTATTTTATTTTCCAGATCTTTTTGACTGTGCTTGATTTGGAAGCACAAAGCCTAATATTTTAGTCAGAAAACGCTTGCAGATCTTGTGGCTGAGGCAGAAAACAGACAGTGCCTTCACCTTTTTACAGAGAAGAGCTCCTCCCTGGCACTAGTGCGACTTTGTGTCCTTTGCCCAAAGGTTACAGGCTGGACTTGCAAGTAGGAAAATGCAAAGGAACTCCTTTCAGCACTAACAATAAGGATTTACTCAATTAAATCTGTGTGAAGACAGAAGATGTAGTTGTGAGGAGCTATGGCACATAAAACCTTACTAAAGGCAACACAAACCTTTTTATCACACCAGGAGGACTTTAAACACACCTATAAATTACCTAACTCTTGAACAGCCTGGGTAGTGCTCAGTTCTCGCAGCCAAAGGGATTTCAGGAGGCCCAGCACTGCACAGAGAGGAATCCCACAACCTAAAAAAGCTGACCCTCCAAGTCTTTACTGATACGGGCACATATAGGAACTCTTCCATCACACAATGGTTCTCTGGGTGGGTTGGGACCACTGCAGGATCAGAGCCTGCTCCTCTGAGAAACACTGGCATGCCCAGGACACCCCAGACTGTACCGGAGTACAGACACAAGCTCATGAGTCATTAATAAATGGACATTTCTACAATTTTACAGCACGTGAATGGGGGCTTTTCCAGCACAAAGTGACACCCACCGTCACCACCACCAAGGGAATGGGGGGCAGCACGTGCACCCCACAGGAACATAAACCAACCTCCCTTTGCAACGCAGGGAAGCTGCAGAAAAGCCGTGAAATGAAACTAAGTCCCACCCTGCACCTAATCCAAGAGTGATCAGTGAAATACTGGCCACAGCTCCTCGTATTGAAGATATTGAAGGGCTTGCCAGGCCAGGGAGTGATCCTTACACACTCCACCCTGCAGCTTGCTGGGACCAAGCCTCCTCTCCTGGCACAGCTCTACATGCCAGCTCTGCATGCCCTCCCTTTGAGTCCCTCTGCTCTGACAGGAGGGGTCACTCCATGAGAGCAATATGGAACCAGAGAAGAGAAAATGCTGTTTTATCAGGCCTTTTCAACCCGAGAGTTAAGACAGAAGACTCTCCAGGGCAGAGGATTAGGCTGTATGGGCTGCATTCCTGTAAGCTCCTGCTCTCAGGCAGCACTGTGAATACAGCAATTCATTAACCCCACTCAGAAAGGACCTGATGGCACGGAACAGTATTTTATTATTTCATCAGTATTTCTGCTTATCTTCGTGAGGCTGTTACTGTCCATACTGTGAGAAAACGTGCACATGCTCCCTGGCTAAAACAAAAAGAACAGTGAGTGTCCTTTGGCCTCACCCTCCAGCCTGGTCCACGTGTCCTCAGGAGCTGCCTGCACAGATGGGATCTCCTCTTTAATGCAAGTTTCCAGAGTAGAAAGCCTTGAAGGCACTTCCCTTGTATTAATCAAAACCAGGGACCACAAAAGTCTGTTGGGTTCTTGCTTTTAAACAAAAACCACACTGAGGTCTGGGCTGGTCTGAATTGCCTGATACAAGTTCCCACCTCTGGGTATCTGTTATTCAGGAACGAGGTGTGAAAGAAGATGCTCCTGGAGGAGGATTGTCTCTGTTCCTGCTGTCAGACAGCAGAAACAGTGGGAGTTTTGTTCCTAACAAGCAAGAAAAGCATCAGCCACTGGATTTCATCCCTCTCTGCTGCCCCGTTTGTGTTGGTTTTAGTCACAGCCTTATCGTTATTTAAATGCAGGTTTTGAATTCAATTTCCGTGCAGAGAACAAGCCATGACCTCGGAAAATGGCACCCAGTCAAGAATGCCATTTAATAACAGCACTGAAATATGTTCAATGTAATATTCTTCATAAAACTGCCTTAACCCCTGGTAAACTTCCTACGAAGTCTCCAAGAATTTCAGATGGGTGTGAGCTGTTGTGTTGACACATGCTGCAAATTCCCGTTCTGAGCACCTGCTTCCATCCTCCTCTGCCAGCACAACAAAGACCACAACTAAAGCTCAGAAGTAATTGCTGGCAGCAGCCTAGGGTTTGGCAACATTGTTTGCCTTTGCAGGGAGCAGCCGTCACACACGGATAAAATCTCCCTAAAAACGGTCCTGGGAGAAATAATAAAAAGAAAATAAGGAAGATCCCCTTATTGAATGCAAGCTCCAAAACAAATCAGTACCCTGGTATCTCTGCAACATCCAGAGCCTCCACGCCAGCTAACCCCAAGCAATAAATAAAGCAGCACCTCTCCCCCTGCCCTCCATTTAAATACAACTCAACACAACAACAACAAAAAAGTCATAAAATATTTCAAAAATCCGTAACGAAAATCTGTGGTTAAAAGATCACATTTTATTTTGGCCGCTGCTTTGTTCCCATCACAGGGCCGTGCAGCAGCTCAGGATTAAGCAAGTTGCTGTGTCACTGCCTTGCCAGAGAGATAAGAAGCAGTAACACACAAAAGGTGGCTGCAAGATGCGAAGGCAAAAGAAAAAAAAGGAAACTAAGAATAAAAGAGAAAGGGAACTGAAAGTTACAGTGTGGTATATCTTGTTCCCTGGATTTGGAATGGAGCTGTGAGAATCACAGGGCCTGTTTCATCTTGTTTCTCATTAAAAATGACAAAACAGGGATCTAACACAAGTAAAAATAGAGGAAAGGAAAAAAGCCCCGAGGGGCTGGGGAGGAGGAGCCGTTGGAAAACACGAAATTGGGCCAGGTGAGGCCAGGCAGAAGCAGACAGGCAGAAATAATGCTGCTGGGGAGAGGAGGGAGCTGGCAATGCCTGGGCATCTCGCATCACCTAAAACTTGGCATCAGGCCACTCTTGGTGAAACTCAGCATGTGGCACAGGACTGCAGGTGGACATGAGCTTCTGAAAACCCAGGTGGGACCAGTTCTAGCTCAGCCTCTGAACTCTAGTTCAGACCCTGACAGGACCTTTGACCCCTCCTCTGCAAGAAAGCGCCATTGCTTGAAGCTGGGCAAAACCTTTGAGCTGGCAGGGCTGAAAGGAAGCTCAGCTGGGGCTCATTGCTCTCTTCCCTCTGGGGAGGGCTCCCTAACCTCTCACCGAGGTTAGGTTTTCTCACCGAGGCAGATCTTTCACTGTTTTCCCAAAGTCCGGATCCGACGCTTTTTTGTGGCTCCCATCCTTTAGCTGATGAGCCTCTGACACCCTCATAACGATGTAGCGCTGGGATCCTGAAAATGAGAGGCAAACAGGATCGAGGAGCACGTCAGGCATGGGATGCAGAGGCTACCGAAGCAGTGGATTTTGCAGGAGGAAAACGCAACGTGACATCCTCCCTCCGCCAACAGCTGCGAGGCAGCAGCAGCAACAGCAGCAGATGGAAAGCCAAGGGGGTGAAATCCATTTCGGAATTACACGGGAAGCTCTTCCTTTGCTTCTGAGTCCCCACTGGAGCCGTGCATGAGGATTCAAGCCCCGGGACAAGCGGGAGCACAGCGCAGCCCCAGCCCCGATTCCCAAGCCGCGGCGGAGCCCCGTACCTGGCAGGCGCTGGGGGTAGCCCAGGATGGGGATGGAGATGAGCAGGGAGGCGGCTCCGGCCCCCAGGAAGCCGATCCACCACGCTCCCACCCACAGCGTGTTCTCGGGGGCCATGTCGATCCTGCAAGGAGCAGAGGCAAAGGGACACGAGGGAGAGAGGCGGTGGTTGGGGACGGAGCGGGGCAGCTCCGCGTGCCTCTCGCTGAGGCTGGCGGGGGCCAGGGGACACACGGGGGGGTGACAGCGAAGGAAACCGAGTGATCCCATGGGGATGCCACGTCCACCATCCCTCCCGCCACGGCGCAGCGCTGCCTTCCCCATGAGAGAGGCACAACACTTAACAAGCCCAGGAAATCACACCATTTAATTCTCATTTAATCTCTAGCTTGCGCATTCACCTCATCACTTTTTGACTGTGCTTTGAGGGTTGCCAAGATCCTTGTTCCACCCCAAAAACACCCTTTTCGAGAAAACTGGTGGAAATAACCCATTTCTTCCCCTGGAAACCCACTCCCCCTTTTTAATCCATTCATCTGGTCTAGTAAAAGGTGTCCCTGCCTCTGGCAGAGGGGTCGGAACTAGATGATCAGTAAGGTCCCTTCCAACCCAAAGCATTCTGTGATTCTGTGATCTACCAAAGAGCCTGTACAGTAATGAGAATAAATTACAAATGCTACAAAGCAAGGAGGGACTGAGCATCCTGGTGGGATGACCGGGAGGGCGAGCAGCGCTGCTGGGAGCACTGCCTCATCAGGGAACTCATTCAAGAAATTCACCTGCTGCTCGTAGCCTCATTAGCACAGGCAGTGCAGCGTGAGGAAGGATTTAAGCTGACAGGTTTGTCAGCAATTTCCCTCCAGCAGCAGCACTAATGCAAACCACCCTTCCAGCTTTCCCCCCCCTGCAGACACACCACCCAACACCCCAGGCACATTTCCACACAGCCACCAGCTCATTGCTCCAGATCATTGTTATTATTTTTTCTACCCCAAAGGAAACACAGAGCAGAAAGGGAAAGGAACAAGATTTTTTTTTAACAACTTACTCTCTGCCAATTTCAGTATAAATATTTAGAAACATTCCTCCTACCAGATAACCCGCTGCAGGCCCAAGGATTGCAGCAGTGTAGAAAACAGCTGAAAGGGAAAACAAGTCATGTTAGACAACCAGCAGTGCGTCAGCCAGGGATCCCCAGCCCAATTCCCTCCTGGATGAAGGATGCTCAGCCTCTGGCTGCCTCACATCCTTCCCCCTAAACCACCAAGGCACAAATCCAGATTGTTCCAACAAGTTTTCCTCTCACGCTTCTGTTCCAGGGAAGCTTTTGCATCCATCCTGGGAAGTTTTATAGTATGGGGCAGGCAAAATTGGTTCAGTAGAAAACCATATTTAGCAGGGATGCGGCTGATCCCACCGCCACATCCTGACTGCCACAGCAGTGAGCAGCAGGATTCTCTCCCCACGGACAACAAGGAATGTCTACACTGAACACAGCACCACTGGCACTCATTTCAGTTTGCTGTTTAAACCACGACACGTGGAAAGATCATCAACTTGCTGATGATCTACTTGTGATCTCCTTCCCACACTTCACAGCCTTCTGATACAGCGTGGGCAGACTGATACATCTCGAAATTGCTGAAAGATCACCCTTTTGGCACCTTCACCAATAGGACAGTAAGTGTTTGGCAGCTGCTGAGTCACCAGTGATCCAGAGGAGTGAGCTGAGCATCTTCTCCTGGCTGTGCTTTGCACCAGCATAGCTGAGCAGCCCTGTGACCATCCCTGCTGTGCTGAGGCCTAAAGGGGTGATGATCTAAAGATTTAGATTAGATATAAATGATGGTAATAAAACACTGGCCCAGGCTGCCCAAACAGGTGGTGGATGTTCCATCCCTTGAAACATTCAAGGTCAGATTGGACGGGGCTCTGAGCTACCTGATCGAGTTGAAGGCGTTCCTTCTCATCAGACTAGACGACCTTTAAAGGTCCTTTTGCACCCAAATCATGCTGTGATTCCATGCCCCCTTGCAGGGATGGGGTATGGCCTCACGGCTGTCTGCCAGAGATGCTAATGCCACATGGGCTGGCCCCATGCCAGGAGCAGGAGGCACTCCCCATCTACAAGGCATGAGCTGCGGGAGGAAAAACACCCAAGCGAGCTCACAGTTTTCCTCCTGGTAAATAATCAAAACCTCCTCAACAGCTGCCACGTCCCTCCGATTCCCACCTCGCCCCTCAAGGACCAAAAGGCTGAGCAGTGTCTGAAGAGGTGCTCCCAGTGTGGGCTGGCCAAGGCAGAGGGACCATCACCTCTCCCTCCCATCACCCTGCCCACGGGCTGGAGCTCCCCTTCAGCCCCACTCACCAATGTACACGGGGGAGTAGTTGGTCTTGACGTTTTCATCTAAGTAGGTGACGCCGAGCGTGTAGAGCGGCGTGGCTCCCATCCCGTGCAGGAACTGCCCCAGCATGAAGACAAACCTGTAGCTGGAGAGGCTGGAGGCAGCCTGGGAGCAGGGCAGGCTGTGGTTGCCCCCGCAGACGCCCACCTCGGCTGCCGAGCGCGCCTCGTACGGTCCCGTGGTGAAGTGGGGCAGGGCGAAGAGCAGGGAGCCCAAGCCCATGACCAGCACCCCCCAGCCCAGCCAGCGGGGCTTGTGGCCGTTCCCCCCAAAGTAGCTGACGAAGGTCAGGCAGACGCAGGCCGCGATGTCGTAGGAGCTGGCGATCAGCCCGCTCTGGTAACTGCGCAGGTCGAAGCGGCGCTCGATGGAGGTGATGACGGTGTTGATGAAGCCGTTCACGGTCATGCCCTGCAGGAAGGAGGCCATGCAGAGGAAGAACAAGACCCCTTTGGAAGTGTTGCAGAGCTGCAAGCAGCCAGGGGTGAAAGCCCCCCAGCCACAGGCCAGTTCCTCCCCTTCAGCAGACACGTATTTAATCCCTTCTTCGAACGGCGTCTCCTCCTCTGCCGGGGTCGGGGCGCAGAGGGGCTCGGCGCAGGAGTCGGAGGGGCTGGGAGCCCCCGAGGACGTGATGCCGTTGCTCAGGGGGGTGCTGCAGCCATCCCCCCCGCTCACCGCACCCAAGGTCCGGCCGGCCTTGCCGGGACGAGGGGATGGGCAGGAGAAGCTGAGGGGCTGAGCGAAACAAAAGCCATTTTCTCTGGTGGAGTTCTGAGGCATTGCCATGAACGGGAGTGCGAAGTCCAGTGGCAGACTGAGGTGGGCCGGTGACCAGGGTGGCTTTGTGGGGCAGCGAGGACCAGGAGATGCAATTTTCAGCGCTTACTTCAGTGGGGAGACAGCGAAGGTCTGAGCCAGGACCATTCTGATCTGTGCAAAGAGAATTTTTACACGCCTTTATATGAAACCATGCTCAAACCCCTCAAATATTGTTCCCTTTTCCTTTTTTGTTCAATAAGTATAAGCATTTCACTGTGCAGTTCACCTGGTCATGTACCCTCCACCACGGGATGTGTTGGTACCTCAGGTGTCAGGGCATCACAAACATTACAGAAAAGAACAAATCATTCAAGAGCATTAAAAGAAAAGCACCTCTAAGGCAGTCTCCCCACCAACTGAAGCCCCTTATCCCACCTCTGATAAAGACCTGGTTAGACCCCCACAACCTCCATCCCTCTCCTTCCCCCTGCACAGAACAGCCCACACAAGCTACAAGTTTCCCACTGCTAGAAGTCCTTTGGTCTCTCTTTCACACCCTGCCAATAACAGTTTATAATTATCCTGAAAAGTTTCCACAGTCAGATTGATTTTATTCCAAGCCCTCAGATCTGTTTACAACTATTCAGTAAAATCCTTTCTATAACTAATTAGACTACATGCCATTTCAGAGCAGGCTGGAGGGCAGAGGCAGCTGACTCTAACCTGATTACCGATGCAGACTGCCTTCTTTCACCCTGTTCCTGTGCATTGCAGCACCTGACCACGCCAGCAACCAAGAGTATTTTTCCTTAAATGCCTTGGCTGAACTATAAATGATGAAAATAATGAGGTTCTCCCTTGAATGCTGGTCTTAAATATGCAACAAATGCTAGGCAAAAGCTGTTTTATTAGAGAGCATCCTCAAAGCATCCTGTATTTCTCAATAATTTTGCCAGTATCTGTTCGTGAGGGTCCCATAAAAGTGTTCCCCCTGAGATGCCAGCCTCATCAGCACGGAAGAGGGAAGAAGGGCATTTTTTTCCCTGATAAAATGAATGTGTGCCACCAAATCCTGAACATTCAGGTCAGCAGTGCTACAACACGTCTGGTCCTTAAAGTAGGTTAAACAAATGAGGCTCAACTTTCATTTGCAAATAATTTTATCTTTATTACCCTGTCAAGGGAGCAGAGTGCACGGACTATTTCCTATTTCAAGGTCCAGATTCCAGCAGGGGTTTGATGGCAGTGCAGGGCAGGCAAGCCTGGCGAGCAGGAGGGCACTGCTCTGCAGCTCCACGCTGGACTCCCCCAGGTAACTCCTACCTCAGCTGGCTGAGTACAGCACAGGTAACTCTGACGTGTAAAGTGTAAATGCAAAAACTGACTGCAGGGGTTGACATTTTGCTGCAGAGACAGACTGTTGAAATGTGCTGGCACAAAAAATGATGCCTTGGTGCAAGGCTCTATTTTTTCCACTTTTTTTGCCTCTCCAGTGTTCTTATGACTCTTGCAGCTCTAAATCTGTTTCTCATCTTTGGATGCAATATTGGGAGCAATAAATAAGCCTGCTTTAGCACTCTGTTAAAGTCAGGAGTGATTATTAGGCGCTGAATCAGGCTCTAAGGGGCGGAATGGTTCATGCTCATGTAAATCAAACGCCTCCTGCACAGCAGCCAGGACTGCAGCTGCACCCTCCTCCCATCAAACTTGTATCAGACTCATGTCTGATGTTACACTTGACTGCACTTGTAAAGAAGGTTTCTTGGCTGGGGATTGATTTTGTTCTCACTGATTTCAGCAGACAGAAAAAGCACATCTCTGTTATTACCTGATGCAACCAGGAGCTGGGAGCTCCCAAACTGGCCCAGCTTCACCCTGGAGGAAACACTCCTTACCAGAACTGGGATCTCTCCTTTGATACTTCATGAATTTATATTGGTATTTTTGGTATTTCATGAGTCAGGAAAGAGATTACAGCTCTTCATCACAGGTTTTATTCCCTGAGTGGCAGCAGCCTGGGCTACCAGACCCAGGTGACCACCTCATCCCCCCGCCAACTTCAGCCGCTCTTAGCCCGAGTCACCAGCAAGCAGGGTGAAACATGCCCAAGAAAGCAGCCAGCCTTCCCTCCAAGCAGCAGATGTTTCCCCCACCCAGAAGCCTTCTCAGCCCCAACACCCACCTCCTGTACACGTCCCAGTGGACCTGGGCTAATGACTCGTGCCCAGGTGCCGTGGGCAGGGAGCCCATTCCTGCTCCGTGCTGCCCACCGAGCTGCTTGGCATCTCTTGAAGTATTTGTAAACTGCCTGTGACACGTTCACTGTGGGTGTCAGCTTTCACAGCAGCCATATGCCGCTTTAGAGGACAAAATACAAACTTCAGGGGAAAAAACCCAAGCAACTTCACGCACTTCCTAATCATTCATATTCTTCCGAGCCACCCATTTACTGCCTCCCATTCATCTCTGGTTTTAATGACTCAGCTGGTGATTTCTTGCTCACACTGAATCAGTCCCAATGCTATTATCTCTCTGCCATAGATTTCCTCATTTTGCTGCAAGATTTCTACATTTTTTCCCACTGTACAGCTGGTTCCAGAGTGCCAACTTTATCGAGTCAACACAGCAGAAGCAGCACGGCAATGAAAGCATATGATTTGTATTTCCTGATGAAATCTGTAAAGACTCTCCCCCCGCCATAACATTTAGCATTAAATCAATAATAAAACTTACAAGCTTTTCATCAGGTGATCATTTAAAAAGTCACAGGACCAATTAAAAACATTTTGTGTTTCTGCCAAGGACTGCGATGAGATTAATGTTGCAAATTAACTCATAACTGACATGCAAAATAATCCCATTTGCTGAAACATGCCCAATAATAGTTAATCTTCCCTTTCACATTATGGTTTTTGACTTTTATATGGTATTATTGTGGCAAATAACATCTACACATAATTTCTGCTTTCCATAGCTGAGCACAGTTTATGAGCAGACGTAGCATTTTTTTTCAGTTCTATTGCATACATGGGGATATTTCCTAAGGAACAGAGATAGGGGATTAAAAATTATCAGGACGTGTACTGTAACACAGGAGGAGCAGCCCCAGGTGATGCTTGGCGGCTGTGATGGGTGTCCTTTATTTTCTTCTGGGTCTCCTCTATTTTTATTTTCCTCGATGTGTGAGCGAGCCTGGCCTTACTGGGAAAGCCCACACCCAAGTACCAAGCTCACAATACTTGGGCAGAAAGGGACAAATTCATCCTGGTTTGTGCATTTAACTTCTCTTGGTAACACACACCGAGTTTTCCTCTGAGAGTTTGGCTTCAGAGGATTAGCAGCACTACTTCTGTCATGGCTGATAAACACCATATGGATCAAGAGTAATCCACTGGCTGCTTTAGGAGTGGGGAAGCCTCCCAGAAGTGAGATAAATCCACATCCCAGTCCTGTGAGCAGGGCTTGTCCTTAGGGCACTGGTTCAGTGCAAAGGAGATAACAGCAAGCATGGGATGAGTGAGTTTTTCCTGTGTAACACTGAACTGTTTTCCTGGCAGCTGAGGAACTTCAGCCAGGTCACACCAAGTGCGAACCTCACATTTTTTTAGCCCCCTTTTAAAGAGCATCCCTTTGGATCAGGAATACAGAGGATGCTGCTATTGTGGGATTTGCACCGGGACCAGACTGGAGCCTTTGGTAGGCAGTTCCTGCGGGAACAGCATGGTCCTGCACACATGGGAAAGCTTCAGGAATGAGAAACATACCCAGAGAGCAGCCAGCTGACCGTGTACCCAATGCTGTGCTCACCATCAGTGCTTCAGGGACAGCCAGAGGACTGGAAAGGGAGTTCCTATAAATGGGAGGGGGCAGTAGGAATACCCTGACCCACCCCTCATGTCAGAGACCTGCTTTTACATGATTAGCCCTACTGGAGTCTGAAGCATGGAAGAGAGCAGCAGAAACTGGCTTTGAACTATCACACGAACAAGGACATACTTATAATTAAATAAATTCCAAACAGTAGAGCTTAGCACTCACAAACCCTTTGTATGTTTTCCAAGTGCTTTCCATTCACCGGGAAATTATTGCAATAATATGCAAGAAATCAGGAAGGTGGCTTGGATAATTTTCAATTAACTGCTTGAAAATGCTTTGAAGATAAATCTAGCCAGATTTTCTGAGTCTATTTACTTGTTCCAGCTTATCTGTGCAAATACAATTGGCTGCAGCTGCCTCAGACCATCTTTAAAAACTTGCAACGCCAACGTAGGAGCAGATTTAACCCGGACACTGCTTTTTGCCATGGCAAAGATTAACCAGACAAAAGGATCTTTTATGCTATAATTCCTAACTCCCCCTCCCTAATGTCACTCTTGCTTTAGTGTCTTTTTCCTACCCATACATTTGGCCAGTGCTGGGAGGGTTTCCACGCTGGCACAGCACTGTGCTCTCTATCACTGTCACTGCCCGTGGAGCTGGGTGTTTCCAGATACACCACCAGCATTTTCCCAACATCTAGCCCTGCATGGTGTTATTTTCCATCATTTGGATTCTTGCAACCCATTAAAGAATGCTCTATATTCAGCAATATAGAATATTCTGTATTCTTTCTGCATGAGCTGCTGGTCAGCTCTTCCCAAGGATTACCACTTAGTTCCTACAGCTGTCCCTTCTTTGTTTCCAAGCAGAAGATGCCGAGTCAGGCAAATCCTTTATGATGCAAGAAATTAAACAAAATGAGCAAAACCCAAATAAAGAATGTGAGACACATGATTCTCTGGTGCTTCTAAAGATAGAAGCACTAAAAATGCAAAAAATGCAACATCCTGTGTTACACAAGGATGCTGTGTTCAGAATAGATGGATTTGAATAATGTTGACATCTACCATGGTTTACAGGAACTTACACTTTTCTATCCTCATGGTTTGATCAGTGTGAAGGTAGAAACAAAGTGAAAACCAGATGGAATGTTAACATGAAACTACCTACAACTCCACTTTTTCCTGAGACACAATTGCCTTCCAACCTCTCCTCTCTGTACTGAGGGGATTTTCTGGGGAAAATCACGTACCACGAGGTCATTTTGCTCTACCAGCCAAGGACAGACTTTACCTTGAGCTTTCTATGACAAGTTCTCCAGCTCAGCCCTGTGTTGGGGGGCTGGATGCCCACCCATTCATGTCCAGCCAGACAACACAGAGCTCAGTGGAGCACATTAGAAGAGCTAAAATCACCACAGGAAAAGAAACGTGCATCCCCTCCAACACTCACCACTGCAGCGAGCACAGGACAACATGAGATGGGCAGGTGGAACCACGGAGCCAGGTGGGAGCATGAGAGACACACTGGAAGGATTCAGCTGAGGGAAAGGGTATTTCCCCAAAAACCAAATTTTTTTTTTCCAGATCAGCAAGTAACAGCTTCCCCAAATGAGCACGAGCTCACCGGTGCACACCGCTTAGCCTGGATCTTGTTTAACATCCAGCGATGCTCCCTAATCCTCTTAGGTATTAGTGCTGAGATTCCTGCCAAGCAGGGGAACAGCAGAGCCTCCCAGACAGCACTTGAATGAATTCAATGCTTCAAATGTGCAATACTTCAAAATGCAGTAGAACTCCAGCTGTTCTGCTTTGGTTAACCTCAGATTAGCACCTTGGAGGTCACTGCAGCTTGCAAAATGCAAAGTTAAATCACCTCCACTTCTGCGTCTCAGGTGACTCCCTAGGAAGCCATTCTGCACTAGGACTGCAATTTTTTGTCCCATAATGACTTGTTTAAAGCTAAGTACCTAATTTGAGTCAGACATTCCTATTGTGTCTCTGTTGCCAACTGCAAGGAGATCATCACATTCAGGTTACCTACAGCCCTCAAGTCACTGAATCCCAGAATGGTTTGGGCTGGAAGGGACCTCAGAGACCATCCAGTTCCCGTCCATGAGCAGGGACACCTTCCACTATCCCAGGTGGCTCCAAGCCCCATCCAACCTGGCCTTGGACATTTCCAGGGATGGGGCAGCCACAGCTTCTCTGGGCAACCTGTGCCAGGGCCTCACCACTCTCACAGCCAAGAATTCCTTCCTAATATCTAACCCAAAACCACTTTCCTTCTGTTTTTTGTTTGAAGGCATTTCTGCTTGTCCTATCACTCCATGTCCCTATAAAAAGTCCTTCTCCAGCTTCCTTTAGGCACTGGAAGGGGCTCTAAAGTCTCCCTGGAGCTGTATTTTCTCCAGGCTGAACAACCCCAGCTCTCAGACCTTGTATTCCCAGCAGAAGTGCTCCACCCTCAGCCTTCTCCCCTGTCTCCACAAGGACTATTCTGTGTTGCTAAATCACCCATTACCGCAGATACGATCTGGACAAGGAACAGGTACATAATCATATTTCTGTTGGATTAGCCAAGCATATTACCCCAAGCTTATTCTGGCCTCATATTGGCTACCACAACAGAAACAATATTTGATCTAGCACAAAGCCAGATGGTGCAAAATTAACCCATTCAGCACAAATCTGATGTGGCACAGGGAATTTGGTCCAGCACTGGCACAGGCTCACATGGCTGTAGGACTTCTGACACGGCATCTGCAGCCTCTTAAGATTCGTGATACCAAGCACTCCCCATCCATCCCCCAAAGATGAGCTAAACAGGCATCACACTTCATTTTATTTCATACTTTTAGACAAACAGAATGTCAGCTTGCAGATAACTTGCATTTGCTTGTGCAATACCCTAGATCTTGCCAGGGGTGTGGTATACTGGGGGATTTCTCTGAGGAGGGCAGATCCCTATTTGTGTAATCGAGAGGAAATGATGAACACTTTCAAAGGGATGACTTCTCTTCATTCTCTGACGCAAGATCCCAAACCACTACCACAACCAAAAACTAGAGCAGCTATGAGACGAAGGGCAGGAACCCAGACCCAGAGTGGAATCGGGGCAGAGCAGGGGATCAGCACAGTGGCAGCATGCAGGGCTGCTGACCACTGCCACCAAGGATGGGTGGGAAGAAGCCAACCTGAAATGATCCTTTCCTTAGAAACCTCAAATTCATTCCAGTGGCAGCTCCTTGTGCTGCACGTCCCAGCCGAGGGCGCAGCAACATCTCACGCAGAAAGCACTGACAATCTCATGGCCACAAAGCACAAGGGGTTGCAAATGTGCAGGTGCATCCTGGCTGTGCTGTCCTGGCTGCTGGCTTCTCCAAGGCTGGCTGCCTCTACATAAATAAATAAATACAAATCCCCCCCTGATCAGAAGAGTTGAGATTGTACTGACTCCTTCGAGAGGTGGAGAAATGCTGAGCCATATCCTTCAGCATTAAGAGGTCCCTCTGAGAACCCCAACTCAGTATGAAACAGCAATTCCACACGCACACACACACACATCAATATCCACACTAAGGGACAGAGCAAGAGGTGCTCAGAGGTGAGTGCACAGTCCCTGCAAGCACCACAGGCTCTGCAGGCTGGCACGTCCTTCGTCTGACAGTGCTCAACCAGGTCAGCAACTCATTCCAGCTGCCAGGGAGCAAACTGGCACCAAGTGGTGTTTCTTCCTGAGAGAAAGGAATAAACAGGCATATAATGTTCCCACTGTCAACCCAAACATCTGCTGGGATTCAGAGGGGTTTGTGGGGAGACACGCTCTGCCTTGCACCCTCCCGTTTCAGGAGGAATCACAGCCTCGGACAGCAGCTGCTGGAGGATGGATTTACTTGGAAACCTGGAAACTGCCTTCAAGGGATTCCCACCTCCCTGCAGCAGTGTAGCGTGGTTCCCATTTCTGGCTCAGGAACCTTTCTACTTTCCTCGGTAAGGACCTGCTCCCACCCTCCAGTTCCCACGCCACGAGAAATGGACACAGCAGAATAACCTTGTCCTGGCTCAAAGGAGGTCACCGAGGACTGAGTTTGACCTGTGTTCCCTAAGAATGATGGTCCTGATCCTGCAACCGCTGCTTACCCAGGGTGGTGTTTGTTCACACAACGCATCCAAGCAGGGCTCTCAAGGTCGCTCAAAGAAACCAGCAGGGAATTTGAGGGAACACAAATTGGCTGGTTTGTGGTGGCAGGCAAACTCTTTTTATTGCCTCTTGAAAAAAGGCAGCATTTCAAAATTTAAATCATTTAAAACCAAGAAAATTGGAGATGGGTAATCAGTGTATCACAGCCTGGTTACCTGCTTTTCACTCCTCTAAATTCAGTTTCTCAGAATTAAGCTCTTTTCAAGGTTTTCTGCCAAATGAGAGGAGAATATGCAACATTAAAAGGATCACAGGTTAGTCAGGGTTATATGGGGACTCCAGAAAAGGCTGATTCTGCTGTAACCAAGACCCACATCTGGCTCAAAGATCTAAATCCTCAGTGACTGAATTCACTCCAGCAATCCAAGGAGACCATAAAGTAGCTTGAAAGCACTGCAAGAAAATCCTTTTTTTTCTGGGAATTCTTATGCTAAAATAAAGCTCCACGGCATCTGCCCTGGGCAAATCCTTCCAGCCAAGGCAAGGTAGAGCAGCCTCATCGCTGCTCTGACTGGCTGAGATTCTGTTTCCTACAAGGCTTTTAAAGCAAAACAATATTGAATTAAATTTTCAAATCTGATTTGTTTGGAGTATGGCAAGCTAAAAAGATTGATGCAGTTTTTCAAGGAGACGCTGTGAGAGAAAAAAAGGTCTAAAAGAGCTCAAGTCCTTCAGATATTTTGGGGACTTTTAATTTCTGTGTCATGGGTTGCTACCATTTATCAAAACTCTAGAATCGAAACGTTATTTTTTTATCTCTTAATGCCATCTAGAAAAATAAACTCCCATCACAGAGGATACTCAAAGCACTTGAATTGACAAACATGAAGCTATAAAAATGACAAAAAGATCTTTTTCTTGGAATTTTTTTTCAGCCAGAACATTACAAAATCAAAGTATATTTTAGGAAAAAAAGTGTTTGATCTTGCCTTCTCAACATGAAAACAGCTCC
This sequence comes from Gymnorhina tibicen, assembly GCA_013399875.1. Classification (NCBI taxonomy): domain Eukaryota; kingdom Metazoa; phylum Chordata; class Aves; order Passeriformes; family Artamidae; genus Gymnorhina; species Gymnorhina tibicen. Next base: position 166,163 of record VXAZ01002748.1, on the reverse strand, counting down.
CTAACTCCTTCAAACCATTGGCCACAGTTAAACAAAGCTTGCCAGCATTTCATTTTTCTTCTTGAAGCAACCAAGCCAAGCTCTGGGAGTTCCAGTGACTGAAGATTATCAATGCCATACAGCAATATGCCATTAACAACAACAATTAAATTCAGTTTTAGTGTAACTCTACTGATGTCAGTGAAATAGCACAAGAGAAGAAAGGGGACTTCACTGCTCCAGGAATTTCAAGAGCTGCTGGAAAGGCTCAGCACTTTGCTGAACAAGGTGAACCAGAATAAACAGAGTATTTCCCAGTGCTAACATATGCCCACTGCTCAAGCTCATTTACAATCTAGAGGTGCAATGACATTATTTTTGGCAGCAGCAGCACTGTAGAACCCCAGGTTTAGGGGAACTTCTGCCTGAAGAGAGATTTAAGGTTAGAACAACACTACTCTGCTGATATTAAACACTTCACTGCCTCATCACATGCTCTCCACTGCACTAGCGAGAGCTCTGACATAAAATCCACTAAAGTTAGTGGCCCTCTCCAAGTACTTGTCTACAATCACTTATCCCATCTACTGAAGTAGAATGGATGCTTCTGTCTGGGATTCATAAACCAGCTGAAGTCTTTGACCTCTCTCAGAGCATTTTCCGAGCATTTTCCCCGGAACGTGCGTGCAGAAACTCTTTGTTCTCAAACCCCGCCGTTCAGCATCCGCGCTGGCACGCCAGGAGGTCACTCAAGGCCAAGATGGAACAAAACTAATTCTGTGGCGGGGAGGTCTAGCAATAAATCAGTTTTGAAAAGGGAAAGGAGAGCGGCTGCAGGAGAGGCGGTCCCGCCGCCAGAGAGGGCAGGGAGAGCTGGGAACCTGCTGAGGGACAGGTGCAGGGACAGCCGCGCTGCCACCGACCCCGCGGACAAAGCCCCTAACCCTGCTCCGGGCTGCGACAGCTCCCAAGTTCTGCTTCTCTGCACAAGGATAAGCCCCTCACAGACCAAGACAATGCAGTTTTTAACCATGCTGGGGAAGCACAGAACACTTCAGGGCGGCCAGAGAAACCCAGGCCGACGCATTTCAGGGCTGCTCACACCCACAACAGCCTGTGCATGGTCGATAACTCTTACATGTCACCTTAACACAGGACCTCAATTCATTAAGCACAAAATCCAAAGGGGGAACCTTTCTCCTGAAATCATACCCAGCATCTCACTAACCCACCAGCAACAAGCTGCCAGCTCTGTTCCGTGGGTGCAGAGTCTTGCAAAACTTTTCCACCATTCACTGAGATTAGGCAAGATACAAACGTCCCAGGGTCTGAATAATCAACTTACAGCAGCAGCTCAAGGAACCACGTGAGGAAGACAAAAAACTCAAGTGGTAAAGCAGAATGTATGGCAATCCTGCATATGAGCACCTTCATCCATGCAAAGGCAGAGTTCTGCGCTTGGTGCACTCGATTCAAATAAAGGAAAGCAAAACAAGTGCTCAGTGATGCTTTTTGAGGTGGACTGAGCAAAATGAGCAGCACAAAACAGAGCCGTGACTCCCTGCTATGGCAGGGTGTAAAGCCCCAAATGTGAGGGCAGGATCCTCCCCAGCCCGCTCCGCGCTGCAAAGACACGCACAAAAAAAAAGAGATTAAAACTGCCTGGAGGAGTTTGCAGTCGGAAATCATGAGGCACCGAGCAGCTGGATGCTGATCTCCCTAAGCCGGTGGGTATTTCTTTTGTTAGTGGCTGATCCCATCTTCCCCCTTGCCTGCAAATCTCTAATCTCTGTGAAGACTTGGAGCGAGTGCTTGCTCAGGTAGTTCCTGGTTTCACTGGCCAAGAATACCCAACCCTCGCAGGAATCCCTGCTTCCCGGTCCCGTCTCTCACCCCAGGGTCACACCTCATGTTCCTGCCGCAGGTTTGCCCCACGGGCAGGACAGCTTAAGGCAGCATGGGTGGAGGGCTTCAGGTGGCACCTGTCACACCTGAGCGCGCTCATCGCTCAGCGCACGGCTCTGGTGCGGTCCTGGCGGGGCAGGTGGCTGGGATCTGTCCCCCCACAGCCCGCCCAGCGCACAGAGCTGCTGCTGCTTCAGTTTCTGACCACTTTTGGCAGTTTGCAAGCCAGACCTCTTTGCATATAAATAGCTACATTTTTTTTTTTCCTTTTCATTATTTGAGTAACCCGCTCCCCCCGCAGTTTCATCCTTTCTCACGTTTACAAGCGCTCTGACACACTTTTCTAAAGATCTCCTTTGTGTTCATTTCTGCCTCAAATGCTATTTTAATGTGTGTTTTTACAACCAAGTGTCACTATAGAAAGTAGGAGCCCAGAAATATATATATATATAAAAAGAGGTGCCAGGCTGGGATAACTTCAGGTTTGTAGTGTGTTGCCTGGTAAAACCAAACAGCCTATAAAATGGTAATAAAATGTTAATGCAACAAACTCATGTGATTAAGGTCCACTTGTGCCTTTTAGGCTCTCAGAGCTGAAAAACATGGCTTTATTATAGCAGCTTTTGATTTGTATCATCCGAACAAATAGGTTATAAAAGTAATATCGTGTAAGTGACTAAAGTGCTCCAATTCCACCCAGCATCCTGCCTGCTACTAACTTCAGTTCTGCTCCTGTGAAACTGGGATTATTTCATCATTAACGTAACATTTTTTTTCTTGTTGTAAGGATCCTGCCATGCCACTTTACTACCTTTCCTTACTTTCCTCAGCATCTTTTCTCAGCATCTTTTAAATTTTCCGTAGGAAGACACAGTCACGCTACATGGAAAACCCCAAACCCGCAGTGATTCAGTCCGAACACAGCTGCAGGCAGCAACCCAGCCTTGCAGCATCCTCGGAGAGCATGGCAGAGCGGAAAACCTCAATGAGTTGGGCCATTTCGGTGCCTCTCTCCCCGCGTGACACCAACCGGGCTGTTCCCGGCACGGACCCCGCGCCGTGGCCACCAGCCCACCGAGCGCACGCAGGAGCCCCCACGGCGGGGCTGAGCCCCGGCCGAGCCCCCCGTGAGCTCCTCATCCCCCGCGCCCATCCCCGCGTCCTCGGGGCACCGCCCGGCAGGTCCTGGAGAGGCTCTCCCGGGCATCCCCCGGTCCCGCATCCCTCCCCGCACCTCCCGCCCGGCGCGGTGCCCGCTGCCCTGCCCGGTGCGATGCCCGGCGCCCGGTACCTGCAGCCGCCGCCGCTGCCCGCGCTCCGCCGGCTCCGCGCTGCCGAGCTCCGGCGGGNGGAGGGGGTCCTGTGTCTGGGGGGAAGAAAAGGGGGAGAGGGATGGAGGAGCGAGAAGAAGGGGGTTGAGGAGAGAGCACGGGTAGGGATAGGGGTAAGGGCTTCGGCGTCACATCAAACCCGCTCTATTTCCCGGCCCCCTGCGCACCTGCAGCCTCGCAGCCCCCAGGCTCGGACTGCCCACCCTCGTCCGGGGCTATCCCGGCCTCCCTGCACCTCCGGCAGGCTCATGGAGAAATTCTGGGATACATCCCTGCGCCAGACCGAGGGGAAAACAGTGCTGAAGGAGCTGCATCCGCGTCGGTGGTAGCAGAGAGCAACGACAGGACTTTGGTCTTTCCTCCAGCTATTAGGGGAGCTGAGCTGGCGGAAAGGGAAAGTGGAGGAGCAGGTACCGAGGCATTATTGAAGCCGGGACACAAACACGGCTATCGTGGCACTAACTGCTTTGTACGATAGCGTGCCAGGCGCTGTCAGGCTGGGCACGGCTGAGTTAATGTTTGCAGAGGATGCACAACCCGTCCAAAGTTGGAGGAGCTGAGCAGGAAAGCTGTGGGATACCCCAACCGCCCTGCAGTTTCATTAACACATTTGTTTGGGCGGGTTTTTTTGCTTTTTGGGAACTTGCTGTCACAGTGGTTGGTTTGAGGTGCAGAGGTGACTCTTGAGCAGTTTCACAGAAGAGTCTCTGGACCAACACCCACACTTGAGCACCCCACACCCCCCAGTCCATAAACCACCTGGGCAGGAGGAATCCCAGCAGATGTGATGTGCACGTGTGAGGCTCTGACCATGCAGCTCCCGCATGCCCACCCGTGCAGCCTTTGCAGCCCCTTTTGCATTTCTTCCAAGAGCTGTTCCACATCACTTGGGAATTTGGCTCGTTTCTGCACGCTCACAGATAAATAATTCAGGCCCTGCATGTTCAGCCCTGAAGTGCAATCAGTGCTCCATTTCCCGGAGTGCACAGCACAGCCTGGGTAATGGAAAAGCCCAGCTAACACTGCACGAGGCAGAGAGGAGGGCAAAGAGGTGGGCAGACATCTGACATCCAGCTGCCGTGCCGATCCCTGCCGTCCCCTCTGTGCCCAGTGCAGGGACAGCAGTGCGGCACCTTTCCCACAGCTGCTGCCAGAGCTCGGGACACACAAGGAACCAAGAGCTGGGGCAGAGGCTGAGGAAGAAGCAGACCCAGCAGCTCATCAAAGCTCATCTTGGGCTGTGGCGATGTGCCGTTCGATCACTGCCTCCTCCTCATTCTCTGTGGCTCCAAGATGGAGCTGGAAGGTGCTGCCTTTTTTGTGCCATCCTTGCTCCCCGTGGAGCTGGAGGTAGATGGGGTCCTTGTGGGGTTTGGTTAAACTGGGAGCCGTTGAATCTGCTTTTAAAGTAAAATGAAGCGTAGGAGAGCCTGTTTTTTATGACATGCTGTGGCCAGGAAAACCAGGAAACGTTTGCTCCATATATACACATTGATACTGCTTTATTACATACAAACCGTTTCCTGCACACCGAAGCTGGGGTATTGTTTCGGCTGCTGCTGTGCAGTCACTGATGAATAAGGCCCTGTTTCAAACCCTTCATATTTTAAATAAACAGGGTGGAAAGGAAAACAGATGTTCAAAGGTGAAGTGATGCATCAAAGGCGTCCGAGCTGGGGAATCCCCCCAGCATTTCCTGCTGCAGAGCTGCATGAATGACTGGCTCTGGCTGCAGGGGAATGCATCCTGCTCCTCAGCTCTGCTCACTTCTCCACATGCATTGTGGTCTCTGTCCTGCCTTGGTGAAGCTGTCCTCAGAGGTGCAGCGTAATTTTTTTACTTAAGTTTTTAGTGATTTTTTTGTTGTTCTTCAGCATCTCAAAGGTGGCTACCTCTTGGGTGAGGAAGATGTAAAGATAAGGAGAGTGTGGTATGGATTTGCATGAGCTAATAGCAACTGAGATAAGGTATCCAAGGGAGAAGGTGTGGCAAGGCAGGACAGAGGTCGCCTGAAGAAGTCTGTCTTCTCCTAAAATCTTTAAGAAATGCTGGGCAGGCATGGCAAATCAGCCTTGCCATCTCTGCTGATTCACTTGTAAACAAAGAGGAGTCTGTCCCAGGGGCACATTTGTTTAAATTCCAGTTTTTCAAACCCTGGGGCTCAGCATGAGCCAATGCACACCTTGCTGTGTGAGTGGCAGAAGGCTCTTCCAGAGCCTTCCCGGGGCTTATCCCAAAGATCTTGATAGCTGTTCTAAAGGATAGGAGAAGCTGGAATTTGTTTCCCAAAGCACAGAGGTTGTTTCTAAAAGCATGGGGCCATGCCTGCCTCTGTCCATCCTTGGAGCTGAGAATTATCAGGGCAGTGACAATAATAAACAATGACAAGGCGACTGGTAATTGTGTTAGTAGTTTTATTACTAATGTTATAATTATTATACTATTGTTGTTATATATGTTTCTATCTCCTCAGGTTTGGGGCACACTGATAATTTTAGTTAGTCTGAATTCCTGATTTTATGGGTCATGTTAACACTTGCAGGTAAGCCTGCACCAGTTTTCATTCAGTCTTTCACACCAGGATGGATTTATGATGTGTTGCACTCCTGTCAGAAGCTTTGGGAGTGTCAGCAGCTCTGGGCTGCCATTTTTATAAATCTCCATAAATCATTAAAACTCTGGGCTTAATGAATGCAAATTCAGTGCCACGGAAGGCAAGTCACTGGCTGGAGGCACTCCCAGAGCTGCAATCGCTCTGTCGTGAGTGGATGTTGAACGATGTTTCTTCAAGTTCAGTCCTGTGAGCCACGTGGGGCCTGAGATGATGGTGACAATCTTTTGGCTAAGCCTGTGCAGACATCAACCTTTTCAATGCCCATCAAACCTTGTTTTTGCAAGACCCACAGAGCTGACAAGGCAAAAAAGGGGAGTTGTTGTACATTCATCATGTGAAGTCCGGTTCTGGGAGCATTTACATTTTTAATATAGTTAAGTGTGCATGTATTTACAAGATTAGATTAACGTAGCAATAAACAATTTATTTAAAGCCATAATGTCTCATACGGATTTCTGGTGCCCGAATGACCATTTCCTAATACTGCTGTTATAAACACTTCCATGATTCACATGTCCTGTTGCAGAACAAGAAGCGACTCTCCAGGAAGGAAGAACAGATCTGGATTTTCTTTTTCCAGAAGAAGATTTTTTTAGAGTTTTATTGTAACTCTTAATTTGAGCCAGAAATCCATTCACAGGAAACATGTAATAAATAGCAAATAAAGATGGGATTTTTCAAGAGTGCTGGTGCTGGTTTGCAGTGGGAAAAGCACTTCTGAAAATCCCCCCCTGGGATTTTTACCGGACTTTGTGTTATCCTGTTGTGAGACCCTGTTGGCTTTGCAAACTGGACCATCAGAATCTGCTCAGTTCTGTGAGCTGCCTTTATTATTACAAGAGCAAAGTTTCCTGTAAATGAAAGGGTGAGGTAGGAGGTTTAAAGTAGTTGCTGATTAAACAATAGCTACTGGTGGCAGAGGCATCACAGAGCCGAAAGAGCAACTGTGTGTAAGGAAGAATTATACAAATTCCTGGTTGGCACATGCTTTGGTGGCTGTTAAACCCCATAATCTCTGTGCAAACCTCTAGATCAGGGTGTCCCTGGGGTGCTGGTTGTCACTGGCCAGGACAGGGAGTGTCCTGCTCTCACTCTCTTTATAAAACAAGGGCACTGCCCCACTGGGCCTGTGGGTTGTTGGGAAGCAATATTAGGAACTTTGTTGCTCAGCATGTGCGAAGTATGGTCTGTTAATTTTAAAAGAGATAAGGGAGAGCTGGAGCTTCTCTTTGAAAGATTTCTGAAGGGTCTGAGCTTTTTTTCCTCAGGTTTTTCCCCTCAGGTCATGTGCAGACACCGCAGCCTTCCTTTCCTAAGAGAGAAACACAAGTGAGTTCTTGCACTCCGGTTGATTTTTATTTGAAGGAAATATGACATTAAATTGTCAAGAAGGATAGCAAACTCCAAAGACACCGTCATCTGAAGGGAAGACACGCTGAAGCCGAGTGCAGCAGCCGTAGGTCTGTCCCTGCAGAGTCTGAGCAGCGCGTGGCACCCGGCAGCTCCGCGTCCCCACCAAGGACATTTCAGCCTTCGGAGTTAAAAGGGAAATTTTCACTGTGGTGATGATAAGCACATTATTTTTGTAACTGTTGCTTTTTGGCAGAAAGCAGCCCAGATTTGCAAAGCCGCACCGCTGGAGTGTGTGTTCTGGGTGCTGCTGCCATCAGCACCCCTGGCCCTTCTCAGGTCTGGGCCCGCTGCTCTGGGCAGGCTGTCAACAGCTCAAGGGCTCCTTCCTCTGTCCCAATGTGCACAGGAGCTCCTCAGCTGCACGTGGGAGTGCTACAGAAATGCAAACAGAGTTTAATAACAACAACATTTACAACCCAGAGCATTGCATGCGTCATGCTCTGCTCCAAAATTTAAATTCTTTGAGCATAACCAACCTGCCAAGTTCTTATTTAGGAGGGACTATAAATCATGGCCTGTCTCTTGAGATGAGGGCTGGGACAAGGCATATGCTGCACCTTACCCTCATGGGATGCTAGACCCAAAGCTGCACTCCAGGATGAGGATCACCACCTTGGGGAGCTGTGGGAATCCCCCAGCTTGGGAAGGGAGTGAGGGCAGAGATGAGCCCTGATCCTGCTTTTCCTCTGTTCATTTCACCGGGGCAGAACAGACTATGAAGAATAATTGGACAAAAACCTATAAAATCAGAGCATTGTGACATCTCAGAATTCACCACTTTCTTGTACCAAGCAGGAGTGCAAGTGGGAGTGTGGGGAAAATCCTCTGCACTCTGGTGTGTGCTCCTTGTCCACTCGCTGTGCTGTTGGCACCGTGTCCAGTGGGAATATTTATTCCCCATTTATCAGCAGCACAAACTCCAGCACAGCAAGGAAGAGCACACTGAGCTCTCACAGGGCACGAGGGAGGCGGCAGCATCTTGGAGAAGATCCCAGCAATGCCTGCCTGCAGTGTGTGGGAAGTGGTGGAGAGCACCAGGGCGAGGGTTTGGGCTCTGGCTCTGGCTGAGTTGCCACAGTCAACACATTGTGTTTGTACAGCAAGAGGAGATCTGTTCATCGGAGCAACACCCTTCCTCTTTACGTGTGTTTCTGAAGTGTAATCACCATCAAACTGCCCGCTTAACACGGCTTCTCTCTTGCTAGGAAACTAGAGAAGGAGCTTATTTTCAGTCAGCAAAGACTCTACTTTTTATTTTAATAAAGCCTGATGAAAAAGCAACATTATAACTAAGGCACAGACTTTTAATTACTTTATTTCATAATCGTTTTCTTATGTTCCTGTTGAACTAACTGAGTCTTTCTCCTTTTTTTTGTTCTTGGCTTAAAATGCTGGCACAAGCATTGCTCCAGCTCTCAGCAATTTGCTCAGCCCAATGCCCCCTGCAGATTTTGGTAAATGCTGCCACTGCAGTGCAGTGAGGTACAGAGGTTTATTGACAGTGATATCATCTGCCCATGGGATCTGGGAGATGGTCGGGAGCTGCATGTGTTTGGGAAGAATATATTCCAGCATGATCTGCGGCATGCTTAGTTGGCCGTATTGGAAAGATTTCCAGATAGCTATGGATTTTCCAGTCCTGTAATTAGTTCCGAGATTATAAACATAGAAAATATTGCTCCAGAAATTGATTTTTTTTAATTGTTCATAGCACCAAACTATGGTGTGACTGCGAAGCACATCACATGCTTCTTGCAGAGGAAGACTTTGAACTTTGGAAAAATATTATCCCTGTAAACATGGAGAAGAAATCACGAGGCTAATTCTATTGCTATCTCAGAGAAGGCCTTGATCACACTAGTTCTGGCTGATTTTTAAAATCCAAGTCTGGAATGTATTTTTTTTTTTTTTTAATTGCTTCCAGGCAACATTTTTTCACCTCTAATTATCAGCTGAAGGAAGATGTCTCTTCTCTGGAGGGGATTTTGGGTTTTCCCCTGGGAGGTGAATGAGCTGGTCACTCCATGGTGACTCAGCGGCCTCGCTGCACACCCAGGGTGGGGTGGCTGTTGCTTATGGAAAATAAGAGTAGATGGGTCCGGTAAAAACGCAGACTTTGTCATCCAAAGAAGCTGTTATTTCTGTCTAGCAGGATAATGTCAGATATCTTCTGTGATGTCAAAGCCAGGACACCCCAACAGAGGCAACAAGGGCACTGCAGTTAGGGAAGTTACTGGAATTATTTCATCTCATTGCCCAACTGTGCCAGGCATTAAACAAGTTGAGTCACTTCTCTGAAGGACTTGCAAATTAAGAGGGTTGGGCAGAGGGAAAAACCCTCCAAAAAGATAATTTCCACTTTACAGGGATTACATATTCTGGTGTAGTCACACAGGCAGCCGGAAAATTTGCCTGCTGTGAGGTTTCTTGCAAAATCTGTGAAATCTCAGGAAGCGAAATGTTCCTTTTTAGAGCCCCAGGCCTAACAATAATAAAAATAGTCCAACTGGACAATCTGATTTGGTTATGAAACTGCTTCTGCAACTATATAATTCCCAAATAAACCCAGTCTCAGCAAAACCTTGGGAAGTCTCAGGAGCTGGGAAGTGCTGCAGTTAAAGTAAATTTACTGAGACATTAATGAACCACGGGCTGTCCCCTCCCTCACCCACAGCATCTCCCAAGGTGAGCAGTGTCAGACCGAGGCATGAATTCTGCTCCTGCACATGCCATCATTGCAGCAGCCCAGTTTTATTTTCTGCAGGAAAATGGTATCACTGGGAGGATCCTTACACGAGAATCCCATAGGAGAAAGGAAATCCTGTAGAAGGAAAGGATGAGAAAATGCTGCTTCATTTATATTTACCTCTTAGGTGTTGGACTAGATGATCTCCAAAAGTCACTTCCAGCCCCAACCATTCTGTGAATCTGTGACTTTTTAATCTCTCTAAACAATTTTTGGGGTCACCTGGATTCCTGGAAAGCAGGATTTGGGGTATGGGCGAGAGGAGTGAATTGCAAGTGCTTCCCTCATCTCCCTCTTCTCTAGGACAGGTGGATTTGAGGAAAAATATGAAGTGTTTCACCCCAAGAATATATCCAGTCTTTGTGTAAGTGAATCCCCCTTCCATGAGCACAGAGTGGGATCCACGGGTTCCTGGTATTTTGGGAAAGCACCAGGCAAGCCTCAGTGCCCCTTAACCCTGCCCTTTTGGGGTTAAGCAACAACCAGGCATTTTGGGAGTCACCCGATCCCTTGCTGAGATGGAGGATTTGTGGGATGGCCTGCGGGCATCTCTCAGTTCTCTTCTCCCCTCGGAATTCCCACCGGGATAAGGATGGGAGCAGCCGATTTAGCCCAGTCTCACTCTCCCATCTAGTGGTAAAACAAGGAAAAATGGTGCAGGCAGAAAAAAAAGAAACTTTCGCTTTCTGGAGCTTTTGGCGGGGTATCGTTGTGGGCTCAGTTAAAGCCACAATCCCCAGGCTGGGAATGTCACCGAACTGATCCAGAGGGACGCACAGCAAAGCGCAAAGGTGGCTCTGAGTCCTTGCCCGGGTCCAGCAGGGTTTGGGGTGCCCCTACTCCGGGAAAGAGCCATGAAGCAAAGAGGTTTGCACACTGAGGGATACAGCCCGGGGAGGGGGAACAGTCTGGATGTCCAAGCACGAATTTCTTGAGAAAATAATCTCCTAAACCACTCATGCAGGGTGGGAGGTGGAAAATTTGACAGCCACGTCTTCCCACAAATAACCTCTTATCGTCACTTAACTGCACATGAGACCCACGGCTGCTCCACTGCCTTCTCAGAAAGGCCTCTGTGGTCCCCCAGAAAGCAGGGGGGGCACAACCCGCAAAGGCGGGGGCACAGGCAAGGTCAGGGACCTGCAGGCGTCCTCCCAGGAAATGTGCTCTCGGAGGTGTGAGCTGGGGCTGCACTGCTGAGCGTGGCGTGCAGAGCCCGAAACCTCTGCAGTGCAACAGCCTCTCCTAGGAGGGGACTAGGGGAGGCTGAAGCATGGAAAGGTGGGTTACTCTGAGCTGTAAAGCCGTGTTTTATTTCAGCCAGACCCACTGAGCTGGAGGGGAAGGGTTTCACTTCTCCCACAAAAATTTAAGATGCTGAAGGTGATTCAGGCAAAAAACCCCACCCCATTTCTTCCCTGAGGAGTTGGGGCAGAACCAACTCAGTAAGGGCCAAACACCATGGGGGTGTTTTTCCCTAGGTTGGGGAGATGCAGGGGCTCAGGTTCTGTAGCCCTGGATTCAGGAGACTGAGACTCCCACTCCAGTGTCCACAACTCGGTTCCAGAGACCTGAGATGCAGAATGGATGAACCCCTACAGAAGATTTATGTTCTCATGTCAGACAGAAGATCTGTGGTATTTCCTGGAAGGCTGGATGATGTTTCACTTTCAGCAAATAAGGTCAAAATCACAAGGGGGGGAAAAAAAGCTGTCTCTCATGGATCACCTGTTTGCCAACCCCAGAGGTGCAAGTGTTTGTCACACATCTCTGTTCATATAAAAACACTTTCCTGGAGCAGCACGCCGCTAAACGTGGCTTTCCCGAGGGTGTCACCCACACAGTCCGCAGCACAAACAGACTCAGCTGGGAAAAGATAACTCGGAGGAATACGGGATTCACACCTACACTACCAGATTATGAAAATGGAACAAAGAGGAAAAGGTACTGGGCAGGTTTGGAAGGGCCGGGATTGGTCAGGTAAAAAGAAAATCGGCAGGAGGTTCCTCAAGCAGCATCCCCGCGATGCCAGAGGAGGATGCAAGTCGGATCCAGCATCAGAGGCAGCCGGGGATGGGGCCGGGGCACCTCGGGGGATGCCCGAGGCCGTGCTGGGCTGTGCTGGTGGGACGGGACAGCGCCGGGCTGTGCACGGTGCAGGCGGAGCGAGGGGGGCGCTGGCAGAGGGTGCCGGCCCCGGCTCAGCCGCCGCATCCCTCGCATCCCGGCGTGTCGGGAGAGGGCAGCCTTCGCCACAGGCGGGTGAGGGAGGGAGGGTCCGCACCCCACCGGCCCAGCACCGCCCAGGAAAAGCGTAAAGGAGAGCGTTTAAGTGCCCAGTGTGGAAAAGGGGCTGGTTCGGATGAAACACGAAGCCGCTGGCTCTGCCGAGGGTCAAGCACTGTCCCGTCTGCATCCTCGAGGATGTCCCAGGACGTGATCCACATGTCCGTGCTGGCGGGACGAAAGCACACCTGGAGCAAGGCTCACCGTGACCTGCTGCTCCAAAATCCCCTCTCCACCAGACTTGCAGACATAAATCAGGTTTCCCTTCTTCACAGCAGACCACCGGATTCATCCATTTGGCTGCAACAGCACCGCGTGTGCCGCAGCCTGGGGACCCACCTGGGACATCCTGGGCTTGCAGCTCCAGTGACTCACCCGCAAACCCTCCCTGGAATGCGTGCTCCCTGCTACGGTACAAGAAAAAAAAAAGGAAAAAGTTAATGAAAAGACAAGCCGGGAACGTGGAAGCACAGTTAATGCTACTGCTGTGATGCTTCATTTGAGCTGCAAAGAGAAGATAAAGTTCTGCCTCCCACCAGAGATGTCACTGGGGAAAATGATTCCTTCCTTCTCTAAATGGCATCACATTGTTTTTTTCTTTGCAGCTTGCTGCCAACTTTGTGTCACAGCCTGTTTTTCCGGGGCAATAATCTGGTTAACCGGCAGTAGTGGTGCCCTCCATCCAATCTCCCCGCCACCCTCCCCAGACAAGATCACTACAAAAGATATTCAAAAATAGATTCACCTAGGAAAGAAGAATAAATAAGGGTTGCTCTTCGCGTGTGAATAGCTAATGAAGACCCACTTAGCAGTCTCGGCAGACTCATCAGCCTCGGCGGCTGAGCCTTGATTGTGTGTCTGCAGCTCCGTTCCTCTTCTCTGCTCATTAGACCCAGGTCAAACGAAACACACACAAACCGTGGCAAAAATGCTAAGAACCAATGGAGATGGTCATAGTGGTGACCCATTCCAACTGGAAAATTGCAGGTTAGGAATTTTTACTGCCTGTTATGTGGAGCTGTTTCATCCAGCAGCCGGAGGTGAATTACTTCTAATCCCCAAGGGTGAGATCCAGCCCGTCACACTGTTGCCCATCTCTCACTGACCTGGACAGTCCTGCATGGAGAGCACTGGGGCACATTTTGGGGTTGTGCAGGATCCAGTGTGCTGGTACTACCCTAAGAGCTGCACCAACCTGGGTGCAAAGGCAGCAGGTGAGGGTTGAAGGAGTGATGCATCTGCTTGGCACCCATCTCCTGGAGCAGCTCTGGCAGTGACTGCCACCCTCATCGATCACTGCACTGCTCTCCTCTACCCAAAAAAACTTGTCCCTCTCAGCATGAGATGTTTCAACCAGCTGTAGAGTCCTGTGAAACTACAGTGAATAACACATAAATACACTAGGAGCTCTGTGAATATAGGGAAGCCTCTAACAGGATTTTCTTCTTAAACACCTTGGGACACTAATTTCTCTCTTTCCTGAAACCAGATCTGGTGGGCTCAGGCACTGCAAGGTGAAGTTAGTTTTAATATTACATTTGCTAATAGCCTGGGAAAGAAGAAAGGGAACAAAAAAAGTGAGAAAGAGCAAGGCAGCCAGCTCCTGCCTCACCCTGTCTTGATTGTCTGTCACTGAATTGTGGCAAGGCCAAAGATGGGAGAGGGATGCAGAGGTACGAAGCACCGTTGCCAGAGGGTTCTGCTGCAGTCTGGATTATGTTGGTGTAAAATCTGCTCTGTTCTACTTGTCTGTGCTCTGAGACCTCCCTGACAGTCATTACTCACAGAACGTTCCATCTTCACGCCTCTCTGTTGCTAACCTAACAAACCATCCTTTTCTCACCATTTCTGGGTCAGAGGAAAATGTTGTTATTAGGTTACCTCTATTTTATGGTCTCTTAATTATTTCCACCTCTGTGATTACACTAATTAGCTAACTGGTTTCTAATGGCTGTACAGTAGCTTGCATTGCACTTTCATTAATCACAGCCTTAGCCAGCCTAGTTAAGAGTCCCTGATTTTTTGCATTATGATTTGAAATTATTAAATGCAAAAGTAATCTGAAGGGCAGAAAGGAGTCAATAGGAATAGACACCACCTTCTCCCGCATCTTGGCAAAGAGCCTCTTTGATATGTTTAGAAATGTTATGATTCACAGGAACCTGCCAACCATTTACTTAGTGTCTATAAAAATAAGAAAAAAAAGGTAAGTCTGAAGTTTTCAATCACAACTGCTAAAGGCTCCTTCTCACTTTCTTTGATTCGAGGCAGTTGACTGACACATTCAAATGGGATCAAAAATAAAACAACTGACAACACATCTCCTCCATCCTGATGGCTGTGACCAAGCACTTGCTGCAGCTACACCCAGGACAAAACAGTAATGAAAATCAAAGAGGAGGTTGAGTTTTCACTGCTGGAAAAACATTACTCTGACAGCTCTCAAGACCTTCCTGTAAATCCTCGCCTAGGGAGATTATTTGATGTGTTGAAGGACTTCTTAAAATAATCAAAATTAAGAGCAAAGCATCTCACACTGGGTAGCTTAAATACCTGCACAGGAGAGTGTTCATCATTGCTTATGATGGAAACTCAGAATAACAATAAAATAATAATCAAATAATATTTTTTATTTTTTAAATTATTGTTATTGACACCTACGTGACAGGAGAAGTTCAAAAGGCTGTTTAAACACCAATAAATTAATTCTGGCAACCTGCTGCATATCAGGCACCCAGTTCAGTGAGGTGCTTCACTGCAGCACAGTTTTAGTGAGTACTAAGTAAAAGGCTTTTAGGAGGTGGGACAAGGGTGACGATGCTCTCGCCTGCCAGGGTGTCTTTGACAAGGAGCGAGAGGCAGAGAACCTTCATTTCCTGAAGATAAGAGGCTGAAGAGGCCCCATGACAAGCAAACCAGTAAACAGGAAAAAAAAGTAACAATAATACTGAGCAAAATATTGCTTCAGGGAGAAATTTCTGCTTGGTTTTAGCGCAGATGTTGATATTGCACACTCAGAAATGTCTGTGTGGAAGCACATTATTAGATGGTGCACAAAAGCAGAGAGCTGGATTTGCAAGGGAGGAACTAAAGCATTTAAAAATTAAAAGATGTTTTAAAAATGCCTCCTGAAAGGCATCTTTTCTCTGAAGGAGAAGTTATGAGTAGAGAGACTTAGCTTCCCCAAACCACAGAGTCTTAAAGTCAGAGCCTGTCAAGCACTTTTCCACTTTTCCCTTTCAAGAAAAGGGAGTTCAGGTGGGAACTGTCGCCTCTGCAGATCCCCTGAGGGCTCCTCTGTTCGTGGAAAGGCTGTGCCAGGCTCAGCTCCCAAATCCAGCCTGGGTGGGAACTCCTGCATTGCCTCACCTGTAAATGTGCATTCGTGTGCTCAGGAACACACCTGGAGCAGGGATCTGCACCGTGCCAAATTTCCCCAGGGTAAGCCCCCCCCAGACACCCGTCCTGCCTCTTGCCTGCACCTCTGCACGGGAACTCCAAACAGCTTATCCACGCAGCACCCTCAGCAGCTCCCAGGAAGATCCCACAAAGCACAGGGGCACGCTTTTCAGATGGGTGAATATAATTTCAAAACCCGCATCCCTCGGGAGGAGGGAATCCTGAGCCCTGTGGGCTGAGGGAGCCACGGGCTGGAGCGGAGCGGAGCATTTTGGGCCTCGTGCACGCGAAGGTGGCACAGAGCAAGGCTTGTGCACGAAGGTGATCGCTCTGCACTTTGCATATTCCCTCTGTGCGCCGGGCTGGGATTTTTCATTTCATCCATAATTCATGGTTTGCTGCAGCGACTCCACGGAGGCGGCACAGGACCTCAGCCCCGCTGATGACAAGGGAAAGGCAGAGTTGCTTTTGCTGCCAGACTGCAAACTGTAGAGCTCGGGTCCAGCCAGCCCCTCCGCTCCATCCCAATTAACCTGCGGGCAGCCGTGGGAGCAGACAGTGGCATAAGGGCTGTTTGGCCCTGCAGGTAAGTGGCTGCAAGTGGCCACTGCCAGTCCCACAGGAGCCCACGCTGACCCCTCCGTGTGGGCTGTTTGTAGCCAGGAGAGGCTGTGCCCAGCACAGCACACGGCCGGTACCCCTCCAGCCCTGCACCTTTGTTACACATGAACATGTGATTGCTAACCCAGCTTAGTGTTTGATGCCTGTGCGCTGCTAGATTTTGGGGCCAGGCTGCTTTTCCTTTTCAGCTGGCCCCAGCAGTGCTGAAGGGTCTCAGTCCTTGCTGTCCCTGTGCACGGGGAGGTCACCGTGCCACTCCAGCTGTGTCACGCACACAAAGCAGCCCATGCTCCCTCCCAGGGCTATAAACCTTCCTCCTCCAGCCCCGCTGCCTTTCCTCTCCATAACACACAGACCAAAAAACCCAGTTTGTCAGAAACGAAAGTGTTTGGGGAGATTAAAATGTAAATGTTGCACTTGGCTTTTCAAAGGGGGTTTGATATTTTACTTGCGACTCTGCAAGGAAATAGATTTTTGATAACTCTGCGGAACCGCTGCTGCCCAGCCACTGCTGCAAACAGCCAAGACCTTAATAAATAAATTCTCTGTCAGGCAGCTCTGAAAACCAACTTGCTGGTGGTTTGGAGAAATATTGGGAATTTCAAAGCAGTCTTGCACAAGGAGACCTGTAATTACAGCAGCCTCTCCTACACTGCCTGGGTTTGGGAGGAGAGGGGGAATGCACAGTGTCCTCCTTGACAGTGCTGGCAATAAACACTATATATTATTTTTTACTAAGTTTATGAACTTGAAAATACGGGGAAAGGGCCCTGTCAGGTGTCATGCTTTGCACTAGGTATCACCCATGGATGGGACATTAAAAGAGAATGTGAAAATAATTCAGACAGAATTCCTGCCTGGCTTGGCGCTGGCTTGCAATCTCATCTCCTTGGCAAACCTGCAGAAAGGTCTGCCTGAATCCAAAACTAGGTCCCTCCTGATGCAGTTTTTTTTCTTTAACTTTATGTGATGGATCCAGGTCTCTTTTTGTGCCTCTCTGAGTCTGCAGAACCTTGCACCGCCCTCAGCACCCAGCACCAAGCACAGCTTTGGCTCCGTGCTGACAGACACAGGACACCGTGGCCTGGGCATTATCCAGGCACCTTGTTGATCCAGACTGCTGTAAACACTGGGGAAATTCAGGGAAAAAGCAATTAAAAGGAGTTTGCTGACTTTCTGCTGACCACCAAAGCTCTTTTCCCCCCACCAGTGTGGCCAGAAGTGAGGTGCTGGGATTTTTGGGACACTTTGAAAGAGTTTGGGACACTTTGAAAGAGTTGAACCTCAGTATAAGAAGTTCTGGGTACAAGGCTCTCAGTAGAAAACTATGACCACATAAATATGCACAGCTTTATTAGCAAAAAGCTTGATGAGTTTAAATTAACCTTAGGTCAAAATCACAAGGGGGGGACTGAATATGACAACTGCACAAATAGACCTGCAGTGCTCGGAAATGATCAACAAGGCAAGAATCACTCACGGGATTAATCTGGAAAATAATTTCAAACAATTGAGATCTATATGAAAATGAACAGACCACACATTAATAGAGCCTGAGCCTGCTCTGTAAACTTAGCTACTCACTTTTTATCCCTTAAGTAAACTAGGAAGAGTAATGTATTTATAGCCTCTTGACGTAAGTAGCCTCAGTGAAATATTGTATGTAATAAATATTCTGCCATCTCCGAGAGCCTACAGGACAAAGCGGTACCAAGGTACTGCAAAGGCAAACTGTATGTGGCTAACGAGTCTTGGTGAGCTGCCAGCCAGCTGAAAACACTGAAATGAGAGAAAGCTATGAAAATATAGACTTTATTAATATAGGAGTGAGTTTTATTAACACAACCGCAATGCAAGGTCAGCGGGTAAAGATTTTTCCCTTTCAGCTTTGCAGGGCGTCTTTAATCATTGCTTTCAACCATCACCTTGGAGTTTGGTCAGCTTTATGCCAATGTTTTGTTGTTTGTCAATCATTTTCTCCACTGGTTTTTTCCCCCCTTTCCTTGCTGATGCAAAGATCATAAGATCTTGGCCCTTTTTCCCTACCCCGTGCTGCCAGCATTGCTTTTTATCCAATTACAAATTACACAGTGCATCTGCATTAAACCAAAATGTGTTCATCACTAATTTTAAATAAGGATGTCATTTGTAAATGCTTTATTCATAATTAATGGAATTATTACTGGGTGCAGCCACATTCTTCATCCATGTACTGTAAGATATGTTGTAAAGTGCATTAGTAAAAAGCTTTATAGATGAGGATATGACAACCCGACTGTGAAGCACATTACGTGATGTACTGTGGCTATTGTTGTAACAATCTTTATGCAAGATTTTAAGCTATCAGTCAGCCAGGGGCTGATTGATAGTGTAAATGTTAATAATTAATAATAGGATAATGTTGATAGCTGTGATTCTATGATGAGTATGGATTTTTTTAGTTAGTATTATGCTAATATGCATTATTCACTGAATCATAAAATCACATTAGAGATGAGAAGGTCCCTCTGGCTTTCCCCATTCATATCACTGATGAGTCAGTGCTGCTCCTTCCTAACATTTCCAAAGCAGCTTTTTTCCTCTGCCTTTCTGCATGAAATCTCTAGGTTAAGAAGTGTATTTTAAAACGAATTCAGAGCCCTGAATATGTGCTTACCAGAGTGATGTGTAAAGTCGTGGCCTTCAGGAGAGGAGTGCAACGAGCTGCCTGCTCTAGGCACGGGAGACAGAGGACACGAGGGACCCTCCACTTTGTTTACAAGAAAGTAGTTTGAAATGAGGGAATTGCCACTGCAATTCCTTTCACTTTGGCACTTGAATCCTCCAGCAAATTGAAACCATCAGGCACACGTACCTTGTACAGTGGCTACAGGAGGGTCCTTGGGATGATGAGCAACAGGTAGCACAGGTGGGATGTGAGGATGGAGACAGAGAAGAGAGAAGCAGAGAGCTAAAAAGTGGCTCAATAGTGATGTCATTTTTTTTCAGCTGACATCTTTTTTTATATCCACTAGACAGGATGAAAACAGGCATTATGTCATGCGGGGGGAAGTGAATGTCGCTTTGCCGCCGGGCACAGACTCCTCAGAGGATGTGAAATGCCAATAGCAGCCTCCAAATCAGGATTTAGAAATGGATATGGTGTAATGGTCCCGGGGATGTGCTGGATTCCAAGGTTCCCAGCAGGGAAATCTCCCCTTCTCCACCCAGCAGGATTGTCTCCATCGCCCGTCTCACGGCCGCCCTCGCAGGACCAGAGATATAATTTTGCCTTCTCCAGTTTCAAAGCCTGAGATTCAGGAGAGCTCCTTCCTGGTACTCAGCTGGTTGTCGATAACCTAAGCCAAAGGCATCAGACACGCTGAGCTCACTGGCATTTTCCTGCTGGCATGGTGTCCGACAAGGAAGGGTGTGCTCCACGCACCCCCTTAATGACATTTTAATTCCTTAAATTGTGCTAACACCCACCCGGCTCTCTGGCAGTGCAGGAACACAGCTTCTGGACTAGTGTGAGAGCCATGTTCAGGGAGAGAGGAAGTGCTAGTTAGTGCAGGAATTCTCTTATTAAGGAAATTATTATTGGTAGCTTTTTCTTAGAGAGATGAGACTGCTCAGAGCTGATCACTGATTGCCTTTCCCGTCCTTGCTCCCTCCCCACCTCTTGGACTTGGTGTTTGGCTTTTCAACGTTTTTATTTCAGATAAATCCGCAAGCACATTTCCAGGTGGATGTCACCAGGATCCACTTCCTCCCAGCCCACAGACAGTCTGTCTCTTATCTCACTTACATTAGTATCAATTATTTACAGCAGGAATGCTAAATCATGAAAACCAAGTTGCAGCAAAGCTCTGCCTTGGCTGAGTACCCCGCACTGGTTGCAGCTTCCTGAGCCCCTGTGCTACTGGTACTGGGCCTTGCAGAGCAACAGCCATGAATTTCTTCCCTTTTCAGAGCTGCAGAGAAGAGCAGTGCCTGGGCAC
This sequence comes from Gymnorhina tibicen, assembly GCA_013399875.1. Taxonomy (NCBI): domain Eukaryota; kingdom Metazoa; phylum Chordata; class Aves; order Passeriformes; family Artamidae; genus Gymnorhina; species Gymnorhina tibicen. The sequence goes on along the minus strand of VXAZ01002748.1, from coordinate 145,889 downwards.
CCACAGCCCATGTTCTTCACGGTGATAAAAATCATGAGGGAGTGCATTGGGCAGCGTAGGGAAAAGCCTTTCCATGGTCACCAGGTTTTGGAGCAGCACAGTGCTTGCCAGAAAGTTTCTTTTGCTTTTTCTTTTCTTTCCTTCCACAGAGGCTTTGTGACACTGGAAAGCAGCATTTGGGGGAAGGACCATCTCCAGTCCATGGGTGATGGAGCTGATTGCCCAAAGCAGGGTGCAGCCAGCCTGCCTGGGGGCTCACCACCCCTTTGTGGCACCACAAAAGTGTTATTGCCATTTCCCTCCTTCTTCTCCTTCTCCTTCTCCTTCTCCTTCTCCTTCTCCTTCTCCTTCTCCTTCTCCTTCTCCTGGGTATAATCTCCTTTCTGGGAACCCATAATCTGGGGAGAAGAATCTCTTTCCACACGAGGTTTTTACGAGGCTCTCACACTTGTACCCAGCCACTGATGAGTTCCTTAAATGACTGAGTGCATAAAGGCTTTTTAAAAATTTTTGATGAATAGTATTTAAACCTGACTAACTAAAATCTCCAATAAATGGGGGTGTTATATGCCTTAGGACAGTATAAATACAAGTGTCTGGGCTCTCTTCATGTCTTTACTCTTTGGATACAGAACAGCAGAAGTGCTTTGCCTCTCTTGGTAAGTTCACCACTAAGTGAGGTGATGCTTCCACCCTTGACCTTGAATGAGTGCCTACATTTAAATTTCCAGTAATTCTCAATATTTTCTCAGATATATCCATGCTTGCTCCAGAGAAGCTGTATTTTCCTAGGTTTGGTTCCTCACCCAGCACATTCCCACTTTGCTCATTACAACTCACAAAAGTGAAAAGAAACCCCTGAGGAAAAAAAAAAAAGAACAAATAAACCCTCTGAAACCTGGTTGTAGAGAATATTCAGAAAGTGAGGAGATCTCTGAGCACAGACCAGAGGCAGCAGATGCTGGGCAAGCTGGTTTTGACCCACTGTGGGATAGCAAGGTGGTTGTCCCGTGAGACCCAAGCTAGTCCTGAGGCTGCAAAGCCCCAGCCTACAACACAGACCCTTAAAGGGATCCTCCAACCACCAGTGGCCAGTTCAGCTCTGAAGGGATGATTCTGGGCACCTTCGAACCTCCCTGGCAATGTGCAGTGGCTGTGGTCCATGATGTGCAGCTGAAGGGCAGGGCTTGCCTTGGTTGGAGTTTTCCATAGCTCAGAGGATGGTGCTGGACATGGAAACTTTCAGCCAAGGCAAGTCCAGTGCCCAGCCCCAAAAGACCCTCAGCTGGCGCTTTGCTGTCACCCACGGGTGTGATTTTGGGCATACGCAGGGATCACTCCTGGAGGGGAGGTACACAGGGGAGGATGGAGAAAAGGGAGGGTGTTTTAATTCCAACCTGCTGTGAGTCACTTCATTAGCCCTGACCCTGTTTGACCCTTTTACTGTTATATCAGCCTAACTGTTTATTCTCCTCATAACACTAAAACCAAATCGATTACCTTTGTCTCAAAGCCCTTTATGTGTCTTGGCGCCCAGGAACGGCCCTGCTTTTAGCAAGGGGCCTGATGCAAATGAAATCTTTGGGAAATAGGGACTGTTTGGATCAGGCACCAAGTCGACCTCCCCATCTTCCTCCTTTTTTTCCTGATTAAGCTTCATCTATTGCATTTAAAAGAGAAACTTTATTTTTAAAATAGCTGTGCAATGCTATCTCTATAAATGTGCATTGTGTGTCTTTGTTGTATACATCTGTACAATCAATAACTGTGTCTTGCAGGGGATTTAAATATTAGTCTTCAAAATCCAGGTCTAGAGCACCAGATTTGTTTGTAGGAAAACATACCCTTTCCTGCTTAAGGAAGGATATTAATTATAGATGCAAACCCATAAATCTTGTGGCTTTAGGTGAGATATTTGCTGGATTATAAATATGAATTGGAGATGAGGGTCCTGCTCTTCCTATTATTACTATTATTATTATTACTTACTAGTTATTATTTTCTCTATGATCCATATCTTCAGGTGGGTCAAACACCATTGAGGAACGGGGAGCTGAGCCTTCAAAGGGTGCACACATGTTGAATTCATTAAAGGGTTTTCTATCCCAGCCTTGCTCTCCGCTGCATTTCGCAGCCGGGTGAGTCATTAAACTCCCTGTTCAGGTGCCTTCCCCTCCTCTCCAGCCTGCCTTTGGTACCTCATTTCATTGTGCTGCTTTTGCCGATTATATCAAGCCCCCTAATGTTTATTAATGTCGCCCTGTGCATCCTATTGAAAATGTGCTATTGTTTCCCAGGTTCTGCTTCAGCACCAATCTCAGAAAGCAGCCAGGCCAGGAGCCACTGGGGACCCCAATATCACCCAGAGCTTTGTCACAGGTGACAATTTTCTTCTCTGCCATTTGTTATTGGAGATCTGGGGACATCAGTAATAAGCCACAAGCGCTGGATTGCCCAAGGAGCTGAGCACCCAGAATACCAAGTGAAGGATTTGCTTCAGGCGGGGTGTGAGAGCTTTGATGTGACAGCTGTGGACAGTCCTGAGGCTGCTCAGCACCTTCAGGGCAGGGCTGGAGGGGCCCCACCACAGAGGCCCCAGAGCTGGAGAACGGAATGTCTCTGGTTAATCCAATACCAGCCGAGTCAGGGGTACATTGCAGTGGATCCCCCAGACTTCACCAAGTGTGCTGAATGCCAATTAATGAGAGTTAAACTGAGGACATCACTGATGACCCCAGGGCTTGCTGATTTGCCTCTGTTTCCCTGCTGACCTCTGCTGCTCCAGCCGTGCTGGTCACTCTGTGGCACATCACGGACCAAACCCAGCCAGGTGACAAATGCGAAGGGCTGGATGCTCACCAGCGTTAGCAGGAGCAGAAGGCATGGAGCTGGACTGGTGTGCACTGGGGGGAATTCCTAAAGGCAGCTCTGGCAGGTGCAGCCCCACAGCAGGCTGCTGACCAGAGGAGAACACCAGGGATCTCAAAATAAATTCATGTAACGCGCTACCCTGAAATTAATAGGCCCTTGTATGCCAGGGCTGTAAAGACAGGGCTCTGTATAAGGTCTGGCTTTTTTGAATTAGACTCCTGTGCTTAAATAAATTAAGCGAGTTGTCAGTATATTAAATGATTTAATGCCTTCTTCGGTTTTGCAGTGGAATCCTAATGAAAATACTCTTCAATATAAAATGCTGAATAAATTAAATGGTGAAGTATTTAAATAAATGGTGTGTTGTTACTGTGAACCACATTAAATTAGTGTTTGCTTCTATGGTGATGATGCTGCCCTGGCTTTAAAAGAGTTTCTGCTGGTTCAGGCTTTTTTCTGACAAAACATAAGTGTTGTGCTTAAGATGTTCAGTTCAAAAGGATCTGCACTGTTCCTGGGCCAAAACCTGGTGTCAGTGGAAATCTTGGCTAGCAAGGAACTGGATTAAATGGCATTAGGAGCAAAGGGCTCTGGCAGACTGAATTGGAACTACTGAAGAAGTTTCTGGTTGATGGCCTCTGCCCTGAGCAGGAGGTACAAAGGTGTGTGTGCAGGGGGGGTCAGTGACTGTGGCAGGCAACATCCTGCAGTGCTGCCTTCTCCCCACGCACTGATAATCTGGATTATCAGATGTGGTCACAGCAGCAGAGAGGTGGCAGGCGGTGGGGACAGCAGCCATGGCCTGAATCACGCCAGAGGTAAATCCAGCACAGCTCAGGACCCACAGACATGGTCCCAGATTCCCACCTGGCTCCTTGGTGTGGGCAGAAGGGAAGAGACAAGGTCCCAGCATCCCAATTTACACCTGGATTGATTCTGCAATTGAAGAACCACACTGATGTCATGAATAAACTGTGGAGGGCCTTAAAAGTCTTTCTTTGCTGATCTCATTATGAGATAAGATAACAAATGACCTCTCTTTTCTATCCTTTCTATAAGGTAAAGACCTGCTTTTAAAGGTAAAGACCTCACCGGTAGATAAAGTCCCTTATATAGGAATCAATTATGAAACAACTTCAGTTGTCCACCTTTTGGATATCAGTTCTTATCTAATCACCTCTACCAATCACAGTATTTCTTGGGAAGGAAAAAATTTTTGTGACAGTTTTCTGAGCTTAAAAATCAGAAATAATGTCCCAGTACACAAAGAAAAATAAAAAAATAAATTATATATGTTTATACCTGTTTGGTCCCCAAGTACCTCTGGGTGCACAGTGAGACATCAGCTGGGGCTTGCAGACCAGTCCCAGGAGGAGTCCACGCATGGCTCCTGGAGTTTCCTGATTGAGGGGTCTGTAGCTGAGACTCCTGCTGAATAATTTCCATGGAAGGAGAAATTTCAGTAGCTTCCAAACCAGAGAGCAGAGACATGATGGAGCTCCTGCAGAGAGTCCCCAAGATGATGGCAATCTCCCATTCTGTGTTTTCCTGGGTGTAGATGAATTTGTTATCAAACTACACCTTTTCCACTCACAATTTTAGCGACTCTTAAGGAACACGGTGGCGTCATCTCCCTGAGAATTCCATCAAGCTACAGCAGCAGATGGGGATCAGCAGGATTTTACTGAACCACTGGAATGCATGTTCTTCATGCTTTGAGCTGCTCTCTTTGGCACTGCATTTTGGGTTTTTTTTAATAGCAGGGGGATGTAGACTGGGCTTGTTTTATGGGGTTTTAGAGGACTTTTCCAGCCTCTCTACTGGCAAAGATAAAGTGCCAATAGCACTGAGGTGTCTGCGTGAGTGCCCACCAAGGCCAGACCAATAACTCTGGAAAAAGGGAATGGTTCCACTCAGTGCTTGAGGATGATGGCTTAAATACTCATTATTAGGAAGATTAAAAACCCAAAAAAGGCTCATCCCACTGGTGCAGTGTGGGTGCCTGTGTGTTGATTCACAGTGATCTTTGGTGGATCCAGGATATGGCTCAAAAAAAAAAAAAAAAACAAAAGAAAAACACCAGCATGAGTTTGGAATGGCCAGTGACGTTGAAACCATCTGTTGGGAAGTTGTTCTGGTGTTACTTCTCCCAAACGTAAAGCACGCTCTTCCCGGATGGAATTTAACAGCTTCCAGTCACCAGCTCTTTTTATCGCTCTGTCTGTTAGATTGAAGGGCTCTCCCATTCTGCATCCCTGTGCCCTGTCTGAATACATCTGGATTGTCATTAAGCCATCTCTTAACCTTCCCTTTGTTAAGCTAAGCACATTGGGGTCCTTGAGTCTGTCACTATAAGGCATGTTTTGTGACGCTTCAGTCATTCCCGCGTGCCCTCTCCCATTCATCACCCTCCTTTTGGAGTCGCAGGCACCAGAAATAGCTGCAGTGCCCCATTAGGTGTTGCACCAGAGATATTTCACTCCACTGTTTTATTAAAGTTCCAGCGCTGTGTAAGAGGATCCCTCCTCCCTGCGGTGAAATCCTGGTTCCTGGAAGTGTGGCTTTGTGTGAAACCGACTGGAGTTCGCTTCCATCTGGTTCAGGAGCAGTGCAGGTCTGAGGCAGAGACCCATCCACATTCCAGCCGTGGCCCGACTCCAGATCTCACCAGCAAACTTTGACTGTAATGAGTTTTGATTTTTCTACCGTTTGCTAAAAATGCTGAACACAAAGGCAGCTGCTTGGGATGCTCCTCGGATATGTTTAAACCTATCACCAGGGTTCTCATCCGTTTAGCTCGGGCCGTGTTGATTTTACATTGTTTTAGCTTCCTAATAAATGAGGCAGCATTAAGTTAAATGCCTCGCTGAAGTCAAACGTAACAGTGTTGATGAAATGTACTAAATCAATCAAATCTATAATCACATTCTTGAAAAATTATATCAATTTCATTTAATAAGATCTATTTTCCATTAACTCATGTTGATTGTAATTAGTTATTCTCCTTAAATTGTTATTAATCAAGTCCCTTATGAGCTCTTCCATTATTTTTTTTTTTCCACAAAATCAACATCAAACAATCAGATTTATAATTACGCAAGTCATCCTCCTCATCGACATTTATTCGTTGGCTCAAAGTCAACACTGCTTCGGTCTTCTGGAAAACTCTGTGCCGGCCCGGGGCGCTCCTGGGACAGATTTCAAAACACTCAGGCACTGAATATTGGGAGCTGCTGATCAAAAAAAACCTCTCTAGTTGTAGTAGCAGCTGTTTAACATCCTGAGCTGAAGCAGAAGATATTCCACATCATCATATTACATGGCTTTTTCACTCAGCTTTTTTTTCCCCCGAAATAGAGAAATTAAATATTTAGTGTCTGCCTTTTATGTATTCTTTTTTTAATGTCTGCTATTCTGTCTAGACAACTACTTTGAGTGTCTTATATCTAAAGAGCATATCCCTGTTGCCCTCAGCTCTGCTAGCCACACGTTTCACTTGACAACCTCCTGCTTGGGGCTGGTTTATGTTCATTATTATTCACTTTCCCTTCCTTCTTTCTGGGAGTTTACCTACTTTCACTCTCCTTTGAGCTTCAGCTTTCAGCCAGAATAACCTTCTCTTTCCCAACTCTGAGGTTTTACTAGATTTCCTAGAAGCCAGAGCTTCTTTAAACAAGGACTTGCCGAATATCACTCCCATTTTCTGTTTAAAATCCTGCAGGTGACCTGGCTCACAGCACTGAAAAGCACAGGGACCCACTGTCAGCTCAGGCTTTCTTGTCTGTGCCCAGCACGTACGATCGAAACGGGGTCACCTCTGTGCTGGCTGTAGCCAGTTTTGGGGGCTGTAAACAGTCCTGCAGCTGTCAGGATGATCCTGGCGAGGATCCTCCTGGTTTTGGTTAGGAAACGCTCTTCTAGGACATTTAGAAAATCCCCAGACTAGCACTGTGAGCTCTCCAGCTCACATCATTCGAGCTGAAGTTCCCCAGGACAGCATAGGGAAATTTTCTTAAATATTGCAGATATGTGGCTTTAAAGTGAGTAATCCCTGTTTTCTAGTGAGAGTTGATGGTCTTGAGAAGCACCTTCTTTTGGTTTTTATTTGTGTTTGAGGTCACTTTCTCTTCAGTTTCTAGTGGTGCTTGGAATGCAGCAATGTCACTTCTGATATTGATTGTCCCTCCTGTGCCTTCTTTGCCCACTCGATTCTTTCTAAATAGGTTAAAACTATTGATTTTAATATTCCAGGCACATGGATTTTCTCCCCAAGTTTAAGTCATACTCTCCAGAAAGAATCTGTACTCATAAATTAATCGTTCCCAGTTTTTTGTATTGCTCAGACTCTGCTGTACAGGCAATTAAAGTTCTTCTCACTTCTGTAGTTGTGTTCATTAGCTCTTTCCCCCATAGCTTCATTTCTTGCTTGGGCAAGGGATGGGGATGGATGCTGAAACATTTCTGTGCTTCTTCACACTCCTCAGTGCCTGTTCCTGCTCATCCACTACAAGTTCCCTCCTTCCAGAGAGGTCACCAGCCCAAACAGCTGGCACGGTAGGAGGGAAAACCTCAGCCCAGCCACTGCCAGTCGCAGCACAGATTCCAGGGTCACTGTGGCAGTGGATGCAGGGCGACTCAAGGAACAATCTGTCTCGAGTCTGCTGCTGACAGGCTCCAACATCACGATTTCTTCTGGCAGCCACTTCCGTGTTCAGCTCAACCTGCTGCGACCTTTCCTCAGACCCACAGAAGTGCTTTTGCTTGGCTTCCATGGAAACATGACATTTGGGGTAGAATCTCACTTGCCTTTTGGTCCCCAGGGGATTTCCAGAGGTTTTGTGAATGCCAAGCCAAGAGAGATGAAGAATTTTGCTTAGGGCACTGCACATGTGTCTGGAGATCTGAAGGTTTCCTCTCACCTCCTCATCTTCTGCTTTTGGCGTGTGCTCCAAGGTGGTGTTGGCTTGAATCCAGCTCAGGACAAGCTGTGTTGACCCCATAACACAGAATGGCAGAATCATAGAGCCATAGACTCATAGGATCAGAGTTGGAAATGTTGGAAAAAACCAAACCACAGCAGTTGTCTAGATTCAGCCATAGCTGGGCTCCGTGCCTGAGGATGTGCCTATTCCTGCTCTTGGAAATAGTCTCCTCCATCATCTTTAATCCATCAGAGTATTTAGGGCCAAATCTGTGAGCAGAAAGGTGGTGAAGCACGGGAGAAGAGAGCAGAAAGTCTGTAAAATAAAAAAAGCTACAAAAAGCCTCCTGGTTGCTCTGAACTGCACGTCCTTCCTTTTGGGAGATGTCTTTTTATCTCCTCCTGGATACTCACCTTCATTTTCTGGGATGCCTCTGCTGTGGGTTTATGGTTACATTTCCATCCCTTTCACTACATCTCCATCCCTTTCACTGCCTTTTAAACAATTTTGTTGTTACCTTTTAAAACTCAGAACATGAAGAGCAAGGTCCACCCCAGATGAGTGGTGTGGGAATGGGAAAGGGGTAAATGATCTGTAGTAGAGGTCGGTGCCTGCTCCAGGACAAGGTTCCTCGTGGTGGTTTCCCCCTGTTTGAGCCCAGGACAGACGGACAGTGCGGAGCCAGGAGCTTCACTGGGACAAGGTGGGACTCCCCGCCTCTTGCCAAAAAAAACCCTAGGGGCTCTTCTGGGTAAAAGCCTGAGCTGCTCGTTTCCTTAATGCAATTGGCACTCTGCTCCGTGATGAATTCCATTTATAAATTGTAGCTTCCACTTTTTTCTTTCCCTTTTCTCTCTCTTTTTTTTTTTTTTTTTATTAAAACTCTAAATTTCATTAGTTTGCACTTACAAAAATAAGCCTGGCATCAACTAGTGAGCTCTCCTGAGATTGTGTCATCAATTTACCCTGCCACCAAAGCAGCCCCGTGTCACGCCTGGCACGGTGACAGCGCCCAGCTTCAATCCTGCGGCTGCCTGCAGTCACCTGCCCTGCCTGGGAGCAGAGAGGCACTTACATGGACTTCTCTGATTAGGAACTTTGGTTTCAAGGTTTCAAGGGGATTTAAAAAAAAAAAAAAAAAAAAGAAAAAAAAAGAAAAAAGGAAGTTGATTGTAAATTTAATTCCTGCATCGTAGTCATTTCTGCACCACGGGTCATTAAGCACACATTAGTACTGCCACCCATTTTTCATAGGGGCTGCACCGGCGACGCAGAGCGTGGCTGCTGCATCCTGGAACATCCTGCCTGCCGCCCATGGGCTCCTTAGGGTGGTGGGGGGCACCCATAGCCTGGATTTTTACCTGGCAAATCCCAGGGGAGATCCAGAATCCTGGCAACCCTGAGTGCAAGTGTGACTGATAAATGTTCTGGGAGTGGTGACTTCCCCGTATCTTACATTAGAACACCTCTTCGTCTTATAAAATATCCATTTCTTATCCTTTCCCAGTCTCCTGTTCATTTTTAACCCTTCCAGCTAGCGAAGGTCAAACAGTTCCATGCTTCAGGCATGTGGTCAAGGATTTGCCCAGCCCTAACAGAACCAGCACTATTTGTTGCCTGCCTAAAGTGAGGTTTTCTTCTAATAAAAAAGTTCCATGTGCCCAGCAATGTGAAAGATAAATCTGTGAGCATGTGAAAGACCTGAACCCAGACGTGCTCAGCACTGGCCAGAGATGCCTGAACACTGCCCATGTCAGTCTGTCCAGGCTTGACAAACAGCCTGAGGAAGCTGGCTCCTTTAATAGGCTTCAGGGGTTTATTTATAGCCCCTTGGAGTAAGTGCAGCTGATACTTAAGATCAGCGGAATTAATGACAGCGAGCTGGCAAAAGGCCAGGTCTGCAAATAGTGCCACTAAAAGTCTTCTCCACCATAAAATTTGTTTAATGTAAGAAATCATATCGTGCAGGGTTTTGTCTGCCATTTTTATAATTAGCAGGAGAAATCTCCAGTTCGGTCCTAAGAGCAGCCAGTGCTTTATGGGCTGTCTTTTGGTGGTTGTTTGGAATTTTATGTCCGTGTTTGGAGGGACTCCTTGTGCTCTGTGTCCCACGGGAAGGAGCCCTTGCCCACCATGGATCTCCTCTCACTTCCCCAGAGATGTGGGGAACAGAGAAAAGAATCAAGACCTGTGCCAGGTCCATGTGGTGGCTGATCACAGAGGAGGATCACACCCTGCATGTGCCAAACCTCAGGATCAAATCCTTGCCCACGGAGCTGCCAGCCAGTGCAGTGACATTCCTCTGAGATTTCACCAAAAATTCATCAAACTAGCCAGAAAAGCAGCTTGTGGGCTGGGCAGAGCAGAGCGAGGCAGTTTGTGATCTGTAGACCAAAATGCTTTGAAACTACCTAACATTTTGGTCTCACTTTGTCTGTGTTTGATAACTTTGTGATACTTTTCTGTAAAGAGCCATATCAAACTTTTGCAAGCGTTCCCACTTTTTACAACCCTCTTGATCATACACAAAATCCCCAGCAAATTACCTCGAAATGAGTTATTCTATTCCCTTTTTTTTTTCCCTTCCTCTAATGGAACAGAAATGAGCTTGGGTGGTTTTGCTCACTAACCACAACAAATGACACTAATAACACATGCAGCAGCATTCCTGCTGTATGGGCTGGCACTGTCCCTGCCAGTGCATTCCTGGGAACAGCCTTTGCAGGTGAGCATCTGCCCTGGGGTGCAGAGGGACCCCAGCTGTGCTTGGGGAAGAAGGGAGATCTCCTGTTCAGCCCAACCCACAGCCCACTCTGCTTCACAAAAGGCTGGTTTGGGGCTCTCGCAGAGGTTTTCCTTCTCTCGGGGGGAGCAATGCCTTGAAAAAACTATGTTTTTAGGATAATAAAAAGCAAGGAGAATGCTAGCCAAAATTAAAGGGTTGGAAACGCCATGAAGTTTTGAATATGGTTGTATTTCAGGAGCTGTACACCTGTGATCAAGGTACAGTGCAATGGCAAACAGGTCACCTGCTTTCTCTTCGTTGTGCTCACCCATCCAGCACCCACCACCAGCAGAAGGGCCGAGAAAGAGGCTTTTGCCCATCTTATTCTCTGAAAGGTCTCCTCCAGATGTGTCCTCTACCGTCACACCTCTGGATCAGTCATCACCTCTCACTCAAGGTGCCCATGGGGCTGTGAGATAACCTGGAGAAGATGGGATTATTCTGGCATCTTTATGGGAACACCTTCCCGTGGTGTTTGCACCATAACATCCTCTGGACATCCTGCCATGCACAGATTTGGGTCCAGCTCCCTCCCAGGACAAAGGCTAACCCAGCCAGCTCCATGATTTAGGTTACCCGTTTCTGCAGTGGATCAAGCACTTCCCTGCCTGATATTTATAGGCACGCTCAGGATCCCGGATAAAATGCTGTATCTTTAGTTAAAGATGCAAGAGATGATTAGTGTCCTTTCCATGGGATATGTTTTAAAGTCAAAGTACTTCAGGGGTGCCTTAATGCCTTGCTGACCTGGGACCTACATTTGGAGGAAGCTTTAAAACTAAAATAGCCAGAGAAAGGAAAATAATTGGGTGGATTGTGCTGAAAAAGGTGTTAGGTACAGCTGTTCACTCTGTCTTTTTTTAATTTTTAGGCTTTTCCTATCATATTTTTCCTCCAGGAGGATGAAAAATTGAAAGAACCGGGCACAAATGCCTCCTGTTCAGATACAGGCTAGAAGTGCACACACTGGCATTTGTTTAGCGGAAGGAGGATAACTCCATCACACAGAGATGTGGAAGTGTCTCCCGCAATTCCCTCTGCACATTCAGGGCTCAGAAGTCACAGGGGGAGCTGCCAGCACTGGGGGGGGGTTCAAGCACAAGGAAAATGAAGCCCTTACAAGACCCCTCATGCCCTATTTCCAGGTAACAAGCAGGTGTCAAGGAGGCACCTTGTTAGCTGTACACATTTTCAGAGCTGAATTTCAAACTTTCTTAGTCTTAGGAGCCTTAGAAGGCTCCATTGTGCTGCCTGGGGGGGTTTGTCCTCGGGACAGGTTTGCTGGTGCTGTGCAGGGCTGCTGAGGGCTGCGGCTGGCGAGGTCCCTGCCGCGGCAGGATCCACGGATTCTGTGTCTTCTGGGATGCTCAGCCCCGCTCCACATCGTCCAGGGCACAGCTGTGGAATCCCCTCGGGGAGAGGTTAATGCCGCTCAGGTGCAGCCGCTCTGGGGACGCACCTTGGAGCGATGCTGTGGCACACGTGGGAAAGGAGCCCTCCCCCGGCACTGTGCCCTCAGCGGGGACAGGCAGCTTTGTTTTTCACGGGACACCTTCCTGCCAGATCCACGTGAGAGGATGTAGGGATGGGATTAGGGAGAGACGCTGGCAGCTGTATTTTGAGCCCCCAAAAACATCTTTCAAAATTTCAAAATCCTCCGAGACACCTGACCGCTGAACACCACGGTGCAGCAGCTCCAGCAACCCTAATTTCAGCACACTGACTCTTTCTCCTGCTCTCACATAATGCTACAAATCCAGAGGCTTTTCACAAAAGATGTATCACTTCAAGTGAGTTCCCTGTAGAGTTCTCATCCATAATCCAAACCCAGTGATCAGGAATTGCTCTTCCCACCCCGTGTACCCTGTGGCGATGCAAACCCACCCACAATTGCTCTGGACGGGAGCTCCCAAAAGGATTTCAGGACTTTTCTGTGTGCAGTGACTGACCCTGCAGCCAAGGACGGTGGTGTCCCCTGTCCCTCGGTGCTGTCCTGCAGGTGGTGAGCACCCAGCAGGGATCTCTTGGTTGGTACCTGCAGACTCACGGGGTGGTTTCAGTGACTGGGGGTTGTGCTGATGTATAAATACTGAAACTATTTAATGCAGGGGGAGGGAGCAATGCAACGGAGCTGCTCCTGGATCGATACAGGACCTGTGCCCAGGGCCTGATCCCTTCACAAACTCCAGTGCATCCCATGTCCCGTGCAAGGCACCAGTGCAGCCCGAGTGAGAGTGATAAACAATCACATAGGAATTGCATTTTTGCAGATCAAAAGTAATTTTGCTACAAAATCTACAGTTCCAAGCAGGGAAAGCCCTGATCAGAGCACGCTGTGCTTTGCTAGCATGCACACCACGAGCAGAAGAGGGCATTTTACCATGTAAAGCTGCACATTTCCAAATAACCTGGATTTTTATGTCCCAAATTACTAATTGCAAATTATTCACCCAGTTCTCATAGAATGTCCTGGTTTTTGCTGAACTAAACCCAACTGTATAATACCCTGTTAGCCTATTGGGCTTACCTCCAGAACTCAAAGCTGTTCAACTTCCTTGTCTCTCTTTTCCCTCTCATTTATTTTCCATATGATAAATAGTGCAAAAAAAAAAATAAAAAGAACAGAATAAGACAAAAGTTTTATTTTTTAGTGCATGGTTTGCTGGGGCATGGGGAGAAGGCTGGAGAACCTGAACTGTTATCAAGAATGCCACTCAAATTACAATATCATTGTTTGAAAAAAAAATCTGGCAGCTAATTCTGATTGCAGTGCACATTTCTGTGCCTGTGACAAATGATTTCTAAAGTTAGACTCAAGGACACCAGGCTTCCAAGAGGTCACTCATCTCTGGTGTTTATTTTATTTGCCATACCCAAAGAATTTTTTTAATACTTAAATTAAGAAGAGGGGGAAAAAAAATGAAGGGAAGGAAGGCAATGATGATCTGAAAAAGACTGAAGTGTTTTGTTTTAAAAGGAGTGATGCTCAGAGCCGTAAAGTATGAAATACAGGAGGGGAAGCAGATTTGGGGCTAACCTGTGATATCACATTAGACTTTAAAGCTGTTCCAACAGACTAAGCATTTGAGAAAGAATCGGAGCTGTTGGTGATAAGTTGCTCCTCTTATCGGCAAACTGTCATCTGTCTTGAGTGAGAACATTTTGTCCACCCTACCAAAACAAGTCAGAAAAATTGGATAAAAACAAAAATATAAATCAGGAGGGTAGCTGGGAGCAGAACTGAAACGATGGCAATTTCCTGGCAAGGATCACTGTACAGCTAAATGTCAGATGTGGCAGAAAGAATTATATTTTCGACTTGAGGTCAGGAATTATGTGTGAGCATGTGGTGGCCACAGCCCGGCCAGCGCAGCCACTGAGGGCCCCGTGTGGCCTCTGGTGACCGCCGTGGTGTCCTCATGGGCAGCGGTGCCCGGTGTGTCCCGGCTGCATCGCCCCGGAGCGCCACGGCTCCGTCCCACCACTGTCCCTTGGGATGCTCTGCTCCTTCCCAGCCCGGCTCTGCTGCAGGATTTCGGCAGGGGCTGCACTGCTGGATCAGCCCCTTCCCGAGCAGCAGCAGCCCTCGGTGCCTGCAGGTGCTGAGGGTCCCCGGGCAATCTTTGCAACTGGAGCCAAACGTTGCCGGAGCCATCCTGCCCTGGGCCTGGCTCCCTGCAGACACTTCTCCGTGGCAGAAGTGCTTGCAGATAACAAGAAATTAAGTGCTTTTCAGGCTCTTTCTAGATTATTTCTTTTTAATTTAGTATTCAATTTAAATCTTAATTTACTTTCAAAATCGTAATTCCACTGAACTTACAATGCACACCTGGAGCTACGGCATTGGATGGGGAATGGAGGTGCATGATCTTCCAGAGAATGTTCATGTGTGCAGGGTCCTGGGGACCAGCTGCACCCCAAGTGCTGGGCTCCCCCTCTCCTCCAGGTCTCCTGCAGGAAAACTCCACTGAGATCTGGAGGAAACATCAGGATACAACCCATTCCTCGGCGTGGATCACCGCCCTGGCTGCCCTCCCCTGCTCACAGACATTTAGCTGCACCCGAAACTCTCAGTGCTTCATGTCCTCAGGCTGAGGGGACAGTGCACGGGGAGGTCACAAGTGCATGTGGGGCTCTGGAGCACCGAAAAATATCCAGGGACATGGGCACGATGTCACGGCAGCACCTTGGCATTTGGGCTGGAGGTGTCGGTGACACCCCCGGGATGAGCCATGCTCCTGTCCCAGGCAGAGGCTCGGCAGCCCAGGAGGGCAGACATGGCTCTGTGCTCAGGGCATGCACCAAATTTAGGCAGAGCAGGGTGGAGGGGAGCCAAGGTGCCTCCTGCCAGCTGCGCCTGCACTGCACCTGATGCTCCCAAGTGTTTTTCTCCTTCACTTCAACACACTTAACACAGTGTTCCCATTGCAGCAGCCAAACTGATATCACTGGAGGCAAGACCTGAATCAGATCCTGAAAAAATCAGCTATTTAAATGCACCATAGCTGCTGTGCTCTCGGCAGCAGCAAGACCACAAGACACACAATTTGAGAGCGCAGGTACAATGAGGGAAGGTTTGGTGATTTTACGAAATCACCGAATGGGAAAAGAGGGCTGCTGAGTGGAAATGAGGCGTGTGGTCCCTCAGATCGTGAAGACATGACAATGTCAAAGCCTAGTGCAGCCTGGGACAGGGAGCAGGGCAGGGACGAGGCTGTTCTCTGCCCCGAGGAAAGGAACAGATAAGGGGAGTCACTGGAAAACCCCCTAAAACCCTTTGGGGCAGGGGGAGTCCTACAGGCCCGAGCACTGCTCCCCACCCAGACTGCTCCAAGGTCACTGCATCCCTGTACCAGCAGCCCCCTTCCCCAGCCCCTGGTGCTGCAGCAGTGGAATATCCAGCACCACGGGGTTGTCGGGGCTGTGCCATGGTGGGCTCCCCTGCTTTAATTTGGCTTTTAATTCTTTTTTTTCATTAATTTTTCAACAGTTTGGTTTCAGGGCACTGCAAGTGCTTCTGTAAATCCTGATGGATGAGCTGAGCCTTTGCTTCAAGCTAGGTGGGAGCAAAACACCCCAGGAAGGCTGGATTGCAGGACTGCAGAGCCCGGGTGCCGACAGCCAGTGCCTGTCTCCCAAAGACTGAGCAGTTTGTAACAGGGGGCTGGGATAAGGGACAAGTCATTCCCTGCTGGAAATATCCCCACTGCAGGACACCAAAGCTGCCCTTTAAGCAGAAGCTGCAAGTGCTCTCATCTCCTGAGAGCACCATTAATGCACATTTTGTTGCAAGAGGAGGGTGACCCAGCAAGGGTTAATCGAAGGCTGTGCTGTGCACCTGGCACATGTACACTGCCTCTGCAGCACAGTGGGTGCATGTATATCTATATATATCTTATAGAGAGATATTTATTTATCTATGGCATGCGGGCTGGGGAGCAGACAGGCTCTCCTCTCACCATGGTGGGGTGTGGAATGCCACACGAATTCTCTCTATCATTTCTCTGGAAATCCTGGCAAGTCCAGGGGAGCCTGCAGTCGATCAGCTCTGTATCACTGTGTACCACTGAGGGAGATCTCTGCAGCATTTTGGGACACCCCGGAGCAGCCGTCACCCACACAAACACACCTTCCCCAGCGCCCCAGAGACAGTCGAGCACTCAGCACCTCCTGGGCTTCACCTGCTGGGTCCCGGGTTTGCTGGTGAGACCTTTCAGTTCCACTTAAAAGAGCTTTACTGGCTTTTTCTTTTTGAATTATAATGCCCCAACATCGTGGTTTGTAAGAAAGAACTGGAGGATCAGCCAGGTCACAGCCTTCAGACACACAGGGCTGAACTTCAGCTTTGGCTGCTTTTGGCTGTGTTGTTTATCTGCACGGATTTTCATCTTTCCTGCCTGTATTGTACCACTGAAAATAAATTCAAAGCAAGCAGGGCCCAAATTTTTGAAGAGCTTTCCCTAAAGGAATGTCAATTACCTTTCCCTTCCAGCACCACAAATGTCCTCTGGCACTTAAAAATCACAGCTTTATTGTGAGAAATGCAGCCACTTGCTCTAATTATTCATACTGCACTCTAAGGCAAGCAAAGAAGTAATAAAAGTATTTAGGAGGTAATCTTGAAAAGGCAGGGGGTTGGTGACTCTGGGCATGGAGAAGTACAACCCCTGACAAAAGCAGTCTGTGCAATGGTTTGTGCATGAAAATACGGAAGGAGTGGAAGAGCACTGTAGACTAACTCTGGAGGTCTCATTTTGGGTGGAATTTCCACTGAAGGCAGCTTGTATTGCTTTTGCTGCTGGCAATCTGGTCAGACAAAATACTGCTGGAACTGGGTGGGTGTTTGTGCCCCTGCCCAGCACGTCTGAGGCCACCAAGAGCCCTGTGCTTCCCTGGGCTGCTGCGTGTGACACCACTGGCTTTGGAAGGGGAAACTCAAGAGCCTTTGGGTCCAGAAGGGGGTGGAGAAGAGCCTTCCTTCCCCTGATCTGACATCACCACAGGGACCAAGGCGTCCTCCTGGTGCCGGAAACTCAGGGAATTCCTCGGGGAGGAACTGTCCTATTCCTGCCCTTGGAGGGTATGTTCCCTTCTCAGCACTCGTCCTCCAGGTGCTTCATCTCACTCCATCCCCACTCCTTCCCTTCCCCAGCTTTTTCTTCATGGGCTGCCTGGCTCCTTCCACATTTAGATGCCAGTCTGTCCTTGCTCATTGTTATTCTCCACCCATCTCCTTAGCTCAGCCTAGTTTCAAACTGCTTTGTCAAGGTGCCAGGATCCCCTGGTGGAGGTGAAGGTTGGCACATCAATGCCACAAATGCATCCCAGAGGATGAGCAGCTCTGCACATCTTGTGCCTGGAGAGAGGCACCGGGGGCTCAGAGGTGCCGAGGACCCTCCCTGCAGCAGCATGTCCAGATTTGCAGCCCTGCCTCAGCTGCCAGCTTTACTCCAGCCCTTGGCTTTCCCCTGGGCTCACCAGCCCAGCTATGAGTGCTGTAGTGTTTGGAAACCAGCAGCCTTAATTATCTTTTAAACCTTATTATGCTCTTTCCTATGATCTCCTCTTTGTTCTTCCTTCCAACCCTCTGTGTCTGCGGGCAGTGGAGAGCTCTGCCTCTCCCTACAGTTCCTCATAGCACCACCACATTCCCAGATAATGTGCACATGGAATTCTCATCTAAATCACCCCAAAAGCAGTGACAAAACCCGAGGTTCATCATCATGAATCACAACCAGACCACAAGCAGTGGCAGCAACTCAAGAAGATGCAAATGCCTTTGCAGAAATGCCAGGAACATGCCCTATTGCTGACAAGGGCTTCCCAGGGATTTCCAGCCTGGGCTCATGGGAGAAAAAAGTGCTCTCATCCCAGGACACAGAGTCTGGCTTTGTGTTACATATTATTTCTAAGCAAAATAACCCTGTTTGTCCTAGACCAGCTCGTTCTGGAGGCTCTGAAATTAGGTGTCATTACCAGGTGTTATTACTCTGCGGGCATAAAGTTGTACCTAGCGAGCAACCCAGCGAGCTGCAGACAGATGAGGAGGATAATTTGATTCCATCTTTGGAAATGTCAGACTTTATGGGTGAATAAAATACATTCCATTTTCCTCTGTTTATCAATATTTGGCGAAAACAGACTAGAAATTGCTTATAAATGGGGAGTGCTGGGAGAAAGGCAATCTATTTGTTACCCCTCGCAGACGCACAGCACTGCCACAGCCACTTCTGTGCAGGGCGAGAGAACCACACAAAGCAACAAAACAAGGCACAGACGGGAGGAAGAGTAACCCTTGCTGCCTTTCCACTCACACGGCACAAGCGGGTCCGGGTCCTGCAGCCGATAATCGTGGTCACACAAAATAAAATGTTCACAAAGCCACTGCAAATTCTTGGCTTTGAGGGGGAATTTGAAGAACCCTGTAAGGAAGTGCTCGCCTGATCTCTGAGCCAAAGGCAAAGCAGAAGCCTGGGGCTGGATAAGTGGAGCCCTGTGCCCTGAAGAGCAGATGAGCCCATGGCCAAAGCTAGAGGGGGCGGACGGGGCTGCTCCAGGGAAACACCAGGACCAGCTTTGTTGTGTGCTCGAATTGCCCCAACCAGGTCAAAATCTGGGCACACAGAAAGGATGCAGCCCCTGAGAGCACCGTAATGATAAAGGGGGGGTTTCAGGAGGGAGAACAGAACAGCATTGAATGAACTTTTCAGATAAATTATACCTAAAGAGGAATGAAACATTATAGTTTCAATTACCGCTGTGCCCAGCCACGCAGGTAGTAATTCAAACAAGAAACAATTGCTGGATTGTCACCCTCAAATCAGACACATACCATTTAATTCCATTTACTGTGGGTTCACTGACTGTATTTTGAATCAAATACAGCCATTAATGTGCAAAGATCTGAAAAATGCATGTGTCCCTTTTACAAATGTGACAGCGAGACTGTAATTCCTGTAAAATCTGTTTTCTTCAGGTTGGGCTGCTCCTATTGCCGTTAGTTATGCAGATATTACTTATTAAAAGTTTCAGTACGTCAAGCTAGACCTTTTTGAAATGGCTTGTACCTTTTTATTCAGGGCGCATGAAAAGCATGGCCAACTTCAGCCTTGTATTCCATCACCCAAACTTAACAAATTGATTCGAATGCAGAAAAAGCCACTTTCATTAAAACAATTAAACCCTTACTATTATTGCCGTATCTGGCCATTCCACCACGAGTATAAATCATCAGTTATGGGAACTAAAAGCTTTCAGATGGAATTGCTCTAGCACCTGCCTCATGAAATGGGCACAGGAAGGGTGACGTGCACCCGGCTTCTCCAGGGCAGAGCTGCTGCCTAAATAAAACCCTGTCATAACCAGAAAGCAAACATTATTGTGCTGCCCTGGTTAGCTCTGGCAGAGAAGCAGCACATGCCTGTGGGCAGGCTGAGCAGCAGGAGCAGTGCTTGGGATGGGAAGGGACGAGAAGAGCTGGTGTCTCTCCCCAGGCGATGCCTTGTCCCCAGCAGGGTGTGTGTGACCCCGGCTGGGTTTTGCATCCTTCAAACCCTGCAATGGCACTGCACAATGGCTGAGGTGCTGCCTCCCCCATCCAAGAAACAATTCCGTGGGCGGAAATGTCCTGTTCAGTGTGATACAGGGGAACGGGTTTGGTACAAAGCTCGGGGTTTGTCTGGAGTCCTTTTCCTTTTTGAAATAATACCTGCACGTATTCCCTGTGTCAGCACCATCACCCATTCTCCATGGAGTCACAGAGTGTGCTGCCTAATAAAACCAGACCTTTCCAGAGAACTGCACTAGCCCTTCTGCTCTGCCAGAGGATGCATCAAAGGGCAGATTGTTTAAATATTTCACTAGTTACTTTGTGGGTTATCAGAGCCACATATATGTAATTCCAAAGCCTTTTCTCCTCCCGCTCCTCACATCATTCCAGGTCACACTTCCCTACAGGTGCTTGCTGTTGACTCAAGGACGCTTCCAGGCAGCAGAATATCAATGGGGCAGGGATGGACAGGCCAGCTCATCCTACACATTTTAAATTGCTTAAAAAGGCCCAGAAGCCTTTTCGCAAAGAGAGTCTGTGGCAGGGGCTGAAGTCAGTGCTCAGCATGTGGCTTAGACAAACAGAGTGGTCATTAGTGACTGTTCTCATTGTCACACCGGTGCAGACTGTTAATTCAGCACAAGAGTCATTAAAAGCAAGCCTCAGTGGAGAGAGAGGTTTTTGTAAATGCCAGATGACTTGGCAAAAAGTGAAGAAGACCCTCAATATCCTGCACTGCTCTGCTTGTAAATTCAGAACAAAAACTCCCAGGAATTTGCTGGTGACAGGATTAGGCACTAATTATTTTCTTGTGCTGAAAGCTGTTAAAACCCAACCCAGCTTTCCCTCACCCCGTAACCAAGGTAAGCTCACTGGTCATTCCACGGGTCCCTCTCTTCCAGAAGAGTGTCACTACTTCCAAAGCTCTCCCTCTGACTTTGTTTGTGGGTTGAGAGGGTGGTATCACCCTCACACTGATTGATGGCTTTGGCACCAGGTTTGGGGATTATCCATGGACATTGTCCCAGCCTGTCCCCAGCCCTGCTCCAGCCCCAGGGCTTTAATTGCCTCTGAGCTCACAATTAAAGACCAGCATCCACTCTGCTGCACGGGTGTCCCTCCCTTAGAGTTCCTCCTACCAGGTGCTTTTAATTTATTTGTATTTCCAGCAGCGATAATTGAGTTATCAATTTTGTGCTCTTTTGGGCCAGAAGCAGAGATCAGAGAGCTATTTTATACACCTAATTATGGATTATTTCCCATAGCTATAAAACCATGGAGAGACAGATCCAGAAAATACGTCGTGAGGTGATCTGTGTCCTCTTCATCTCTACTGGCTTCTCCCTATTGCTTCCTTAAACTCCATGCTGAATGCCCTCCAGACAAAACAGTTGTCAAAAGCAAGGGATACCTATTTCCCCACAGGACAAAATCTCTTCCCACTCCAGAAGAGAGCTGCTTAAAATTAAATTCAGCTTTTACTGAAATGATCTGTTTAAACCTTTAACACCTCGTTGAGTCAGGCTGAGATTTATCCCATTTCTGTGCAATTTGGCTATAATCTGGCTCATAATGGTGACCCAGGGTCCTGCTGAGGAGTGAAGAATTTGATTTTCTTTCCCACTAATGGTTTTTGGGGGGGGGGTCAAACGGGATGATCCTTAAGGTCCCTTCCAAGCCAACCCATTCTGTGGTTCCATGAATTGGATGTGGCCCCTTATGCTCCCCTCAGCTCCCCACTCCCCTGGCCCAGGTTTTTTTGCTGCAGAGGCTCCCTCCATCCCAGGCAGGTCTGAGCTGCCTGGAGCACGCTGCAGTGCAGAGCCAGCGCTAAAGTCCAGCAGATCCTATTTTTATATTTACGGAAAGAGACGGGAATCATCTGCGTGTCGGGATTAGGTTTCTGGTGGTGACATGAAGAGGGCATCCAAGATGTATGACCCAGCAAATGTACTGTAATGCACACATCACATTTGTTCTCCGAGTAAGTAGATATTGTCTAGGGTATATTACAGCTGGGCTTTGGTGTTTAATTTAATGTGAGTGAACTGCCTTAATTTCTCCAAATTGTAGTAATAAACATAATGCTAACAGTGATATTGCTAATAATTTATTTTGCAAGTGATTAATCAACAATGAACTATTTTAATTACCTGTTCGGAAATGCCAAATTCTAAATTAATTATGTGTCATTATATGAATTCACATGTATAATTATATACACTTCTGTATAAATTCCAAGGCTAATTTAAATGAATAAACCATCAGATTTGGTGAATTCATAGAGCTGAGGGAGGATCTGCTCTCCCCTGCTCTTCTGCCTTTTTGCATTTCATCCTCAGCACAAAGAGAATCTCATTCCGGTGCTTTATGCAAGTCGTTTGTGGTCCTAAAAAAGATATTACCTGGAGAAAGTAGCAAATTCCCTGGATCCCACACTGCAAAGAGCAGTGTTGAGGGCAGGGGTGTGGGAAGTGGGAGCAGGGGAGGGAGGTGGGGGCTGCAGCATTTCTGTCTGTGGGAAATGCAGAGTGTCACTCTTTGGGGTGATCTCTGTGCCAGACCTTGGAACTCCCTGCAAATAAACCCCAATGGGAACTGAAGTGGGGGAGAAGGAGGTGATTCCCTGCCCTCAGTTGTTCCCAACAGTTTCTGTAGGGAAGTCAGGGATTCAGCTGACGGATTTGGGGCACAACCAAGGAGTTTTCCTTTTCACCTGGGAGGGGGCTGCATCTGGAGATGCTGCAGGGCACAAAGCTGGCATTGTGGGGTATTTAGCAGTGGGAGCAGCCCCAGGGACCCCGAAATGAGGCTGGGCAGAAAGGGCGGACCATCCCTTTGCAGTAAGACTCAAGCCCAGAGCTCATAGCCAGGAGGCCCCCAGCCATCCAGCACTGGCCCAGCAGCAGCAGCAGTGGTCCCCAGGGGGTTGGTGGCCCCTGTGGCACAGAGGGGCAGGGAAGGGAATCTCTGATTTAGGGGTGGGGAGCGAGACAGTTCCAATGGTTTGTAGCACTGGCTTGAAGACCAGGATGATTAAGGAGAGCAATGGCACGGAGGAACCGGAATCTAAGTAACGAGACCTTTATTTGATACATAGTACCACTGGGACCTTCTAGAAAGAGAACACCAGGAGCAGGGATAAGTTTTGCTGGCTTGGGAATGCATCAGGAAGGGGGAAAGTATTGCTGACTCTGCAGTCAAATGCTGGGGCTGTGCACAACGGGGCTGCAGTGCTGTTCAACGTGAGCCTGGGACATGTTAATTCAGTCATATATTTTCAGATGCTGGAAAGACACCCTGATTTAGTGTGCTGCGTGGATCTATGCAGAGTTGTGGGTTTAAAATGCAGTGTCCAGAGCCTGATTCCATCACCTCATGGGTGAATTCAAGCCGGGAGATGAAGAAGCCATTAGATACGTACCAAGACCTTCCAGCCAAAAAAATTACTTATGGTTTCAATTGAAGGAGAAGAAGTTGTAGAGAGTTTAGATATGGATGTCAGAAACACAGCAGTTAACAGCAGAGATGTATGAGAGATTGGGAGGTGATAACTTAGATAAATTGGTGTCTCATCCATATTAAGGAGACAGCTCATCCTCAGTTGGTGCCGGATGACATGAACAGTGGAGCGTATATGGATACTAAAATACATTGGTCTTAAAGTTAAATCCCCAAGAACCATCAGAAATAAGTCTCAGAAGCCAAAGTGAGATTTGATGCACACTGCAAAAATATGCAGTCTGTCAGAGCATGCTGCTCTCTCCATATAACTTCCACCGTTTGTGGGACAATTATAGGGAAAACAATACTGTGATCTGTAAAGCAGTTCCCGGAGTGGTTTTATTCACTAACTCAATGCTATGCATAATCATTGCCAGCAACATCTCCAGAGGTGTGTGCATAATAGAGAGACATCAAGTCAATGAGTCAAAACATCAGAAAATAAAATTCAGATGAACGTCACATTCAAAAATTATATTATCCGTCATTTAACACTGTCTGAAGACCTCCTTATTGAAATAATACATCTAAACCAAAAGCTACCCCAGGCAGTAATACCATATTGCACTGCTGTGTTTAGGATCTACCGGAACTGGGGTTTTCTGCACCTTGAGCTGACTGCCAGAGAAGGGGAGCTGGGGTTATAAGACCTGTGGGGATCTTCAAACTGAAGCATCCAAATGACTCGTAGAGGGGAAACAGAGGGCACTGGGAGGGTCTCTTCCTCTCCTGTACCCTGCCAAAGTCAGGAGTGGCCCCCCAGCATCACCCATTTCCTTTACTGTGTAGATGTGTACAATAATCTTCCTTTCAACAGCCAAATTTGCCTCTAAAAGAGAGTTCGTATCCAAATGCAAACTTAATTTGCCCTCCACGACATTACACTTCACTGGATTAGATCCTTCATGCCTCCTGTTCCAAAACACCCATCGAGATAAGAAGTTACCCTTTTTGAAAATGCAGCCTTGGAAGACCTTTAAATCCCCTAACTAAATTCTTACCGTGCTGTTTTCCCCAGAGCACCATGTACAGCATTGTCTCTGCACTGCAGCTTGAAAGGAACAATTCCCTGCAGATGCAGGCGCCCGCAGCCAGGAATATCTGCTCCGGGATGCTTTGGCAGGGATATCACAGCACGGGCCACGAGGCAAGCGCACGTACAGGTACATATAAAATGTATATGTCCGTGTGTGAGCTGCACACAGGCAGGGCCAGGCAGGGAGCGCCAGTGCTGGATAATGAGTCCGAGCTGCTCCAGGGTGTGAGAATGAGCAATGAGCATCCCTGCTGGAAGCAGAATCAGGAACTTGGGTGAGCTTTGCTATTTAGACAACAAATCACCGGGTGTGCTCGAGGGTTCATTTTTCATGGGGAAACACCAGTGAAACAAGTACTTTGCTGCTTATCTCTTTATTGCTTATCAGTGCTTCTTTGCCCTTCATTTCTTGGAAAAGGCATGGTGCTTAAACGGGTTGAAGGGTGGATGCTGTGAAAGAACTAAGCCACCTCTTTAATCCCAGAGGCTTCATCAAGGGTTCATTTTGCTCTCCGGGAAAATCTCTGTCTTCCCAGATCACTCGCCTCCCTCTCTCCACCATCCATCTAGGTTGCTTCGTCCGTATCTGAAGTCATGCTTGCCATCCTTTGAAGAGGTAGTCTCCTCTAAAAAATCAATAGTTAACATTGTCTTTAAATAGTCTGACATTTACCTTTACTGCAGTTTTCATTTCTTTCTGGGATTGCTCAGACATTTGTATTACCCGTGTACGTTCCTTACTTCTCTGCCTGTAGCCACGGACCAGGAGCTTTGCAGGGATGGCAATCCTGGTGGTGTAGCTCCCAGCCACAAATAAGGAGACTTTTGCAAGATAATTGAGAGGACTGGAGCTTGCTAATAGAAGCCTCTTTAATTTATGGAAGACATCAACTGAGAATAATTACAAGCGAAAGGGTATCATAAATCCCTGAAGAAAATACATGCTGAATGCAGTTTTCCCAACAAGCAAATTTGAATGCTAGCCCAAAGGTCAAAATAAAAGACTGTGAGCTTTAACCTCCTGAGCCATCCACCTTTCCTTTGGCTCTTGTCAGGAACTTGTCTGGGGGTTCATTTAGAAAGCTGCCTGCTCAGAGCAGGGCCGTTTGCAATCTGGGAAAGTTAAGCAAATTAGCAGAATTATTAGGTAAGAGGCAATTCTCCACAGCCTGCAAAGCAACCGCTTGTTAAATTAGCTCACACGGGAGAATTGCACTGATCGAATGATGGTTGCAGTGTTTGCAGAGGGAAGACTGTGCAGGCATTTCCTTTGAAATAACGCTGCTGTACTCCAGCTAAAGAATAAGAAAAGGAGAGTTTGTGCAGATCCCCTGGCAGGCTGGGACAGACTCCCTGCGCAAGTGCACTGGAAGATGCCTTTGTCTTTTAAACACATTTCTTCTACCCAGTTCCTTCTGCAATAATAATAATAAAACTAAAAGAAGAAAAATCCCAACCTCCTCAAACTACCTACTTCTAAAAATAGGGAGGGTTGCAGGAGAACTGATGCTACCAGACCCCTGGAAGCAGGTGGCTCGATGCACCCGGTCCCCTCTGGGACTTGCAAGGACACCTGGGGTTTTGCAGCCTTGCTGTCCCGGGAAGAAATTGGGAATGTGGCTTTCAGCAGCAGAAACAGAGTCCTCCAAGAAGCCAAGGAGAGGGTGGCTCACCCATGGTTTCTGATCTGTCAGTCTCATTTTTATATAGTCTTTGGCTATTGATTTGATATTTTTATACCTTATGTAGTGCACTTAGTACAGGAAAAAATGGATTCACCAAGTAAATGTGCTTTATTAGCAGGTCTCTGATGGAAAATTATGTCAGTTTTCCATTTAAAAGATGCATCAGATTAATTCACTCATGAATCAATCTGTCTATGCTTGAAAATCTACTCACACCCCACTTAAATTGTCCAGTGCGACACTGCAGGCTGGAGATCACAATGGAAGTTTTAAAATGATGAAAAGGTATTATTGTGAAGTTTTTAGCACTTCCAAGGCAGCTGGGAAGGAAATGCTCATCCCCAAAATGAAGTGAGGATGTTACACCAGGCTTAGCTCCAGCTCCCCTTGCAGGATATGAAGCTACATCATTTAAAGTCATCTGGTGCTTTTTCTTTTTCTTTCTTTCTTTTCCTGCTTCTTTCTATGACCAACAGATGTCCCAGCTCAAAGGGTTGTCCCAGGTTTTGTCCTTCACAGGCTTTTTTTGTCTCACAGGGCCATGCTCCTCACCACAGAAAGATGGATTATGCCTGTACTTTCCAGGTGATCCACAGAAGGGGGATAGAAATTAATTCCTTTCCCAGTGCTGAGGAGAGGCTGCAGGATCATTCATTATTTGTTCCTGAGTGAGTGCTGCACGGGGCCACCTCTTACCCCTGGCAGGATAGCAGCTCATGGCTGGTCACTGGAATATTTGGGAAACAAAGTGTTTCAAATCCCTCCCTCTCTCACTCTTTCCCCACTCCTGGCCCTCTGCGCAGGAGAAAGCAGAAATCACCTGTCAGGCATTGCACAAAATGATTTATAGGAGGGGAGGGCAGAAAGAGCTGGAGGCAGCTTTTATCAGAGATCCTAAGAGATGGGAAGTAACCATCCCACATGGAATTGGAAAAGAAGCCCTTGGTGTTGAGTTTCTTCAAGAGAAAGTCTGCCCATGCTCTGCCCCATCACTCAGTTACTCAGCTCCTTGTAGCCCCCCTGTAGCAGATGCTGCTTCTGTGCTCAGCCCCAGCTCTGTGGTGCAATCCCACCTTTCACCCCAGGGCTACATGAAGCATCTCAGCGTTTATTTTTGGTGTTGTAGAATAAAAGACAAGTGCTTAGAGACAGCTGAGATCCCTGGGTTCACATCGATATCACAACAATAAGGCAGGAGCAGTTGAACATTAAAACAGGGAGTCTCTCTAGGAATCGTTCAGGTTGGAAAAGACCCCTAAGGTCATCGAGTCCAACCATTAAATCCATATCCAATCCAGGCAGGCCAATTGCATAAGATAATTTATACGGAGCAGCGACAAGCTATTTTCTGTTGTCCCTCTGCTTGCTGAATACCCCAAAATGAGGGATTTTATTCCTTGTGAGGGAAAGAAGGACGTATCCACACCCCAGGCTGGGTGCTACTACAGCTCAGCACTGCTGCAGGAGCTGAGGTAATGCACGGAGCCGCCAGGCTGCTACGCCCGGCCACGCGCCTGCTGTCTGGCCACGTCAGACACAAAGGGAAGGACGTCTGCTCCAACCTCAGCCAAAAAAAGGCCACGTGGACATGGTTCATCTCCTGCTGCAAACAGCTCAGGCTGTGCAGGCAGGCGTCGCCGTGCAGCTCACCGGGAAGGGCGGCGGAGGAGCAGCCCTCGCGTGGGAGCGGAGGGATCCTTCCTCTGCTCTTGCTCGGGTGTGCAGGAGATACCATCATCCAACCCTTTCTTCCGTTGGAAAAACATGTGCAGCACATCCTGCTGTTGGTGTTTAATCCAAACTGATGTCCTACGGCTATGATACGTGTGATTATGGCAGTCATTTTTAATTAGGGGTTGTGTCAATGTATTGACATTTTTATCGCTTTTGGGGGAAGTAGAGGATATTTTCCTGCAGGTGAACTACTCTCTTCATGGTTCTCTATCCCTCCAGCTGCACTGCTTGCTTATTAAAAAAATGCAATATTATTAAGCCCATTCTCTGTGCAAGTTAATTATGCAACTTACACAACACCAAATCCAAGAAAAGCAGAATTCAAATTCCCTCCATCCTATGGCAAGATTTATAACCTTATCCTGAGTGCAATATTTATCATTAACAGAAGCCCTGGCAGGATCTGGGAAACAGTGTGATGAAGAGAATGCATTCAATGTCTTGCTGGGAAGTGGAGTTAGACAGGAATGGCTCAAGCCACTCATTGCCCGCGGTGATAAACACCCTGCAGAAGATATTGCTCGCCCAGAAAGAAAAGGGAAGGCAGATCATTACTTTGATTGGTCATAGCTTTTCAAGAGTCAATAAAGACTTACTGGAAAAGACATGGTTAGTAGCAGGAATATGTAATTTTTGTCTGTTTCAAAGATACCTTTGGCTCAACAGCTTTATATAACACCAATAGGAGATCTGACTTCTGCCTGATAACGTCAGGATGAATCTTCCTCCTAGATGATGGTCCTGGTGTAGATGGTGCTCACAGTGTACAGTTTTTAATGTCTTTAACCATCTTCAGCTTTGTATCCTGATAGCCCCTTCAGGCTATATGTCAATGCCATTTGGGAGGAAAAGAGGAGACTTCTGCTCGCTCGCCGCTGTAACGCAGATCTCTTAACTAAAATTGTGCTTCCATCACTTGACAAACTGTCAGCACAGAACAATTATCTGCCTGTTGGCTTGCTTGTCCTTTCTCTTCTCCCCTCTCAGAAAAAAAAAATAAATAAAAGAAAAACAGGTGAAGGAAAAGGATGTGCAGAAAAAAACTCCAAGGACAGAATCCAGCTGATCTGATCACACTGCCTGAGACACTTGAAGATGTATCAAAGGCAGAAGTGGGTCCCCTCTTTGCCACCTCTTTTGCCACCTCCTCTTCCTATGCTTGACTGGTGAATGCTCTCAGGTCTTTGGGACAGAGAACGTGCCTGTTTTTGTCTGTCTTAAGTCCTGTACAAATATGGATATTAGAGTATCAGTGTATTTAGGCTGATGTGTTCAGCAGCTCTAGATTATGAATTGCTCCTCAAAATAACATTTGCATTCGCCGACAAAGGTCTTTATTACAGAAGAGGGTCAAGCAAAAAGGATTATTCTTGCTAATTATTTGCTGTTATTTAATATTTGCACAAAAGGTTTGCAGGACTGAGTCCTCAGGATTGCCTTGTTTGAGAAGCTAATAGGGTTTCCAGGAAACCAGCAGTGTCTGGTGAGCCATCAGAAGCAGCCTCTTAGAGGATATGGGAAACAATTAGATTTGATGTAGTTAAGGATGGTTGGCTAAAGGTTTCTAATGACTTAGCCAGGACCTGATCCTGGGGTTTTCAAAGTCAGCAGCAAGACTTCCCCTCAGAGCTGTGCTTTATGGGAAATCGACTGAAGCAGATCCCATTTCCAGACCATGGATGGGTTCAGGATCCGGGCAGCTCCTGGCTGCAAAGGGCAGATATCAGTGAGCTCCGTTTGCTCCAAACCCTGCTGTTTGGATTTGGGAGTGAGCAGGGCTGAAACACAAATTGCTGGGAAGGATATTTACAGTTTTTTGGCCCATGCCTTACGTTTGCACCTACATATTATCGGTCCCTAGAGAGCCTCCCTGAAGTCTACCTGCTGCCTTCTGCCTGGGCCTTGTATTTCCTTGACTAGACCATAATGCCTGTATTGGTATAGAAATTCCATGCTAAGTGAACTGGATTTCTCGTTCCATAAAGATATAATTAGGCAATAAAAACACAGACAGAAATCTTCAAGCATGGGTGCCTGAAGGTGGGATCCACATTTATGCATTTAAATACATGACCTAACTTTTGGGATCCCTGTGTGTTCATATCTTCTCTTGCTTCTGGAGAACTGGAATCTTCCCTGCTATTCAAGGTGGCTTTGGGGATACCACACTTCTTTAAGGAAAAAATGCTTTCCTTTACATTCCCTGGTTTTTTTCAAGTTGCAATGCCTCCAGCTTCCCCATTTGACATTTCTTAGTAACTTAATTATCATTACCAAGGAAGAATGTTAATAATGGTGTTGTTTACATTGGATGCAGCCCTGGGGAACAAGGCAAAATAACCCAGATTGTGGGAGCAGGCGGGAGGAGCGTGGTATTTTGGAAACCCAGGCCACAAACTGCTGGAAGCATCTGTTTCTACTCAACCTTTTCCTCTAGAGTCTCAATATCATTCACAGCCCAGGCTGCCAGCAGTTAGGGACTTGTGCTGGGGATTCCCCTTCCCTTGTGCTTTCATCCCAAGGATGGTCAGGAATCTCAGGACTGGCAGCGACAGCATCGAGGTGGTTTGCTTGGACAGTCATTTCTGCCTCAGCATATGCCTTTGCTTGATGCTTCTGAGATGGGAATTAGGAATTGGGATTGAGTAGTGCTCAGAAACCAGCACAGATAACTACAAAGCAATTAATCATCCAGGACAGATAATGAGTCAAGAGGTGACTCGGAGCTACAGAGCTGGGGCCCCTTGGCTGTTTTGCCAAGGGCAGAGCTGTGCTGTGAGGCTTCAGCTGGAAAGCAACGAGCACCCTCACTACTCAGGGCTGCACACTGGCTCCATGCTAATACAGGGATTTGCTGGAGCTGCTCCTTTTCCTCTGTTAGCAGGCACAAACATCAGCAAATGCATTTTGCATTCGCTCGAATCTTCTATCAGGCCAGGTCAAAGCCCTTTTGGGTGCATTGTTGGGTGTTTGGAACGATGCTGCAGTTGTGAAGATAGATAAATTTTAAAAATAGACCTTCTAATTTCTTTTACATGTTCCCAAGAAATCAGCTGGTGGCAAGAAGGAAAACGTGCCTGATCTGATTGAAGTATATGGGGAGAAAAAACACATGTAGACTTCAGTGGGATATCGACATGGATGCTTAGGCACTGTTAAAGTGCAGAAAAATGAGCCAGCAGGATTGAGTAAGCACTATTTTCCTTTTAGCTGAGGAAAGGCACTCCTGCAGTAACATTGCTCCTCATGTCTTTGCCTTTTAAATACCCAGTGACATAAATATTAGATGCATGTTAAGCCTCAGATCCATCAAACGACTCCTTATCTTGAAGCACATGAATACTCTTGGCCCTAGTAAGAACACTTAAACTGTACCTAAAGGACCAGGGATGTGAAATGAAGTAAACCTAATTTCTAGCATGTGAAAAGAGACAAATCTCTGCTCGCTCTCATGCCAGGGGTTAACTTGGGCCAGGTGTTGTTAAGAAGTAAAGACATGAATAATCTCCCATCAGACTTTTGCATCCAAATGGCTCATTAAAGCTGCAATATTCATAGCTTGTGGGAGTCCTATAGATTTACGATGGCTAGGAAAGGATGACGCCCAGTTTACTTTCCCACCAATCATTATTACATGGGAAAGTGAGCGATTTTCTTTAACTCCATTAGCATAACATTAGTGCTTATAAGGACCAGACTCGGGCAGAGACTTTACAAGTCTTTTAGGTCAACAAAATCAAACAGGGAACTCTTTTTCAGGAGCACAGCTTTTATCTCATTAACAGAAAAACATTGTTGGCTAGTGCAGACTGTGGATATTTGCAGTTTGGGGCAGTGAGGAAGCAGTTGGCATTCCCAACTCCTTCCCAGCTCCGGTAGCCCTGTAACAGCCCGTTTCTTCCTTAGAGCTGTTGAAGGAGCAGCTCGGCGCGTGGTACAAAACACAAGGAGGGAACTTCAGATCAAAACCTTTATTCTTCCTCGCAGCAGATGAAACTCTGAGGCACGGGGCTCCTGGGTGGGCATGAGCAAACACATATGAAAATGCACAGCACTTGCAGTGGGAATACACTGGGTTACAGCTGAGATCAATGGAGGAGGGTGATAGGGATTATCAATCTTGAGTGGTCTCCGTTTGGCAGAATTGACTGGCAACCACATAATGACTCAGGCTCAGCCCACCAGTTTAGAGCCCGAGTGATAGATCTGTAGATGCCAATCATCATCATTTCCTTATCAGCAGTGTTCACGTGGCCATTTGTCTTCTACCTGAGCCGCCCTGGTTGGGTTCAAGTGTTTCATCCTCCAAGGTGCGTCTGAGAGATCAATGCACAGCTACAGCTGGTTGAAGGGGACCAAATCCATTGAAGAGGTGATTTGGTTCCATTTTACCAGCTTTAGCAAAGCATTTGGCCTCATGGGCTGTGGCAGCAGAGAAGAGAATTCCTCGGGGTCTTTTCTTTCCCAGCTGCCTGGACCTCTTCTGAACTTGCTGCCTGATGCCGCACTGGTTCAAATGGCTTCACTTTCAGGCAGTCAGGATTTATTTAAGCTTCTTAGAGGCTACGGCTGAAGAGCGGGTCTGAATTAAAGAGGCAGGTTGAACAGCAGTGGAATAGTCTGCAGCAGTAACCATCAGCCTGAAGCATTTTTAAACCTGATATTTGGCTCTGTCTGTTTTGAGAGCCATGCTGCTATTACAGTGTGACATAAGTAAAGGCTATTGTTTTCATCCAGATGCTTTAATTATCACCTCCTGCCTCCTTCCTTTCAGAGTTTTATGGTGTGCTGTCCTCCTCCATGCCCTGTGTTTCGGTGTCTGAAGTGACACTTAACACGCAGCAGCAGAGATGTCGTTTGCTACAACCAGCCCAGCCCACAGCCAAGGAACTCAGGCTGCAGAACTCTTCTCCCCTCAGGGCTCTCCTTGAAAAATGGGAGGGAAAAGGCTGGAACACCTGAAATCTTTTTTTAGAGGTTAGCAAACTTTGCTTCCCTACCGTGAAGCCTCCTGTGTTTTCTCATCTGGCATTAAAATCAGCATTTTCAGGAGGTTTAAGACCTGCTCAAGCAATGGTTGTATTTGCCATCGCCAGAAACCAACAGGAAAGTGGTGGAAAGGAAACAAAAGGGAGGAGGGAATGAAAGAAAAAAAAGGCTTTTCTTTCTTGCAATCTCATAATCTGGCAATTTGTCCCCACATGGGGAAAGCAAGTCCCTGCTACACCACTGCCGTCCAAGTCACTCCCGTGATGGTTCACATCTCAGCACTGGGGTGTTGATTTCTCCGGGAGAGCCCTGCAGCATGAACACCCCACTGCTAAAAATAACCCGGTAAATCAAATTTAAAAATCACAGCAGCTCCGATCATTTCTGCAGTGGGAGCCAATAAAGTCAGGCCTTTCCTTCCTAACCCGGAGCCAGGCGCAGATATTGCACATTGCCATGTGCATAACCTATTTAAAGAATTTATATGCGTCATAAGGCAAAGGTGACTTTTCCCCCTCTCCCTCACAGCCCACCATGCTGCAAGACGATACCAGGGGAAAGCACCTGTGCTTGGAACCTCTGCACGCAGAAATATTGCAAGTGGGCCAGCATTTTATCTCCGGAAGAATTACAGGCTTCGCATTGTCACGGTAAGCACTGCAGATCACTTAACTGCCCAAACCCGTTACTCTAAGCTGCCTATAAATAAATGGAGAGAGAGATGGAGAGAGAAAGGGAGAGAGAATAGCTTTTTAAAAAGAGCTCCACAATTAATTTAATCAAGTTATCTCTAGGTACCTTTTCAAGAGACAATCAAGCCAAGGAACTAAATGGAAGCTTAGACAGTGAAGACCTGGAAGTATTAAATTCATCCTTTGGTGACTTACAGGAGGCACAGCAAAGTAATTATTTACTGGTGATTGGGTAGAGGTGGAAGTGCCATTAGTGACTGAGGCTGTACTGAGCTAAACCCTGATGGGCACATGGATTTTGGGATAGAGTGCACCAAACTGCCTGAGCATCACCACCTCAAACACACTCTGCTGCCCAGGTATGGGTGCTCTGTCCCAGCCCTGTTGATTTGGGATCAGTCCTTTGAAAGCAGCACTGTGGGACAGAGGTGTGGGGTTACACTGAGCATCTTCTGCTGGGGACCAGAGCTGTCCCCACTCCCCCCTGCTTTGCTTTGGGGAGTGCCTTGGAACATATTTGAAATCAATGTGAGTCGGCGTGGATGTTCTATAACATTTTGTTTAAATTCTCTGCAGTGAGTTATGGGTAAGGTTTTCCTTTTTAGAAAATTAGGTTTTCTCTTCTGGATGCCATTAATCAAAACTAATGATGTCTCTCTGGTGGTGAGGCTTTCCCAGCAGCTGAGAAAGAGCAGCCCACGTTATAAAGCTGGAGAGGGCTGCAACCCACAGGGACTTGTAGCATCCCAGCAGGGAGGGCTCAGGTCTCTGCCAGCTCAGGCACTGCCAGGCTGGGCTCTGGGGCTGTACCAGCCACCCAAACAAGATGGATTACAGATGTGGTCAGAGGTCTGAGCTGCGCTGAAACCCCTGATCTCTCCAGCAAGGCAGTGTTTATTCCTGAATGCCTGTGGGACCCCAGCCCTGTGAAATAGGAGTGACGGGGTTCACCTCTGCCTGCTGAGCACTGCCAGGATCAACAGGCAGTATCTGGCAGGAGTTTGCCAATCCTAACAGCCAGGCAGGGTTCGGTGCTGCTCTCCCTTCCTGCCTGTGCCAATGTTGGAAGTTCAGCGTGTGACAGCACCCCAAACCAGGCCTGAAACCTTCACCACCCAACACCACCACGTTCGGGTTTGTATCCAAAACGAAGTCAGCTCCGATCATCTCCTCATGAAACCGGGTCTTGCATTGGAGAGGTGTGGAAGGAGCAGGTGCTGGTGCCTCCCTGCTTATGGCCCTGCTCCTGCCCCTGCCATCCTGAGCTGGGCAAAGCCTACAGGCACTGTGGGATGGCACTGCAGAGCCATGGGTATGCTGAGCGAGAGCCAGGGGCGAGAGGTGGATCAAAGCCAAACCAGCAGAACAAACACATGCGTGGCTTTTCCCTCTCCGGCCACCCTTGCGTGGTGCCTGTTCCTGGCTGCTGGCTGTGCTGTCCATGATTATATCCAGGAAAACGGGCGCAAAAGCCCCCCGTGCTGCGGCAAGCAGGGTCAGCAGTACCCACCATGAGAATATCCTCTATTGCAGATCTTTCCACTTCAGCCTCAATATTCTAATAAAGACGTGTTATAGACAGTACAGAAAAGCCAAAGAATTTATCAGCATTTGTCGATATTCCTAATGAAGCAGAAGATTCAACATGCAATAGAATTAGCCTACAACGAACCCTTGCATGGGGCCCATCATTCTGAGTCCAGAAACCTCCTGCCTATTCCAGTCCAATACACTTTTGAGAAATGAGCAGCCCTCCAAGCCATTATCGTTATAAGCTAAAAGGCCAAATGAGACAAAGTACTGTTGCTCTTCATCTGAATAAACAAATCATTTTTAGATCAAATGCATGAACAATTTATCATTCTAAAATCCAATCAAAAGGAAAAAACAACAATACAGAACATTGATTTCCTACAGCTTTATCTTAATGAAGTGCACATTCCCTTTGTAATTAGCTTTGGAAGGTTTTTTTTTCCCTTTCCCCAAGCTAATGTGTTATTTGATTTCCATCCAAACATTACTAAATTGGAGGAAATTTCCTCAAAATGAAGTGGCTTTTGATAATACAGGAAAATGTCTACTCTCTCGCTATTGCTATTTTTTCCCCCAAACAGCCATACTTATACTGCAGATGATTCAACTTTATTGCATGGTGTCTTTGCGAGGATGTTTAAATCAATGCCACAGTCGCAAGATTCTGCCCAATGTGCCATTTGTAAACCAGAAAATACAAGCTCTCTGCTTTCATCCTTTTCCTTACAGACATCAAATATTAATTGAACTTACATTATTACAGGGAAAAAGTAGACTGTGTTTTATTAACATTTCTAAAATTAAAGATGTTCAACCCAAAAAGTAGACTCCAGACAAGGCTCAAGAGCCTTCTGCTTGGATTTTATTTGACTTAATTAAAAAGCATTCAGTTCCTTTGTGCACTAAAGCAGTTGCTGACATCGCAGTAGCCACTCAGTCTTTCAAACCAAAACTATTACCTGAACTTAATAAAGTGTCTATTTAATTTATACACCCTTATGAACTCACCTGTCTCCAACAAACACAACGTGCTTCTTGCTAATGAGCAGCAAAGGCAGCAACTTGACAGCAAACCCACCAGCACCCCGGGGTAACTCAGCTGGCCCAAAACATTATTTCCATCTCCTTTCATCTGCCTTCTCCACCATTATTGCTGCTATCCAACATCCCTGAGCCAGCGATCCCCGTGCATTGTTGGAAACGCTCTTTGCCAGGCCACCTCTCCCTTCCTCCCCTAAATCTCTCCTTTAAATCTTTTCTTCTTCAAGTGGTGCTGACCAGAGGACTGTTGCTTTCACCCTGCTTCAATGAGTACTTGCTGAAATGAAATGCTAATTTGATAGTCTGGTTTTATTTGAGTGTCTTGCCAAGGTACACGGCAATACCTGTGACAGGGAATAAAGTCCCAAATCGTACAGTTATCACCTTATTCCTTAGTTATACAGAGCATCTAAAGTAACCTTATCTCTGTCTTAACCCAAATTTTGGTCCTAGGCCTCTTGTAAAAATAATGGTCCTGTTCCAAGCACGGACCTGCTCTGTTCTGACAGTGCAGAGCATTGTTACCTGGAGGGAGCTGGCTCCATGTGGGATCAAGATGGTCCCTCCAAAGCTGTTTTCCCGAAGCACAAGACTCTGAGCGGGTCTCTGGGAGCTGCACCTCCTGAAACTGGCCGTGGAAATAGTTGTGGAGTTGGATTTTTTTGTTTTGCCACTCACCCTCTCAAAAGAGAACAAAGCCGTTCCCTAATACAGTTTGTGCATTTTATGGACCTAACAATTAAACAGGTTTTAAAACATGTGCTGACTGCATAATCCCATACAGGGGAGTGCACTCAGCGTTTTTAAACCGCAACTGATAGGAGATACCACTTAATAGTACAAAACACCAGCAGTCCCGTTAAAATCAATAGAAAATTAGATGCTATGAAAATGCAATATGTGCCCAATTAGTTATAATTGGAGCAAATGGTCATGCAGATAAACTCCTGGAGGCAGACGGATTTGTCCGGAATGCTCCCCGCAGGCCGCGGGCACGGCGCAGGATGGGCCCTGGTGGGCTGTGCCATGCCCTGGGCAGGAGGGATGAGCCATCTCATACAGGAATGTTAACTCTTGTCTAATTATGGAGCTGCTCCGAGCCGGCAGGACGGCTCTGGTGCACCACTGTGCCTGGTGAAAAACGATCGGCTGTCACACGGAAACCTCCCTGTTGGACTTGACAAATTATGCCAGCAAACCTGTTTAAGAACTAAAAAATCCTTGGACACGGTGACAGGCAGAGAAAGATGCTGTGTTATTTATTTATTTGCCCAGCAGAGTTTAAGAATTGTGGCTTTGTCCCACCAATGCTCACTTTTTTCCCCCTGCCTGTCTGTTGTTGTATTAGTTTAAACTCCTTCCCACCAATTATTTCTCAGGCTTCTTTCAACTCTGAAAAACTCAGCTGCACGGCAAAACGGGAACTAGGTTATGCAATTCTAACGCTTTATTTTTAACATCTTTGGTGCAATATATTGCCCTCCTCTTTGTTTCATCTCATGACTAAAGAAAAAGAGCGAAGATCCCCTATTGCAGCGGCGCAAAGGGACATCCCCAACCAAACATCGCTCCAGCCCCTTCCTGCTCTCACACTGGATGAAAACACATCACTCGCAGTACAACAATTATTAATTTGCAGTGAATTTTTTCGTACAAACACTATAAAGTAACAGTTCTTTTACCAAAATTATTGGTTCAGAGCTAAGCAGCAATAACTTTCTCCAGGGTTCGTATTTTCTTATTTTAAATCAGTAATTCAAATTATTAAAGACTTATGGCCACAAAGAGAAAGAAAAAAGCCTCATGTTTACCCAGACCTGAAACCTTTTTTTTGCATTACTGGACACAGTTACTTACACTGTTAAGGGAACTGTCTCTCAAGAAAGGGAAAAAAAAAGAAGTGGCAGCTTTTATTTGTTACGCTGACTCAGCCGAATGGTGGAACAAGAAACATTAAGCCCCAATCCATAACTTTTGTGGCCGCTCAAAGGACGTATTCTTCCTCGACACTGATAAAAGTTTAATATGTAGTTGCCCAGGTTTTTAATAAACTTGTCAACAAAAGAGCAAGGCAAATTGATGGGGACCTTCCCAGGAATAAATTCAGTTTCAAATAGGCCAAATGAGCGTGGAGGACAGGGAGGGGACGGTGCACGGGCGACTTTTGCTGGGCTTTGCAAAAACGGCACAATAGATTTTAGCGGGTGCGTCTTATTGTCTCAAAGACAAGGCTTTAGGACAAAGCTGGCTTAATTTAAAGAAGGCAAAGTGGTGCAGCACAGCCCTGACACCGTGAGGGACAGAAGGGGCAAAGCCTGGGCGTAAATACCCATCTCACCCTGCCTGCACATTCCAGTCCCCATCCCACAGCACACCTGCTCGGGGACAATGCAGTGCTGCTCCATGATTTTACCCCCAATCTCCCACTGCACACATTTCAGGACATCCCTTCCAGGTATCACCTGCACAGCCACCTCCTCTGTTTGGCCAAACTTTCCCCACTCCCTGCTCCATCTTTTCCCTTCAAACACTCAAGTCTGAGCTTAATTCAAGCACAACACAGTCCTTTTCCTCTGGTCTTACCAAAGCTGTTTCACACTCCTGCAGTCCATAGCTATGAGGCCCCCTCACACGTAGGGACCAGCTTCCCTACATCCACATGGCCGTGAGCTCCAGGCACTGCCCACGTCCTGTCAGGTTGGGAGTGAAATCGCAGCATGAGATTCATTACTTTCTGCTAGCTTCAATCAAGTTCGTGTCTTAAATTATTAAGACTTGGGGGTTTTTTGTTAATTTGTTTACCCGAAG
Source organism: Gymnorhina tibicen (assembly GCA_013399875.1). Lineage (NCBI taxonomy): Eukaryota > Metazoa > Chordata > Aves > Passeriformes > Artamidae > Gymnorhina > Gymnorhina tibicen. The sequence continues at coordinate 107,240 of VXAZ01002748.1, read as the reverse complement.
TAAACACAAATATTAAATCAGAGCTTCCAATAGTCTCGCTGCCAGGAAATTAACAAGCAAATTAACCCGCAGCGTCCCAGAAGGGGACACCGGTCTTCTCATCTCAGCAACTCCTTGTGACGCTTTGCTTCCCGTGTCACCAACTCCCTCCTGGCACCTTCCTTTGCTTGCACCAAACAGCTTGAAAAGCCAAAAGCCAAGTCCTGTCTCCAACGCCAGGTCACAGCTCAGATTGGAAGCGCTGTCCCGGCCGTTGCGGTGAACTTTGTTCTCGATTGCTCTTAGGTCACTGGATTCCTGCTCCCGCGGCTTTATCCGACTCCCCAAATGCCAGGGTTGACTTGCCTATGTAAGGTCTTTGCAGGGATGGCTCCTGTCCTTACAGCTGCTGGGTGACTTCTGCGGTTGGTGGTCACGAGTCCCACGCCTCCTGGCTGCCCAGATGCCACCTAATCCTGTCCCCCCAGAAGGGCAGCTGAGAATGAGCACTATTTTTAGCAGTTGTTCCCCAGTTCCCCCAGGCTCATCAGTCTGCTCAGGGCTTTTTTAGATAGAGGCACAGGTCCCAGCACAGGCCATATCTGGGCATGGTGAGGCGTTTACAGGCACGGCTCTGTGCTTCAGGAGAAAAAAAAAAGGAAAAGGAAAAAAAAAAGGAAAACCCTGCATCTGTTGGAGACGTCAGTCGCCTGCTTCCCTTGAGCCTCCTGAGCACCACCAGCAACTTTTCCAGCTGCTGAAACCTTTGACTATCAAATCCTGCTTTAGTCAAGACATATTTGTGTCCGAAAGCCTTCCCTTTGCACACAAGGGTGTCATCCACCAGCCCTGCTCCTCCGTACAGACCGCTCTGGAAAAATACAGACTAACCCGGGGATGCTCGCTGGTGCTGCTTACACAGTGCAAGCAGAAACTCCTTAACAGCATCACGGGGTGCTGCAGCGGTCAGGAGACAGCAGCCCACGGGGACACTGCTCCACCTGTAGGTGCCCACCAAGGTGCTCAGGGCTGGGCACGTACAGCTGGTTAAGCCTGGCATAGCCCAGCCTGCCCAGTGCCGGCAGAGTCACCCGGCAGTGACTGCGGCCACACTGGTGACCAGCGAGCAGCCCCGTGGTGCTGGAGCACCCCACGGACCCCATCGCCCATCATCCTACTGGGATATCGCCCAGGCAGCCACGGCTCCATGGGGTCCTGGCCGAGGTCCAGCCTCCCCAACTCACACCTTGCACCTGCTCCAAGGTGTGGGGAACCCAGGTGAGTCTTTGCATGACAGCACGAGGGCAGAGGGGCACAGTCCAGGCAGGCTGTGCCGTCTCCCCAAACACATGCAGGGCAGAACTGTGCAAGCCAACACCAAAGCAGAGAAGTCCTTGCAAACCCAGAACAATCTTGGCCTCAGGTTGCTGCATCAACCTGCCTTGGCCATCACCTTCAGCCTCACAGTGTAAACACAGCTTCAACAACTCCACAGCCAGCACCTACTTTACCTCGGAGGGAAACTGAGGCAGGCGAGCTACACTTGTCTGCAAGCCCAGCGAGCCAGCAGTGGAGCCCGTGTTCTCTCTTGGCTCCCATCCTTGGAGCGCTGGGCTGCTCTCAGCATGACCCCCCGCATCCCAGTGGGAATGCAGCTCTCAGCATCGCTGCCCGCTTGGCTGAGGTCAAGAGCAACTTCAGCATCAAGCGGCGAACATTTAACCCAGCGTCTTCTCTGGGAGGCACCCGCCAGTGCGGCACTGAAATCAGCCCTGGGCTTTCCAGGGAGGGATCCGAGCTGAGGAGCGAGGATATTTCTCTTGCTAGGAACACGCCACCCCCTCGCCCACAGTCACTGCTAAGTGCAAGATGTGGTGAAAGTCTTTAAAAATAGATATATTCCCAAGCAATTCATGCCGCTTGCATCTGGCAGGGCAAACCTAGCATGGAAGCTCTTTCTTACTGACTAAAAAGGATTTGTTAGCAGCTCGAGGCTCGTGCAACCTTGACTCTCTCCTCCTCTCTTCAGGGCCTTCTCTTGTTCTTGGCCTAAACCAGTCCTGGGAAACACAAGGGAAGCCCTGCCCAGCTAGGCTGGTGTCAAAGGCAGGGAAAGATACTGCAGTGCAGTGCTGATCTCTTCTGCAATCGGACGTGCAGACTAGCCCGAGTGCTGAGTCAGCACAATTTCTTTTTTGATTGGTTGATCTGAGTAACATATTTTCAATGTATGCTAAAGGGGCAGCAATTAATACCTTTTCCCCCTTTCCCCACTTTCCCAAACCGCTTCGAATTGAATGCACAAATCTCACCCCCAAAGTCACTCTCTGGTCCTAAATATTCTGAGGCTCTTTCATTTTTAATTTAGGGCATTAAAAAAAAAAAAATTTGCAATCTAAGCGATGCTCACTTTGATCGACTTGTGCTGCTGCAGCTAAAATATCTGTCCTGTAGGTCAATCTAATCATGCTTAATAGCAGTTTATTCTTCAACGCAACATTTTTCACGTTGGGTCGACAGTTTTAAATGAGATTGCTGATGCACCCCTTTACTAATGCTTTTACCAGGGCCAGCACATCCCTTGAAATACTTGTGCAATAAAATGCTTTATTGCTCTTGATGAATGCACTATTAAACTTGAATTGCAAACATGCCCCCCCCTTTTATTAAAAAAAAAAAAAGTAGAGGGTGCTAGAATTTATGGGACCACCTGTCTTCCAACATTAAGTAATAGTAACAACTGTAATAATGGATCATCAATGTAACAAACACACAAAAGTACAGAAAAAAGAAAAACCCGCCAGGGAAAACCGCATGGCACAAATTTGTCCCTGTGCTCTCGTGTGCACGTGCGAAATATCCATCTTATACCTGCCGGTAGTTCCGCTTACATGCGGGGAATTCATCTCCAGAACGGCTGGATTTTGTGAGGCATAGAATAGAAAAATTTAACTAATTTGGTCCACTGGATTTATGGCTTTTACAATTCTCAGAGCTCCTGTTTCTGTGCCTGGCGCTGCTCAGTCCTCGGCTCGCAGGATGGATGGGCGCACCTGAGCATCCCAGCGCTGCGGGTCCAGCACAGATGCTCCTTGTATCGCACCCACCACGGCACTCAAGGCCAGGAGATGCTCACCAGGTTATAAAAAGTTTAAGAGAAGTTGCTTTAATTTAGCTGTAAAATAGAGCGGGCCCAGCGCAATGTAACGGCCGCGGTTTTCATCCGAAGAGGTGTAAAAGGGACAAAGAGCTGCCATGGAGCAGAAGAACGGTGCAAAGTGGTTGGCAAAGGCCTGCAGCCATCACCTGCTTCCATTGATGTCAACAGCAAGGCTACCATGGCTCTTGGGGGGCCACATCCTCCCCATTTCATTTTTAACATCGTCCAAGCCCAGGTGAACCATCCATAGCAAAGCCTCCCCTGCCACCTCAGCTGCCATGCTGCGAGACAGCGCTCAGAATTATAGCTTTGAAAATATTTACATAAAAAATAAATCTGAGCACTTAGCGACTTCCTAAAGTTAGCAATTCCATGTGATTAACAAGCGTATTAATTCAGAGAGGCGGGGGAAGGAGATAAAAATTGCATTACAAATGCAGGTATCTGCTATAAATCAAACCATGAACACCTTTGCAAGAGCAACGTGCAGGGGTTTTAGTGCAGGGCACAGGGGTTTTAGTGCTGAGAAGGGGAAGGAAACAGAGAGAGAGGGGAAGAAAAAAGAAAATTTAAAAAAAAAAAGAAAAAGAAAGTAGAAGAAAGAAATAAAAAAGGCAACACGAAAAAAAGAAAGAAAAAGGTAGAAAAGGAAATAAGGAGGGAGAAGGAAAATGAGAAGAAGTGGGACAAAGGGTCAGCAAGGAAAGGAGGGGAATTTCATATATAAATTATATATTAGATATAATGTTATGTTATATTCAGAATGGTGGGAATTGTCCTCATTCTTCATCCAGAGACTCAAGCTAACGTTGCTGATTTACAAGAGAGCGGAACTGCAGTCCTGTGTGGAACCAGTGTCTTCCTGCCCGGGCTCAGCTCGTTTCCCAGCATCCACCAGTTTCAAATTTAAATCTGGCCCCAAAATGGGGCTGGACACCCACAGGACCGATCCTTGTGGGGTCATGGGGGCCAAGGATCATCCCCAGGCAGGGTGGCTGCTGGTGGGGCAGAGCCCAGGGGTTGCTGCATCGCTGCGGCCAGGTCCTGAGGGACTGCGCCACATCCAGCCAGGAACGGCCTGACTTTCCAGGGCCCAGCACAACCAGAGCAACCCAAAAATCAAGCAGGATGATGTGCAAACCAGCCACCCTCCAGCGCAAACCCAGCCTTCCCAAAGCCACCTGGCAAAAAAAGCAAAGGCTCCTCCTCTGCTGGGAAGGGGCTCAGCGCTGCCCACGCCTCCATCAGCCATGGTATTTAATTTAAACAACAACAACAACAACACAAAGCACCTCAGTAAGCCCCACAAATCCTATAGGTAGGAAATCTCCCTGATAGCCCAACCTGCCTTTTCTCACGCACTACTCACGAGCACCTGCTTACAGTTCAAACCCCCTTGGCATACCTGGAACAAGTGATGACGGCGTTCACCGTGAATAGAGACGGATAAAGACTACCCAAAATCCAAACTCAGAGCCTCGCCTGTTCCCCATGCCTGGGGGAGGATGCTGCGATGGGAAAGACTTGATTAACCTCTGCATGACATGTCCTGGCACCACACCTACCAAACGATGCCTGAGGAGCCCATGAGCAAGGTGAAGATGGGGTTGCAATTGCAGGGAAATCACTCAAAAGCAAAATGCTGCCCTCAGTGGCCCCACAGAGATGGAAACTGGAGTTTGGGAAACTGGGGGGCCACTTTTTGAGGAGTTCAGCTTTGCACATCATTGCAACCTCACAGAAACATGAGGAAATTTGGGGCTGAAAGCTTTAAACCCTCGGACGTGACTCCCGCCTAGGCAGAACATTAAACGTGTCTTTAAACCGAATTTCTTCTATCTTGCCACATTATTGTAGGATCCTGGAGAAATAGCCAACTATTTTACATTGGAAAATGTTACAAAGGAAAAGGCTTCCAGAATTAAAGGATCTAATTTTCTTACTTTCCTTTGGGAAAATGAGACCCCTATATTCAAGGTACTCCTCCGGCTTTAGCCGTGATCTGCTGACTCGATGGCTCACCACACTGAAAAGGAAGGTCTCCTTCTCACCAGTTTTAAGCACAAAAACTTTAAATGTGGGAAAGATCCAAAAAGCGGAATTCGCACACTAATTTAAAGCTAAAACACCGCACACCCGAGTCACAACTGTTGTCTCCTTTTCCTCTCCCTTCTTCTCCCCCCACCCTCCATCTCCTTTTGTTGTTCCTAGATTTAAAGATCAGCCAGCTTTGTTTGCTATCTAGCCTTATTTTTGGGGTAAAAAGCGTTGATGGAGAAGCAGGAAAAGGGAGCGATTGGCCTGCATCCCTGTTAAAACCCAGGAGCGGACAGCCAGCTTTCCTCTGGCATCGCCTTTCAAAGCCCATGCCGCAGTCAGCATATTGAATATTTAATGTCCTGATGAGCATTTCCACCTGCTGACACAGGCAAAGTGACAGAACAATACACGCGCTGGAACAAGATCATCAATTGACTCCCCAGTCAGTCTGCCGGGTCAGGCAGTTAAAAAAAATAATAATATAAAATAATCTGTCTGTCTTTTTTCCCCCGCCTTGCCCGGGGTCACACATTGCTCCTCTGAGAAGGATTCCCACCTGAAATACATACTTCTTTACATTCCATAGCTTGCCAGGTTCATATGGGCATATAAAGAAGTATGTCTCTCAAGCAGGTAGTTTCAATATGCGCATTTATATGGTCACAGGAGGAAAAATAACGCTGATTTACAATTTACATCCTGAGAGTGAGTTACGGCTCAGTTCAAACCAGCAGACTTTCCTCCTGCCCAGCCCATGTGCAGACAGACACACACCCCAGCTCCCGATCCTCGCTGGTAATGCTGGGCTGAGCCCTCAGCAGATGATGGATTTTGGGTCCTGGGAAGGGGAACTGCATAATTCGCCGGACACAAAGCAGCAGAGGTCCAGTGGCTGCCCTGGCAGGGGCTCTTTGAAACGTAAATGGCACAGAGTAAAAGCCAGCCTCCCACTCCACCTAAAAAGTAGGTGTTTCATTCTGAATCATAAACTTCTAGCATTTAAAAAAGACCAAAATGTGGTTTAGAGGAAAGCCTTTGCTACATACGCGTATGGGTTTCATTTCAGACAAAGCCATGTGGGAGAAAGTTAAATATGTATCAATTCCCAATTGCCTCCATCCTACAATTTGGAAACAAAAAGCCAATTTGTTTTCAGAAAGCCAAGAATCGAATGGCCAGCTACTGATTTACAAACCACCACCGGGAAGGACTGCTCCATTCGCCAGAGTCAGAGAACTCATCAGCCCCAGACACGCGATTGCTTTATCAGTAAGTAGAGATTAAAGCATAGGAAGAAGAAAGCATCTTACCTAGTGAATCCAATGATTTTTCCTCTGCTGGTCACTGGGAGCGAGACACTACCCCGCAGATAAGCAACCCCCAAAAGATAGCACATGCCTTTCAGCCAGTTCAGAGCATTAAAAATAAAAAATAATTAAAAATTGCTTCTAATAACTCATCCGGTTGAGCTCCACGCCAGCTAAGGGGCTTTGGGAAGACCTGCAGACATAAAAGACAGCCAAAGCGAGGTTCTGGGAGCTCGGGCCAAAGTCTCGCCGAGTTCTTCCCGCAGCCCCCGTGGGCTGCGCGCCCTGGACGCCACCGCGCTGTGCCCCCGTGGGGCTCGGTCCCGCACGCAGCCCCGGCTCTGCCCCTCTCCCTCGCCTCCCTCGCAGCCGTGCTGAGCTTTAAAGCTCCCTGAACAATGTGGGCCGAGTGGCAGGGCTGCGCTCGCCGCCCGGGCTGAATGGGAGACTATAATGGGCAGGATTTAGGCAGGAGCGCGGCGGAGGTCACGCCGGGCGCTGCCTGCTCGCTCAGCAGGGCGGGCACGGTGCCTCCTCACCTGCGCCCGCCGCGGCCGCCGATCGATACCAATTTACAGGCAAATGTGCAATGGCTGCCTCCGTGTTAATGAATTTTACCGTTTCTCACAGTCTTCTAATGAACCCTTTAAAGAGGGTTTAAGTAAACTTAGCAAGTGGCAAACTAAGCACTTTGGAATACCTAATTGCATCGATGCTTCTCACTGCTTTTTAAAATATCACTGCCAGCTGGGGAGCAAATATTTCCCTGCGCCCCATCGACTTCCAGCACCACTGAAAAGCAAAGGCCGCACGCAGCCTGGGTGTAAATCCGCTGTGCTCAGCCCCAACCCCCAAAATCGCTTCACACCCCTCCTGCAACACTGGCACATGCCTCGGTCCTGGCCCTGTGCAGCTTCCCCCTCATTCCCTGAGTTTGTTGGCCCTTTTAACCATCATTATTTGTCTCATTTAAAGGCAAATTTCAACCTTTAGTTTGGATTAAGGGAAAGAGAGATGGAGCTGTGGCACTGGTGTAATGCATGACTGCAGTGAAATTAAAGCAAAGGGAGAGCTGAGGAGTGTGAGGGAAAGTCTGAGTGCTTCAGATTAAAAAAAAAAACCCAAACAAACAACAGAAACAAAGTGTTGGTGGTGGGCTGTTGCACAGCCAAGCACTCCGCGGTATTGAATTTCCTTCAGACTGACAGCAGTAGGACAGCTACTGGACTTCTCGGGCTGTTAAACATCTGCACCTTGTACCCAATTTGATTTCTCCAAATGCATTTGACATGGGCTGTCCTGAACAGTCCCCAACTTCTGCAGACCAGCGGGACAGCAGCTGCCAGCCACCTAAGGCGAGCCCTGTGTAAGAGCTTAAAAAAAATGACCTTTTAAATCCTTACTAGAACTGAAGACAATGACACAACCACAGCAGCAGAATTCATCGTTGCGATTTAAATTTGCTTTGAGGTCCTGGGTGGAATCTTATGCTTTCCAGGGTTGTGGCTTTTGGTGGAGGAGCAGACAAATGGCCGTGATGGTGCCTTTAGTGTAACATCAGAGGCACCCTGTGGACCCCATCCTCCAGCTACCACCAGGAGTAGAGTGGTGGTGGGCGAACATCAGCCACTGTCCTCAACCCGCTTGGGCTCGCTGAGCTCCAACGCTTGCTCTTGGCAGAAAAACATGCGCAATAAAACTGTGGCTGTTCTGGAGAGAAAAATGGATGGAGACCTGGATCATGCAGAGGCCAAGGGGCAAATAAAAGGGGAGGGAAGAGCCTGAGGTATTGCCTGAAGGTGAAAGGGGAGGGAGCATGGTGAGAGGGATGGAAAGCAACATGCTGTATATTATATCCCTGCTCTGCCCCAGGCTCAAGGTGCTGCTCAGGTCCAAGTGGCAAAGTCAGACTGAAGCTGTGCAGCACAAACCTTTGGGGACTTTGAAGTCAGCCCCTGAGTAGGGCTGGGCGCTGGAGAAGGGAGATGCCAGCAGGGCCGAGGTGGAGGCAGGTGCTCGTCCCAGCACAGCCCGTGGCAGAGAGACTGGGCTCAGACCTTGGGAGCCACAGACACAACCATCTGCTCGAGAGGAACCCAGCAATTAAACTGACAGCACAAATCACGGATTTCTGCCTATACAATTACACAGTGCACACTCCCTCCGGCACAGGCACACATATACCTGTATCCACCCTCCACACACAGCCTGGAGATGGGTTGTGTCTGGGTGATACATTACACCTGCTTGTATATAGCATTTCTATACCTACGCATAAAGATGCGTATAAAATATCCATATGCATGCTATAAAATGTACCTAAATCTGCCCGAGGGTGTGTGTGCACCACAGTATCCACCTCACAGAACTGGTGCCTATATATTCATGTGATAGGTACCACCACCACTATCGTATAAAATATAATGACCATAGTCAACTCTGAGTTGCAGAAGCAATAACAGTCAATTGATGCTACACTTCATGTAACCTGAATTCCAAATCCTTGCAGGGAAACCTAACTTCTCCTCCTCCCCATATTCCCTTCCTGATCGTCCACAAACCATGCGCCTGTAATTAATACTCATTTCTTGGCATTTTAACAGTTAATCACCACAGCATTGAGATCATTGCAAGTTAGGCTAAGTTTAACCACATTTCACCCTTTTGCTCTGCCTGATATCAGCTCATAGGACTAGTTTGTTGCAAATAAATAAATAAAGCCCCAATCCCCCCAGGTGTCATTAGCCAGCCTGTGTCTGAATTAGGCATTTAAAGGCCGGTTTAACCTTGCAGAACGGTTGCATGTCAAAGTTCTAACATTTCAGTTCAGATTATTCTAGTGCACTGCTTGCTCTGCAGTTTGTTAGTGTTTTTTTTTTTTTTTAAATGCGGAGTATGCCACGGCAGAACAAAAAAAAAAAAGAGGGGGGTGAGGTTTCCTAAGCAATCCACAGATTAAACACACATCCAGCACATCCCCACACAGACACACACACACATACATTTGCCAGATGCAGAAGCCCACATTTAAGTCCCCGGGTAAGTTGGATGGGCACTCAGTCCTGCATTGGCCAGGAAAAGTGTTTAAACCAAGCTGAGCTGGTAGCGGTTAAAGGCAAGGCAGGGAGCAGAAGAGAGGGAAAAAAAAAAAAAAAAGAAGACATACCAGTTAGGAGCTTCTGTTGCAGCAGAGGACTCACCAGAGCACTAGCTGAAAGCTGAATCAGCTTTCGAGAGTTAGGGATGCATAGAGGAGGGTCATGGAATCACAAGGTAATAATGCGCTTCATGCTGCAGCCGTCAGCCTTCTCCTTATAGCCAATCTCTAATGCAGGAAGGGAACAGAGAGCAGGCCCAGGGATGGGATTAGTCCTCACTTGGAGAGAAAAAAAAAAAATTAAAAAAAAAAAAATCACCAGGCAAACCCTCCCCTCCCACCC
>VXAZ01002748.1:0-97228 GCA_013399875.1 Gymnorhina tibicen | reverse complement strand
CAGCCGGGGGTTAAGGAGCAGCCACCGTGCCCGCCCGGATTGCAGCACACCTTGATGCGAGAGGCTGCGCCGGCACAAGTGCCTGCGCCCCCCCGCCCCGCTTCCCTCCTCCTCCTCCTTGTCACCCCCCCGGGGGTCAGCCCGGGCTGGGGGTCAGGCTGCGGGGGGATGCACACGGCTGGGGGGGCTGGCGGAGGGAGGGGGGAGCTCTGGTCAGGACGCGAGTCCACCTTTCCAGTGCTTATATACCCAACGAAGCATCCCAAACACGCACCCCCGGGCGTGCGGCCCCTGCTCCTGCTCTTCCCTCCCTGACCATATTTAGTCAACCACGGCAAAAAATAGCCCGTCAGCTGGAGCCTGCCGAGCAGGGCTTGGAGTTCAATCGCTCCTCGCAGCCCATTGACTACTGGTCCTGCAGGGTCCTGACTCTGCCTTTTTTTTCCCCTCTGCTATTTTTAGCTAGGCCAAATAAAGAGGGAGCTCATCTTACTACTCTGTGCCGGCCCGAGGTTTCACGGGGCCCTGGCTATGTTTGGTAAGCGCCAGCGTTGAGAGACACAGAGTGGAGACCTTGTCCGTGCCGGAAAACCTTAGGCTCTCTCCCGCCTTGGTTCTTTTCTTCTCCTTTTCTTTCTTTCATTTGTATCTCTTCCTCCGTGGTATTAAGGTTTCCAGGCGAGAAGATGGGGAAGAAGCTCAAAGGATCCTGATTTTCACCTTAGAGAAGGAAGAACTGCGTTTCAAAGACCTCGTGCTGGGGCCAAGTCCTTCACCACAATGTCCTGGGCACCTCATTGCCTGGCCACATCTGTCCTCCTGTGTCCCCAAAGGTGCTGAATGCTGGGAAGGTGTTGGACTTTCTGCCCTACATGGAGAGCACTGAGGAGCCTCCTTGCCAGGCAGGGAAACCCCCCTATCAGGGTGGGTTAATGTGGATCACCAGCACAGCGGTGTCTCCTGGGTGCTGAGGCCACGGGATCATTCCAACTTCCAAAGTTTCATCCAGCGGTACAGGAAGGAGGGGAGATTTTGGCAGCACAGGAACTGCCCTTGGCTTGCACCCAGAGAAGCAGGTGAATGTCCCTAGAAACTTGAGTTTCAAAGTAAAGATGTCCAGGGCCCTGGGGAGGTCACCTGGGAAGAGCAGATAAATGATGACAGACATGGCAATGGCTGCGCTCAGCCAACCTGTCCTGCTTGCTTGCAGCAGACCCCCACTCTGGAGCACTTCCCCAATCCCTTGTCCCTCCCTGACAAGCTCTCTCCAGGTCTCTACACCTCATCGAGGCTCCCCAGAAGGACCGTGACCCCTCAGAACCCAAGGGCACCTCATGCTGCTGACTGACCACTGCTGTGGGCAGGCTTCGGGGGATCAGGGCTGGAGGGACCAGCAGCTGGCCATGGATGCTTGGGTGGTGGTGGCTGGATGTGGATCTGGGGTGGGAAGTTTGCATGAGCCCGGTGAGGTGCCCAACACCCTCTGCTGCTATCAGCGATCCATGGATGTGGAGTGGCGTGTGATAGGGATGGCCACCCGCAGAGACCTGGCACTGTGATCCCGACGGACACCTCCACTTAGGACATCCATGTGAGACCGTCAGGCAACACTCATCTGAGGCTGTTAGACTTGTTGGGAGCTGATAGCAAGACATCTAAGGATAGGAAGTGCCTGCAGGAACCACCCCATAGTGCCACAAGGTGGGAAGGGCTCCCAGGAGGTCCCAGCAGTAATTCCCTGTGCTCCTGGAGGTCCCCAGCTCCGAGGACAATGCCAGAAATATCCACCACGGATGATGTGTCTGCTCTCTGTCCCAGATTGCTTTGGGTTTTTCTGTCTCAGCCTGAGCCTGTGCTGGGAACTTGGATTTCCCTCTGCTGCACCCCAGTCCCAAGGACAGGCTGTTCCACACCCTCAGTGTTCAGATAGCCCAGGACAGGTGTGTGGCAGCAAAACCACAAAGTCTGGTGTCCCTGTGGTGCCAGAGCCATCTCTGCAGTGACCACAACATAGAGCAGCCCTTGAGCAGCTCTGTCTGGCCCCAGGAAACAAACCTGACCCCAGGAACCAAACCTGCCATCCCTCATGGGACTGGCAGTGAGGACAGAGCCTGTAGGAGACCCTCATCCCTGTCCCCACTCTTCTGCCCTGACATGGTCCTTGTGACCATCGCCATCCCCTCTGCCCCCTCAGCTCATTTCCCTGTGGAACAGCTGGGAATTTCTCCACAAGGACATAAACCACTGTTGGGTTTTCCTCCTCCTTTTTTCCATTACTGCAGGGATGTCCAAGCTACTCCCCCTTGGACATAGTCAGGACTGTCAGTGCTTTCCCAGCTCACGCCCTTTCACTAACTGAAGCCATAGAAGCCCTCCTCTGCCCTGACTCGCCCCAGGATCACCCCAGGAAAGCCTTTACCCAAAATGCCAGCCCAGCCAGCACAGGGGAACATTGCCTGGTACTCCCTGGGGAGCACTTGGGGCTTTTGAGAACCCAACTGCCAGAAGCAACAGGTTCTTGTGCTGTTTTGGGCCACATCTGAAGTCACAAAGTCCCCAGGGTGTGTGGCTCCCCTGTGCCCCAGCAGGACCCTGCCCTGGCCACAGGGGAGCTCTTAAGAACCACTCACTCTTACAGGCACAGCCATGCCCTTCTTTGGGTTGAGCGAGTTGTTATCACATCCCTGACAGGTTCCCCGGGGTTGAGAATCCATCCCGACACCGAGATATGTTGGGAACAGGAGCAAACTATAAAGGGAGATGAACCAAAAGCAAATCTCTGAGATGTGAACTAAGAGATTGTTTCAAACCCAAACCTGGGTTTTGCAAACAGATTTCTTCTCTTCACTAATTGCTTTAAAAACCACACTCACCCTTGAGCTCCCAGGGACTAAAATATCTGTGTTCTCTCCAAAGTGCGTGGCATCTTTTTATCAGGACTTGGTTTGGGGCTTGCTCCATGTGCTGATAACGCTGGGAGTTTGGGATGCAGGGAGTGCTGGGAGAGATGGGGCCTGGATGTGCAACCACCACCGTCTGACAGGCTATATATATATATATATATATATATATATATATTTGCATACATATATATATATGCCTAATAATATATTCATGTGTGCACATAATAATTCTGCATTAAAACTCCTCTAAACGGAGAAACCTGAGGAAGCTGCACGGCAGCCTGTAAAACTGAGCCAGTTCAAAGTGATATGTGAGAGATTGCAACACTCCAAACAAAATGCAAGATGTTACTTTAAAGAACCAGGCTTGGGCTTTTGAATTTATGTAACCTAAACTGATTTTGTCTGTTTAAAATTGTTGTTGCGTGTTGGGAATCTCAAAGAGGTGAGGAGCAAAGCTGCAGACGTTTCCTTTGGAGTCCAAGATTACAAGCCCCTTTGCTTCTCCCTTCAGCTCCAAAGCTGTTAATGGTTTGCTTCATTTTATTAACAGCAGACAAGAAAAAAAAATTCCTCCTCGGAGCCTGTGTGAGGTGACAAGTTGGATAATAACAGCTCCTTTGGAAGTTTTTATAGTGCATTAGGCAAACATAGTGGATGTTTATAGACTTTTAAAAATGCTGATTATATAAAAATGCATTTATAGCCTTCTAAAATACCAAGCTACTATAATATAAATATTTCCAATAATAAAAACTAAAAATGCGGATTATTGGCTCGATTGGAGCATTTTTTAAATTGATTTCTCTTTTTCTTTGGGCCAAAATCTGATCTCAAACCAAAAGACTGGCCAACACCCTGTGATATGAGTCAGGTCAGTCAGATTCTCACATCCTGCAGAAGATGCTGCACTGTCCTGGGATGAAGCCAAACCAACTGAACCATGCACCCCATTCCCCCCTTCCAGCACCCCAAACACCTCTGGCTCAAGGCAGCTCCTGGAACGCCCATTGCACATCCCCAGCCACCTGCTGGCCCCGCCACCTTCCCACCTCGCCGGTGCTGAGGAAGCTCTTGGTCACCCAGTGGTTGGTCTTCCTCTGTTCTCCATAAGAACTTGTATGAATAATTAATTTTTTATTGGCACAGAAGCCCGAGTGTGGCTCTGTCCTGTTCCAAGCTGATAAGGTTGCTGGGGATGTGCCTTCTCCCTTTCTTGTCTTTTTTTTTCCTACTTTGACACGAAATTCCATCAGTAGGTGGAATTAGCTTTTGCCAATGGCAGTTGTCTCAACACAGATAAATTCTTTCAAGAAATTAAGCTCCTGACAATTTGGCATGTCCCTATCAAAAAATACCCCAAACACTTAGTGAAAAATGAGTTATTCTTTATTTTATAACAGCAATCTTCTTTTTTTTTTGGCTTTGTCTTTTATTAACGATTGGGAAAGACCAACTCTGAGCTTTGCAGCTGTCTGCAAAGTCCCCCAAGTCAGCATGAGATCAGGCTTTTCCATCATACAATACACAGTTTGACCCAAAAGAAGAGTGTTTATTTCTATTTCATCTCCCTGAAGCTAATTTTCTTCCTTTTGGTCATTTAAGTTATATTTTTTAAATAGAAAGCACCTTTTTTTTCAGTGTCCCACCTCTCCAGTAACAGACCCCATTGCAAAATTTCCCGCTACTTAAGAAAATCTCAGCCCCGCCGGCGAGGAAGGATGGAGGGAAGGTGCTGCCTACAGCTCTCCCACCAGATGAAAGCAGCAATTGCGTCACCATTTTGCAACATAACAGTGCTTAAAAACACATCTCATAACTTCTCCCAGAGGCCAGCTCCAGCCTCCTCTGCTGTGCACAGACATAACCCATCTGTGTGACGCACACAGTTCATGCCATATCATGAAAAAGGTGGGCTAGGCTTTTTCCCCCGTGTTTCTTCCCTTTCATTTGGTGTTTCTGACAAGAGAAAGAAAATAAAATTGTTTTCCAGAATAACGACAAACGGAAGCGATGTTCATTGACAGCACGGTAATGCCACTTTTTCCTCTCAAAATCCTAAAGTGGGAGACAGTGTTGTGTTGGTCTCCCTTGTTTAACTGGGAAACTGAGGCAGGAGAAGGGGTTGCTTTGCCCGGGGAGGAAGGGAACAGCCGGGGGTTGCTGGGGCTGCTTCCCCAGTTCAGCCACCTCCAGGGCTTATCAGCCTCTCACTGTTGGCGGATGAAGCAGTGACAGTAGAGATAACTGAGCCAATTACCCACCAGCTGACTTGAGTCCGTTCACATGTTGGGGGCTTTGTGTTTTTGCTCAGCGAGATGTAAGAGTTGGGTTTTTCCTCGACTTTTCAGAAGTTGTGGAATCCAGCTGTCGGATGCTCTCCCAAGGATGAAATACAGCTGTTTCAGGGGCTGGCTGGGAGGCTTTGGCTCTCTGTATGCGCATCTCTGCAAATCCAGCACGGTGTGCCTGCAGTTTGCATGTGTAATATAATACTCTTGTTTTGGAAGGTATTTCCCTGAAGACACTATCCGCCTCACCTCCCAACACAAATGCTTTTTAATTATTTGAGGGTTTTTTCCCTTCATTGCTGGAGCAAAATGAACAGTGGGCAAAAATGCGGCAGAACAAAATATTTTCATAGTGCTCTGTTTGTTATTAAAGCACCCGTCTCTCAGATACTTGGCTTTTACTGTAGTTTTAAAAGATTATGCCATCATACTCTGAGGGAAAGAACAAAGGGCCACTCATAAATTTAACCAAACTCCCCATGTTTTCCAATCTGTCTGATGTCTCTGAAACCTGGGATCTTCTTTTGTGTCAGGGACATTTATGTCTTCTCCGATGTCCTTCCAACAATACGTGTTCCAGCAACAGGGATTGCATTATATGCTGTGGTTTTGTTTGTGGCAGAACAAAATTAAATGAGTACATAAATTACTCTGCTCCTGGAATAAAGAAACAAGCTAAAGAGCGCTGTTGCTTTTTTTTTTCAAAGTGGGGTGGTTTTTCGATAGGATGAGTTAGATTTCCTGAAACCATGTGCAAATTAAAAAGTTCACAGTTCAGGCTTATTGTGAAGACTAAATCTCAGCCTCATTTTGAGAGGCGGCGTATTTAGGAAGACACATTTGGATTTATGTAAGAACTTGTAATTGGCTTCCTGCACCTTCCTTGGGCCAGCACGCCTCCTGCCCCTCCCAGGTTAACACTGGTGCTGCTTAACAGCAAAAAAGGATACTTGTGGCTTGGTATACTCTACAGAAATGTCTCCTGATGGTCGTGGAGCTCTGCAAAGCTCCTCTGAGAAGACCCACTGCCTCAAATAACTCATTCCTGAAACGCAGCGGTGCCCTTTGCACCCCCAGGTGCAGCCTGATGCAGGGCACTGTGCTCAGAGAGGTTTTAAAGCAGCAAGAAGAGCATCCTTGGAGGGATGAGAGCTGCAGCAGCGACAGACTAGTGGAGATGGTCCAGGTCCCCTTAAGCATCTCTACACCACCCACTGAGCACAAACCTGCTCTCGGTTCTCTTACCAGGCTCCTCCTCCACTGCAAATCTCACACCAGGAGTGCCTGGGGTCACTGCTGGTGGCTCGCCAGAGCCTGGGCTATACAGACTGGTTTGGGAGCAGAGAAACTGGGGGAGGATGGGAAGAAACCAGATCAGGAGGTGACACGAGAGATGCACAGGCTGGTGGGAAAAGCAGAGTGCTGGAAGGGCTCCACGCTTTATTGCTCAAACACATCTTTTCCGTGCGTACAGGCTAAGGTAACAAGATGCATGATTTATTTAGCACAGGGAAAGCAGCTGTTCAGAGGCAGTGCAGGAGTTTTTAGGCAATCATGTTCAGTTCCTGAGGAGTCCCATTTACAAATGCTCACTGCTTCATTTTACCCCCTCCCTGCCTCCCGCTCCCCTGCCGCTATCTCGCCATCAGGCTGTGCTGCAGATGCCTCAGGCTCCCACTCAGCCCTTACGTCTGCCTTCACTTCAATTTCCTGAAGTTCTTGGGACTGCCTGGCTCTGAGGGTCACCCCACCACCGTTATCTAATCTAGGAGACTATTTCTGAGTTTCTCACAATGTCCGAGCCAAGGAACTCCAGCAGCACTGTGGCATAAAAACAATCCACCCACTGTAGCCAGGGGCATTGTGAGGCTTTGCTGCCTGCCCAGGAGCAGGCAAGACATCTTTGAGGGACCTGTGCCAGCAGCTTCGTGCCCAGTGCTCAGATCAAACCCTCCACAAGTTCACCTTTCCTGCAGGGTCTGTGTTCCCACCTGAAATGCATTATACAAGACTTGGATGTGTGGCTGTGACTGGGGCCAACCTCATCCGTACAAATAACAGCTTCTCCTCTTTTCTCCCATTCCAGGGCTGGGAATGAAACCACAGAACTTCTAGACACAGTGTTGGTGGTGCAGGGCTTGCCAGCTCACTGGGCTCGAGGTTTGGGAGTCACCTGGGAAGCACAGCACGTACCCTCAGCCCTTCCGCAGAATTTCTAAGCGATCTGGAATTAACTGTTCTCCTGCAA
Source organism: Gymnorhina tibicen (assembly GCA_013399875.1). NCBI lineage: Eukaryota > Metazoa > Chordata > Aves > Passeriformes > Artamidae > Gymnorhina > Gymnorhina tibicen. Next base: position 89,786 of record VXAZ01002748.1, on the reverse strand, counting down.
GTAACTCGCTAATAGACGTGATTAGCAATTAAGAAAAACATTATTATCTGTCACATGGGAATGAGGAAATATTCATTGCAAACCTGTGTGTGACAGCAGTAGGAAAAGGGGCCAGGAAGGCTAAGAAAATATCAGTGAGACAGGGTCAAGGAGGTTATCGTGGGCAAAGACATAATGGTGGGAGAAGCCAACAAGTTGATCCTTGAAAGATGGGAATGAACAGCAGTGCCACAGCAGAGTGTGCACCATGTTGCACTGACAGGCAAAAGTAATTTATCATTAAATATGGGGAAAAGTTCTTCTGGAAGATCCAAGAATCCTCTAAGAAGCCAGGAAAAAAATCAACAGAGAAAAAAAATAGGTGAAGCCATCAGCAAAAGTAATTTAACAAAACAAGATGCTCTGTACTTATCAAGATGGGCGGTTCAAAAATTTGCTGTTCTTCATCTCTGTCTTGTGCAAAGCCTTCCAGACTGGTCTGAAATGTCTGAGGAGATTTTAATGGGGTCCCTGCCGGACTTTCAGCAGTGATGAGGCACCAGACCATGCAGACAGGTTGGTGCTTGGTAAGGTTTCCAAAAGCACAAGCGGTGAATTAGATGCTCACTTATGGCAAAGTGCTTCTGAAATTCAACTGAACTTCCTCCCACATTATAAAAGGCCCGAGTACCTCTGGAAATCTGCTCCTTCCCCACTGATGAGCCTCCAGCTAAGCATGATGGACCTGAACTAGTTGCAACCAAACCAGTCCTGGAAGAGCCACATCAGAGATGCCAGGTTGAGAGAGGGTCAAATGGCATCTAGACCACGCCAATACCCTGCTCAGATATCTCCAACTGGAGCTTTCTCAGGCTATTGGGGCACAATATCTTGATGGCAGCTCAATTTCGTGCTTGATATATTTCCAACTTACAGCCACAGGCTGAGTTTCTTTTCCCTAAAAAATGTGGAGCCAGTAGAAGGGAATGTCAAAGGCATTTTTTCCTGAAGGTGCAAAAGTTGGGTTAGGTTTTCATGCTCAGACTGCATCAAGATGCCATATAGTCAAGAGTTACTAATTTCCTCTCAGGATTGCTGGAACTGGAGCAAAGGCTACTCTTAGGGATGAACATGAGCAACCCCTAGATATGTTCTGATTGAAAAAGATCACCTCATTTAAAATTGTAAAGAAATTCCTTTCTGAAGCACATCTGGAAGTGAAAGCTGTAATGCACATCTTGCTAAGCTGACTGGCATTGGAGCCAAACCTAAGTAAACCAGGTTTAGTTAGGACATAGCCCTCGAGAGCCATGAGCTTACAGTGGCACCGATGGGATTTTGTCCATTCCTTTCAGTCATGCTTCTCTATTTATTTAACATTAGCGAATTTATTTAAGTGTAAGCTAAGAACCAGTGGATTATAATAAATATTTATTGAATTTTAACAAATCTGTAGGACCTGTATGTATATTAATCCTCATTATAAGTGCTGCCACTTGCCACTTAACCTACAGAAGCTGTCTTCCAAATTTGCTATATTAAATACATATTTGAGATGACTAATTTACAGCATTAGCAGAATACATTTATGTCACTTTCCATATTTCCTGTTTTTGCTGGCTCCTTATTCCTGAGAATCCCTCAGCAACCAGCCAACACGCCCCAAAACTAGAGGCGAAATGAGTATTTTGAGAAGTTCGCTGACCACTTTGTAAACCAGGAGTCCTGAGAGAAACAAACCCCAGACCTATGGAGGACACTGCTAAAGCCAAAGGTCTTCTTAGAAGTTGAAGCAGACAGCAGATGCCCCAATGTTCTCCTTCTGGAGGCATCAGGCGTCTGTGCCTTTGCCTCAGCCATATGATTTGCTGGATAGATAGAAGTCAAAGACCTTCTGTCTCCTATTCCTCCCATGAAAGTGATTAAATTTGGTTTTCATATTCAAAATTTAGTGGAATGTCCACAGATTGTGAATGCCCGATCCACCTTTCTTTAGGAATCCATGCCAAGAAGCCTGAGGGTCATCATCCAAAACTCACTCAAGTCAATAAACGGCTCATTTTGATGCCAGTGACACACACAGACCCAGATTTTCTAAGCCCAGCCTCTGAAAGCATCTGTGGGTTTTGCACATATCTGACTTGGGGCTACAACTTCCCAAGCAAGTCCTGGACCTCTCCTTGCTTGTTGTCCTGGAACTGAGCGTGCCCCACAGTGAATGTGCAGTGAGGTGTGTGCCCATTCCACAGCAGGGGTGAGTTGCGTTGTTCTGCAATTATGGCACGGTAACTCCATTAGAAATAATGGTAATTATATTGTGACTCACCTTAACGCTACCAGATTATATCCTAATGACTGTTCAGTTAATTCATTTTTATCGTCTGTGTCTTGGAATGGAGTTTTTGGAGTGTGCTGCTAATGCATTGGAAATTAAGAGTGCACGTGGGCCCGTGGGGTGATCTGTACCCAGCTGCATATTTGTGTTCCTAAAGCAAAGAGACTGTGAAATCAAAAGGGATTTAGTCGAGGAATAGGAAGTGCAGCCCTGCCATGAGTCCATCAGGAATGTCACCCTTGTTGGGAGGCAGTGGGAAGTGCAAACAAGTTCCTGCTGCACAGAGCTCCCCGGGAAACTCAAGTAGGTGTCACTGGATGCAGGAAAAGTGGAGCAGCAGTTGAATCATTGCCTGTTTTGTAGGGAAGATGTCTGGGACACACACTGGCAGCTGCACCAAGAGAAACTGCCTGGGTCTGCCCAAACTGCAGCCCCAGCCTAATATTTTCTTCGTTAACCTTTGTGCTAATGAGGGATAACCACCAGACTCTTGGCTGAAGCTGGAGCTGGAGCTTTCCCTCTTGCTACTTTGTTTACAAGGCAAGGGCTCCTTTTGTCTGGTGTCTTTGTGGCTCATTATGGCCGTAATTTATTTGGGGACACTGTTTCTGTAATGTGCAAATTGCCTTCCTCCAGGGAGGACCCGGCTTCAGAGCGAAGTCGCCGCCTCCTCTCCAGTTCGCAGCTCTCCAGCCACCCAGACGGATCACCGCAGGTATTTTTAGAAGGTCATTCTGAAGCAGCAATTTCATCTAGTGATTTTATCTCCTGCCTTTTAGCAAATATTGTTGTTCTCTTTTTTTTTTTTTTCCTCCCTGCTGTTTTAGATGGTGACAGGTTTTAATGTCAACTTCAAATTACCCCATATTTCTCAGCCCGGTTCCTGCGCCAGGACCTCTGCTGACACACGGAGTCACGCTGGTTGTCATTCTCAGCAGAGGGACCAGGACCGTGTGAGCCTGGATGAATAAATTTCTTCCTTCCCTTTTAGAGGTGGTCCCTCGAGACCATTTTTTCAGGCAGAGGGATTTTCCACTCTGCAGGACAAACAGTGCCATTCATAGAAAAAATATGTTAATGGAAGCGAGATTCATGCCAGAATCTCTTTGCGCGTGTATTAGGCTCAGCAGCGATGACAGTGCAGCTCCTGCAACAGGCTGCTCCAGCTAGCCAGGCTTGGGAGCTGCTAAAGGAGAAGTGCCTGGATTGCTGTGCACCCTAACAAAATATCCCAGCATTTTTCTTCTATTTAAATCAGGAATTTTTTCCCTCCACTTTTCTTAAATTGCGGGCATCAAATTTACAAGAGCAAATTTACTCAAAAAAATAAAACCCCAACAAAACCATCTGGATTTTAAAGAACTACCCCATTTAATAAGAGCTATTTTAAGGCAGGTCAAACCCGTGGCCCGAAAACCCTTGGCAGTGTCCCTTTGATATATTTCAGTAGCCAGAAAAGAGTTTGATGCAAACAGACACACATCTTTTAAAAGAACAAACTGGATTGCAACAGCTGATAATCTCATTTTGGTGAAGGACTTCTTTCGTGTTGCCCTTGGCTGGAGGCTGAGGTCTCCAGCAGGAGTTGGAGGCGGCAGCAGGTTGCCAAGCCCAGCAGCCACATCTCGAGGGGCAGAGGAATGAAGCCATACATTTGAAATTCCAGCAGAGAGAGTCAACCAGGCACCCACTTCAGAGGATTCATTCTCCTCTTATAGGTGAGAACAGCACCTGGAGACAGTCACAGGCAGCTCAGGGAAGGTTGGGTTCATTTTTTTCTGCAAGAGAGCCAGGCAGGTGAAACTCCCTTCCCCTGCATCACAGTCTCATCCAGGACGGGGTGGTGATGGTGTTGTAGGTGGCCAAGCGGGAATCATCTCCTCATGGAAAACCCACTCCTGCCTGCTCCTGCCACTCCTCTCTCTCCCCAGAGCCACTATGAGCAATGTGTCTTGGCATTGTGTTCCCCATGCAGGAAGGTGCCCAGATGGAGGCAGGGAGGGCTGGAGGACGTTGTTGGTCCTCCCAGAAGTCTTGAAGTCGACAGGTACCACTCATAGCAGCGAGAGCTCTTTGCTCAGAGCAGGGTCTTGCACCACCATGAAGTGATTTTCATGCCAGCAATGTGACGTGTACCTCGGTCCTGGACCCTTTTCCTCTCCTTGGAGCACCATTAACACAGAATTTTGTCCAGCATGTCCTGGAGGTATTAGTTACATTTACTGGTCTGCCAAATAGCTATTTCTTTCTGGTTTGGCAGGAAGCACCTCATTCAGGAGGGAGATAATTGCCTGGCTCAATAGCTGATCTGTTTTCTACCCAATGATGGTTTCCCTTTTTGAAAACTGATGATCGATCAGTTACGTTAAGGATCACCAGATGTAATATTTACCACATATTACGTTTATTCCAGTGTGGGAGGAATGCATTAGGCTTCATATCATTCAAAAGGGATATTTCTCATGTAAAACTGTGCTGCATTAATGAGACTACCCATCAAGATGGATGGGTCAAATTAAAGTAGAACAAATTGCAGACTCCTACTTAAAAGTCACACAGGAACCTCCAGCCCACATTATTTGTAAAATTCAAATTGAGCCCATTTTTGGCTCAGACATGTTTACATTCATATTGGAAACCATATTAAACTGTATTTAATTATATCCATGTGAAAGGTTGTATAATTTTTTTTTCTTGATGCCACCCAAGGTAACTGAACCTCGAGTTCAGGACTTTAAGATACTACTGTAATTCAAATACTGATATTATCTCTGCAAGATAGGTCTGGGAACAGAAGCAAAGCCTTTCCTCTTTTCCAAAGGAATCACAGTGATTTAGGAATCATTTCACCTCCTTTTGTTACATTTATAAATTTACATTATATTTTAATGTAATTTTGTCTGTCATACTGTACAGACAAAAGGATGTTCAGCTTCTGCTGTAATTAAAGAAGATCACCCAATGGATAACATCAACCCAGCAGATTCCAATGATCTTGCTTTCAGCACTCCAAACTCTGCTGCTCTTTGCATACTGAACTAAAACAGCAGCAGTCTCCAGGCTGCTGCTCTCAGGGTTCATCTCTCCCAAATCCAGCTTCTAAAGACAGGCATTAAATCAGTCAGAGCCTCACTGTAGGATAATTTGTCCCATGCCAGCTTAACCACCTGTGTTCAGCCTGTTAATGCCCCCTGCACTAGCTCTGGGAGCAAACTGGGCAGGGGGCTGGCAGTGTGTCTCCAGCAACACCAGCACTATCACTTCGATGTGTCCCGAGGAAATCCCACAGGAGAATAATTCTTCTGGTGCTCCCCTTAGCGGCCCTGGCCAGTATCCAGAATTTCTTATGGAATTTCAAACCTGAAGCAGCTTGCTAGACCAGAGCCACTCCTGCCTACAACCACCATCACCTGGTCAGAGCATCCTCCTGCAGATGTGGAGGAAATCCTTCCAGTGCCACATTCAGTAGATTTAAACAGGCAGTGGAGCTCCCCTTTAAGATTTTATTTCTTCCTCTCCCTTAGACGAGTTAGCTGTGGAAAAAATCACCTATAGTTAAAGTTAGTTAATTGGAAACCGTGAAGATTTTATTGTCCTTTGTGAGAGAAAGGAATTAAAGAAATGGATTTGGCCTTGATTTTTTCATTTGAACTTCTCTGCTTGAACTGCACTTTTCTATTACCTCTGCAACTCTGCCTTCGTTATGTTATTAAAAGAAAAGTAATTTATGATTGCCACTCTTGCAGTCTCTAATTATTTCTGGCTGTGCATCACAATTATTAACTTGAGTATCCACCCTTTTCCTAACAGGATAAAAGACTTTCAACCTCTTTTGGGTGAGTTACTCATAGGTAGCCATGCATCCATCCTTGCAGGTCGCTGTCCCCAGCCAATAATCACACTTTTCCAGTTTGATATGTTGTTTAAACTTTGGTGCAAGCCAAAGACTGGATTTACAGTAAAGATGAAACACAGTCACAGGTTACTTGCAGCCTGGGTTTGGCACCCGGGTGTCCTAAAGCATCTTGCACCGTTCATACTCTCCTTCAAGAGCAGGCAATAAAGTACCACTCAGCAACAACTAGAATATCAACATATCACTGCTGTTCTCTTTCTTTTCCCTTGGTTGCACTGGTTTTCCATTTACTTCTGGTGGGTAATGAAGACATCTGTTCTCATCCCAATAGCTCTCTGCAACTTGCTTTCTGGGAAATGGAATAGCAGCATTTCAGCAATTCTGATCAACTGAGAAAATACTGCCCTGTATTTATGGAGGTCAGGACAGTCATTATATTCAGGACATTTCTCTGAAAAGTCTCAAGGAATGGATGATGAATGGAAAAATCAGATTTCTGAAACAAGCTCGGATACCCCAGAGATGTTTTACAGGTAGGTCTCAAGCAGACATGCCCTGGCCAGGTTTAGTGCTCATGAAAAGCAGCAAATTTCGAGAAAAGGCTGGGAAATCCCCCACGTTTCACAGCAGAAACCCCAGAGCCACTGGGGAAACTCATTTTGTGTCAGTGAGCGTGCATTGCCCAGCTCCCACGGCCCCCAGCCCCTCCACTGACTCATGCTGGAGTAAAAGCCTGGGAAGTGCTCTGCTGAATTCCAGGTTTCATCTGTATCAATCATTTTCCCGTGTACCAGTGCAAAAAATATGCTCCCTGGCCCAAGTACAGCAATCTAAGTGCTGCATGCCAAACCACACATCTCCATGAGTGAAGCTAGGCTAGACTGCTTTTTGGGTCCAGTCTCTCACTTTTCTGTAACAAGACCGTTTGTCTATAAAGCACCTCATTTTTATCATCTTTAAGATAACCTTTATGGTAGGTGTAACTCCATGCAAAGGAAGGAGGGGGGGAAACCCTTTAAGCATTTTGCATTTATAGTTATATGCAGCTTTATTGCACAGTCAGTAAAAATCCCTGCTGATTATGTCATTGCTGAGGCAATCAGGTGCCAAAAATATTTTTTTTTATTTCATCCGAGCAATAATCATTTTCTGCCTGAACAGTAGACCCAGTTATTGTTTCTTCCCTTATGTTTTCATTAATTAGAAGGAAGTGGAGAGGTAACAAACGACTCCCTGGATGCTGAAGTGTACATTTTTCACTGTCAGGTTATAAGAGGCAATGGGCAAAGACAATATATCCTGTCAGATGTGAGAGTACTTATTGTCAGCAGTGCTTGTAAAAATAGAAAGTGCAGTAGCTTTTCTGGATGGAGTTGAAGCTATCTATGGATGGGGTTTAATCTGACTAATTATAACTAAAGACTTTGGCAAACAGCATCATGTAGCTGCGAGAATACTGGACAGTGCTTTTTTTTCCTTATCAAGTCCGTGTGAATGTTAATGTGTGTAAGTGTAAAATCGACTTCTATTAAATCTTCTAAATTGCCAGGCACTCCTTCACCCGCAGAGCCTCGCTTCTTCAGAGCAGCGCCGTGGAGTTACTGGTAAAAGTACTAAAACTCTTTGAAACAGCCATATATCTTCTGGTTTACAGGAAGTGCTTCAAGTGAAGGGAAAAAAAAAAAAGAAGACTTTCCAAGGAGCAGAGAGGAGAAGGGAGTTTCATCTCCAGCTGAATGTCTGGCCAGGCTCCATTTTATCGACCAGCTCCCTGATCCCCAGCACGAGGAAGGCAGCCTGGCTGGTGGAGATGAGATTCCCTGCTGCAGAGGGACTAAGGAGCAAACAGTGGGGCCCACACCTTGGTGTGGACATTTCAGGGAGCTCAAGCAGCTTCTTCTGAACCTCTCTTGTCAAGATGCAGCCCCTGGAGGGTGCAGGAGCCCAAGACAGCCAAAACTCCCCAGCCTGACTCCCAGCTAACTGGGGGTTCATGGAGAGCCTTTGCTCCTGGAACAAGGAGTCAGGGGATTCATGGAGATGAGTATTGGGTGGAGTGGGGGATGCATGGGGGAGAACACCGTCCTGTGCACCCCAAGCATCACCCCAGCCCCTGTGCCCCCTGCCCCAGGGCCACCCCACCACTTCCCCAAGGCCTTCTCCGAAGTGAGCTACTGCAGAATACGAAAACAGGCAAGAAAAACCAAGCCGAAGCTTTTCTGGCATGCAAATGATAAGTTAAGCTCTGCTTTTTTTCTGCACTGGTGAATCCCATCTTAATTGCATCAAGCTGCGTGAGATTCCCAGATGCCATAACCATTCCCACCTTTCTTAGCCCAAATGCTTTGCTAAAACCACCAGTCACCCTTTGCTTTGGCAAGGGCTGAGCAATCCATAAGAGCCAGGGTCAGGCTCTTCTGCTTGGTGTGAGCTGTTTCATGCTCTTCTCAGAGCGCTGTGAGAGAGACCCTCTGCAAGACCACCCCAGTGTCCAACACCCCACAGCCCCCAGTTGCAGAGGACTCCTCTCCTGCACAGGCATCAAACCTAACAAGCTGATCATTAGCAATGCAAAGCACCGAGCCACAAACCCAGCTCCAGGCCTGGGGAGAGGAGGCAGGAGAGGAAACCTGCCATGCATGACAGATGTGAGCTGCACCACTTAGTGCACACGTGGCAAGGAGCACTGTTAGGGGTGGGGAGTGGAGTAGAATAAAATAGAATAGAATAGCATAACATAGAATAGAATAGAATAGAATAGAGTAGAGTAAAATAGAATAGAATAGAATAGAATAGAATAGAATAGAATAGAATAGAATAGAATAGAATAGAATAGAATAAAAACATTGTATGTACTTACTGTGTTTCAAGCTGTGCTATGCAGGTTAACATCTTTACAGATACGTCCCCATTTTTAGCACACCCTATTTTCCGTTCTAAGAACAGCAGCCATGAAATCCACTCTGTGTGTGCCAGGAGAAGGTTGATGTTTAGGCAGCTGAAAAAAACCTCACTTCATTTTATTCTGATGATTCATTTTGCCTGTCTCAGATGGATCTGAAATTCGTTCTTAGTTTTCCAATTAATAGAGAGTTACTGACTTAGTACCAATGTTAATATGCAGGAAACAGCAACCAAGTTACAGCTGAGGTGCTCACTGGTTTAATTTGACTTTTCCTCACTGGCTTCAGTGAGATTAGAGACTAAACCAGCCAAAATCTGGCCCAGCTCTCTTGGCAGTGTCTGTCCATAAATGCTATGGTAATATTTCCAGTGTATAGCTGTGGGTATTTCACAATTTCACATTCCAGAACAACTATGATGACTGCTGAGAGCTTTTGCTTGATGGCTTTGCTGCTGCTTGGATGGCTTTTGGGGATGTGTGTATTAAAAAACAACAAAGAAAGAAAGAAAGAAAGAAAGAAAGAAAGAAAGAAAGAAAGAAAGAAAGAAAGAAAGAAAGAAAGAAAGAGAAAGAGAAAAAGAAAGAAAGAGAAAGAAAGAAAGAAATTAAAGAGAGAGAGTAAAAAGAAAACTAAAATTTATCTGAATTCAATGAAAATTTTATCTTTCATTCTGCCTAATCCGAAATGTGAAAGGTCAGCAAGGACAGCGCTATGAAAAGGGAAATGCTGTGGAGTTGATATAGAGGAGACTACCAGTAAATTTCAGCAGTTTTACATAAGGCTGCAGCTCCAGCATGGGGAATTAGGTGACACCAGCCTGAGGGGAGGGCCAGGGAAGCCTGGGCTTTGTCCCAGTGCAGCCTGAGCCCGGGGATGGAGGCTGTGCCTGGGTCCCTCCCACACAGGATCCTGCTTCCCCCTTAGAGCATCCCTTTGCCACCGTCAGGGCAGCCTGGCACGATCAGAAATACCTCTCCATTCCCCATACTGTGCTAAAATCAGTGAGAGGGACCTGTCCTTGCTGCTATAACATAAAACACATCTATAAAATGAAGGAGGAAGAGAGAGAATAAAACGCAGAAAGTGGCATTGTGTGCAATCGAGCCTTTTGCCCGTCTGAGAAACAGTTTGGAGTTGCCTTTGCACCGTGTGTGATGGGTTTGGAAATGAAAGATGAGGACTGAGCAAACCTGTGGCCATCAGAGTGCTCTTCGCCCAAGGACATCCCTCCTCAAACCCACGCACGCTGCTGGCAGCTGCCAATCACTGCGAGGAAGATGTTTTACGGCCTCAAAAATATGAAGTCCCTTGCGACATTCTGCAGGTTTTATTCCCCCTGCCTGGTTCTCGGTGGTTGTTAAACACGATGGACATTGAGGGCCTTTTCCAGTGCATGCTCAGCACTGCAGCTCCCAGAGCCAGTGCTGCCCGCAGTAATAAAAGGTGATTGCTTCCAAAACTGAGTATCCCCTTCCTTTGGGTCATTCTTTTAATTGGCTTCATTAATAAAGGAAAGGCCCTATTCAAACGTAACTTCATCTTGCTGGCAGAATATAAGCAGATGTCATAAAGAAAACAACACACACTGTTTTTAACTCAAAACTTTAATACTAAATTGCATTAACTAATAACATAAAAACACCAACCATCTGGCTTTTTGGTGGGAGGACTCTAATTCCATTAGGACTTTAATAAATGTACTGCACTGTAGAGACATTTTACTCTGATAGCCTGGGCAAAAATGAGGAGCGTTTACAAGATTAGTTTACGCAGCAGCCCCGGGATCTCTCTCTTGGAAAAGCTTCAGATGGAGCCAAGGGGACATCACTGAAGGACAGAGATGATGCAAAAAGTACCTGCACTGGGGGGTGTATTTGGGGCTCTCGGGTGCCCTTGGGTGCAATTCCCTGGCATGTGGATGTGCTGCTGCCCAGTGCAGGGGCAAGAGCTGGTGGCTCTGGCACTAGTGGGGCATCCAGGCTTTTGGTGGAGTCAGCAGGAAAGATGCAGGAAAGGAGTGGACTGCTCCAAATCCTGACATCTTTGTCTCTCTGGGGTGACCATTGTCATACCCAGCACAAAGGCTTGGAGGTGTCCTGGTGGCTTTCTTGTGCATGACTCTGCCAGCCCTCTGTGTCTGCCCTGCTGATAGACCCCAAACCCTCCTGCCCCGAGCAGATCACAGCAACAGACAACGGTTTGGGTTGGAAGGGACCTTAGTGGTCATCTCATTCCACCCCCTGCCATGGGCAGGGACACCTTCCACTATCCCGGGTTGCTCCAAACCCCATCCAGCCTGGCCTTGGACACTTCCAGGGATGGGGCAGCCACAGCTTCTCTGGGCACCCTGTGCCAGGACCTCCCCACCCTCACAGCCAAGAATTCATTCCTCAAATTTCATCCAACTGTGCCCACTTTCAGTTTGAAGCCATTCCCCCTTGTTCTGTCACTCCATGCCCTTGTAAAAAGTCCCTCTCCAGCTCTCCTGGAGCCCCTTTAGGTTCTGGAAGGTGCCATCCCACCTGCTGGTTTGAGGCAGTCCATGCCAGCTGCCTGTCCGTCTATCCTCGTGCCCACATGAGTCACTTCTTCCCTTCAGGAAAGGGGAGCACAGCAAGCGTCACACTGATTGCAGGAAAGGTGGAGCCTGAAACACACCCAGTCACCAGCAAACTGAATTTCTGAGCTGTGTGATCACTAGCAGCATTCATTTCCCTGCTGCACTGTCAGGACGAAGGAGGCAGAGTCCCCTTTAGCTCTTAGGATGTTATTAAGGTGCATTAATCTGAGTATGCTGTGAGACATAAGGGCAACTCTGTGTCCTTCAGCAGGGTTGATCAACAAGCCCTGACTAATGCAACGTGCCGGTTCCTGGCATGCTGAACTTCCCTGGACGAGTACCAAATGGGAATCAGCGAGGGTAAAACCTGACAGCATTATTTTTCACTGAGATTAACATGTGACACAGAATTATAGGTCTTCCTCCACGTCACTTTTGTTTTCCCTGGCTCTGTTTTCTTTCAACGCATTCAGAGCAGATCCTCGCCTCTCCATGTAGACCAGTTCACGCCACAGTGAGAAGGAGTAAGCAAACAGGGCAAAGAGCATCCATGCACGTTATCATTAACATTTTTAACAGAATTCATTAATAATGGGCATGTTTGGTTTATTTTGAACAAAGTCCAAACTGGTCTTAATGCCACTCGACCCTCGTGATCACCTCGTCAGAGTAATTACTGGAGCTTTTTTAAAAAGCATCCTGTGCCCAGGAATATTTGTGAGTGAAAGTGCATTTCCATGTCAGTATCTTTGGAACACAAAGTCGATTTGCAAGGAGTTGCAGTGTCAGATGAAGCTTTTAAAAAGTTGGCTGCCTTCCAGATTATAATTTACATGATCATTAATACTGACTTACTCCAAATATATCAATCAGTTTAAAAAACACCATGTCTCACTCCTCGTTCAGGGAAGAATCCTTAACCAGGTGAATGCTTGAGCATTTGCTTAGCTTTAAGCAAGTGCTTGAGTCATGTTGAATGGCTCAGTGCTAAGCACATTTTCCACTGAGAGAGAGCTGGAATTAAGTGTTCAAAATGCAACATCCAGATGTGGTGTGAGAGTAGATACCCTGGGAAACCCCTGCATGGGGGACGGGTGATGGTCTGCACCCCACAGCCCCCAGAATCCGAGCCTAAGACATCCCGGGGAAAAGGTGAAATTTTCCAACAGCCTGTTTGCATTTAGAAGCGCTGCTACAGCTGAGCAGATGTAGCTCTTTTCATTAATGCTCCTTATTATCAGCTGGAATAATATTTCCTCAGCTGCCAGCGCTCGCACAGCACGGCATTACCATCAGCTGGGAAACCCCGCAATCCCTTTAACCTGGCGAAGGATCAACCTGGGGTTTTTTCAGATACGGAAAGCTATAATAAAGCCATCCAGAAAATGACAGGTTACAGGGTTCTGTGATTTGGAAACTGTTTCTATTAAGTTGCCTTCTTGTCTGGTGGCGGCAGGAGGGATGGTGATAGTGGGCCCCAGCCGAGCCCTCGAAAGCGCTGCCGCGAGAGTGGCTAATGCCATCCTTGTACCTCTGGCTGTTAGTGTCATTTCGCAGCAATACACTGCAAAATAAACACCCTTTGGGTTTTCTACCTAAATCCACCACACAAAAGGGGAGTTGACTTGAATTGCCCGGCTGAATCATTGGAAAATGAATGCTTTGGGGGGGAGGAAAAAAAAAAAAAAAGAAAAGAATTACGTTAGTGATCCCCCAGCTTGCCTTTGTGTCTTTTCTCTTTCAGAAATCTCTCATGTTGCTGCTCTCTGCATTTTTCTCACAGTATTGATACATGAAATAAAGCATAAATAACCTCCCTTTCTATTCTTAAGCCTTCGATCCCAGATCACCCTGAGCCTCTTGCCGATAAGACCATTTTCAGCATCCGCTGGCCTGGAAGTAGCCAGCGACGGTCAATGAGCTTAGGAAATTTGTCCTGTCACCATCCGGGATGTGCTGTCATCCCATCAGGCACCTCTTTGGTCTTCTTCCAGGTGTACTGTGGGAATTTTTTTTATCCACAGAAGAGCAGTCCGGATGTGCTCAACATTTTTGGGGCGTTTCAAGGGTATGGGCCAGGCTGACACGTTGCCGGTGGGTTTCAGCACAGGGTCTGCCTTGCTTGTGCTCTGGTGACGGGCACATTTTGGTGAACAGACTTAAATTAACCCAGAACTGCCCACATAAACAGCCAGTTTTACATTAATTGCACTTTATTCTGCTCTTACACACAAAGGTTTCCATTTGCAGCAAGGTCACTGGTAAGGGTGTAAAACTCATGATATATGGAAGAGGGAAAGGGGATTACTTGGTCCAAGCCCATCCTGATTTTACTGCTGTCCACCCTTTTTGGTGTTTATGTGGAGCTTCCAGAGATGCTGTTAGCTCTTCCAATGAGGTGATTGTAGAATGATTGCTTTTCAAGGTCAACAATTTAAGTTTTACCATCCTTTCTCCAAAAGGACAAAAGAACAGCAGCAGGTAGGCAGAGATGCATAGATTAAGCAACATGATCAGCTGTTAATTAAAGTCCTTTAGGAGGAGGAAGAAATGACTTAACCCTTCCCATCACTGTGTGGAGCCTCTTATTAGGGGCAGTGTGAAATTTTCCTTTCTTGCCTGTCAAAACCTTCTATTCCCGTGCAGACCCCATCACTGCCTTGTGTGCTCTGCTCCTCAGTTTTCATTAGAAGTTATCAGACAGAAACTTCATTTTTACTCAATATTTCCTGACCAGTTCAGTGTGTAATTGGTTCTCCTCTTCCCTTTTGGTGACTGAACAACAAACATTACATATTATATATATTTGAGGGATAGGTTGTATATATTTATTTGACATATTTTTAAAAATATTTTATATATCCTTCCTGTAAAGCCCACAGGAAACTGATGTCGTGGGCTGTGTTCAATGGCACTGAGAAACCAGTTAAAACCACTGTGATTTATATGCTGGTTTAACTAACATTGGGGCAGTAAATTAATTCTGCAAGGGTCCTGTCCAAACTAACATTGATTCTGATTTTCTTGAAAATCATCCATTAGCCAAGAATTACTACCAGTGTTCATGGAAATGCTGTAGTGTCATTAATTGGAATTAATGGATGGGTAGTTTTTATAGGAGATTTGAATGAAGGCAATATTCCTTTCAAAAACCATTTTATTAGAAATTTGCTTCCCAGCTGTAAAAGGCAATGCCACAACAAGCCATTCCACAATGCTTTATCCATGGCTTGATGTGTTTTTAATTAAGGGAAAGCAAAGCAATTTGAAGGGTTTTTATGAAAAAAAAATAGCCACATAACAGATAGTTATTTATTTACTGCATAATGGGGAACTCAGACCAAGAGAGGCTGGGAAGGGTCACAGCAACACTGTCCCTTTTTATTTACTGGATCCTGAGTGGTTCTTCTGGGTGTTTGAAAGGACTGCAGGTAATTATTGCTGCCTTGTAAATTGTTCCATTCACACACTTCTCAGGAGTGAAAAAAGAAACAGGATAATCTGCTCTAGCTCTGTCCTGAGAACAGCTATAACCCTGCAGGGTTAATACTGGAACTGCTGGAATAGCCCCAGTCCTGGCTGAACTGGGTCAAGCCCAGCTGAGAATGATCCATTTTCTGCCCTTTCCAAGGTGGGCATGAAACGGGAGAAGAGACAAACTGGTGATGCTCCACTGAAGTCAGAGGAGCTCTCCTGATCCTCCGTGTGTGAAGATCTTTTGCCCTGCCCTTCTCATCTCATGGGGATACAAGAAGCTCTTTTATACACCTCTTCCATGGCACTTGAAGCTTTTTACCAAGGCAGGGTGAGTCGGTGTTCTCTCTTTATGCTGAGAAGGCAGACATGGAGGAGGTTAAAGGTTTTGCTTTAGACCACAGAGCTGGAGCTCACCAAGCTTGTTATAAAATATCACCCTCCCACCAAGAGAATATGTGAAGGTTTCCTACAGCACTTACTTTAGCTTTTAAACAAAACCAGATTATTTTTTTAACTGTTTCAGTGCCACCAGCACACAGCCACTTGCTGCCTTTTCTTGCCTCTCCTTTCAACTGGGGCTTATTGATCTGGTTGCATTTCCCCTGAAAAAAAACCTCTTGGTGCAGCATCAGCATCCTGTGCCCGACTCTGGCAGCAGGAAGGCACACGTGCTTTGTACGAGCTGTGTGCAGGGATGCTGCTCCTTTTAAACGTGTGTTTGAAGCAGCAAAGCCTGAGGTGAGCGCGTGTGCCAGGGTCTCACAGAACCACAGGGCTCAGGCAGAGGAAAGGACAGCCTGTGTTCAGCCATGTGTACATAAACAGGGGAACTGCCCTTCAGAGCAGTTAGAGGCAGTGGTTTGCTCATGGTTCAGGCGGGTGGCTCATGCAAACACTCACCTCGAGTCCCTGACCTGCCCTGGCCTGCCGAGCCCACCTGGAGCAGCAGTCCCCGGGCTCCAGGGAGCGGCCGCGCTGCATCAGCGCTGGCAGAAACCCTTCGCAGTCACACTCAAGGACACTCCACACAGCCCAGCCTACTTGGAAGTGATCTTATTCCCCTTCCCTTCCCACATCGCTCCAGTGTTGCTCTCCAAACAATCTCGTTCTCCCCTAAACCTGCACACAGCATTTTAGCAAACAGCAAGGGGCACATGACAGCCTTCAGATCACAGAAACTTCCCACTCTGGTGTTAGAAAAAGGGGCTGGGGCCCTTTTCTGCTGCCTGAGGGCTCCATGCACAGGAGGGATGCCAAAGACACATTGACTGTCCTTGGGTGGTGGGGTGGGCACCGGGTGCTTGGGGCTCTGGTGGGCACAGCGAGCTGAGGAGCCCCTGCCTGCTCCTCCCCTACGCCACCAACCGTGACCCTTCACACCAGAGCTGGGCAGGTTTCAGAAAGCCAAGGGGAAGCACCACAGGAGTGAAATGGGGTTGTATGATCAGAATCCTAATTAAGGGCAAAATATTGGGAATATGCCATATTAGAAAGGCTATTACGATTAATAGTGACAATACCACTCTTGGGAAATAGGCAAATTTACACAGTAGCTATACATAAAATTTACTTTAGCATATTCCCCTCTCTACCTTGTTTGCACACTGTGATAACAAATTGCTTGTATACTGTATGGTGGTATTTTTTTTTTTTATATTTAAATATTTGAGCCTGCAATTCATTTTGTGAGGAGGGAAAGGCATGTGGAGGTCTCGGAGCTGCAGAGCAAAGTAAATGATGCCTTGTGACATATTTAGCAAGTGATAATGTGAAAAACACCAAAAAAAAACCCCCCAAGCGTATTGGACAAGAAGGTAAACACAGTAAGAAAGAGCTTAGTTTGGGATTTCCCTAGCAAGTAAAAAGAGTGATTCTTCAGGTAAGATGTGAATCTGTCAACCGTGTTGCCGTATTTGCAAAGTTACTTTATCCTTCAATTCTTTATTTCCTTATTAAAAAAAAAAGGGGGGGAGGGGGAGTGTCAGTGAAGTCTTTGTATGGTGTTTCCACATCCACCAATGAACATATTGTTTTGGTGGTAAAAATGACAAAACTATTTACTGTTGCTAGCTCTCCATGTCATTTGACTGCATCATTGCCCTGTCAGACAAAACACTTGTATGATACATTTATACACAGATATATATGTCTATACACCTATACAACATATGCCAGGCATATATTCCTGTCTCCCACTCACTCCTCTCCATAGGTACCCTTACGTTCAGAGAGGAAGGTGGTGTGGAGGATGACACTCGGTCATCATTAGTATGGGATGGCCGTGGGTCTCTCTCCTTCGTGGGTAATTAAAAGCTGCTCTGTGCTCTGAGCTGCAGGAGCCAGGAGAGACTCTCATTGACATGCATTCCTGCAGCACACCGCGAGCTGGAGGGCAGCGAGGAGCCCTCATCCCATCCCGCCCCATCCCAGGATGTGCCAGGAAGGATATCCATCTCTGCTCTGGGCTGAGCTGCCGGGCTGGGTTTGGCACTGTGCTGCACTGGCAGGGTTGTGGGGACCCTCAGCTCCAGATCCTGCTCCAGGCTGGTGCCGGGGTAACCGGTTTTCTTCCAACTGGTGATAGCAGTTGAGAAAGAAAAGGGAAAAAAAGGTTTCTCCTTGTACAGAAAAATAAGTCAAAGTAGTAAAGAGCATGCTGGAAACTGCCATGGTGTAGGCAACAGGCAAACAGGATGCCTCAGGAGCAGTGCCAGGATGAGGCTTTGTTCCGTGGAACAAAGGTGTTCATAGGTGAAGTTGATCTCACCTGGGAAGGAGACAAGATGGGGTCTAGACCCTCTGAAAGAATAAAAAGCTTCTCTGTGCCATCCCAAGATCCTGGAGAGGCAGTGGCTTGTTGCTGGTACATTCCAGGGCTATTCCACACAAACCCTTTTCCAGTCCCATGCGAGGGCCAAGGCGCAGCAGATCCATGATGCTGCATCCACAC
This sequence comes from Gymnorhina tibicen, assembly GCA_013399875.1. NCBI lineage: Eukaryota > Metazoa > Chordata > Aves > Passeriformes > Artamidae > Gymnorhina > Gymnorhina tibicen. Next base: position 71,723 of record VXAZ01002748.1, on the reverse strand, counting down.
CCCAAGCAATTAGTCACACCAAAATTGATTTCCCCTCTCTCTTGGGTTGTAAGGGGACATCCTGATACCGAAACAGTGCCAAAAACGCAGCGCCGTATTAATCCTCATTGGAAATGCAGGACAGATCCCCAGCTGGTGCAAGCTGTCAGAGCTCCCTGAAGCCTGCAAAGATTTTATCATTTGGATCAACTATAGATTGCCCCAAAGGCTTTAAAACCAACAATTCGCAACACCGACACAATGCCTGTAACTGATCGCTCTTAAGACACCCACCTTCTTATTTAATAAAGCCTTTCAAGTCGCTTTGTATTTTATTCATAGGAGCTGTAAAAAATCCAAGGACCTGGTATAAAGACTAATTTATTCTCTTCTACATAGCACTATAAATTTACACTGCATTTGCAAACTAAGAGCCCATATCTTAGGGCAAAGCAGAGCTCCAAAGTGAGAGCAGGAATGGCTTTCAAAAGGCCAATCTGTCCCAACTAGGGATTGTGTCGAGAGCTCAAATTTACAGCCACAAACCCTGAAAATGAGAAATTAGATATAGAATTTAGTTACATTGTTAGAGCTGCCTTGGCTATTTAAAATAAAACTAACACTGCCTTTTACCAGTTTGCAAATGCAGAGCATTGATCCCTCTCATGTGTAGATATAGAGTGTGGGGAAATGGGGCTGGAGATGTATTATATGGGGCAGAGACACTGAATGCCCAGTGCCATGGGGATAAACCCTGCTGCATGTTGCTTTTCATCCTGTGCATAAGAGGGACACACAGGTGTAGCTAGAGGAGTGATGCTCTTCATGCTGTAAATACACTGAGGTGGCTTAAAACACTCTTTACCCCTCTTGCAGGTCTCTTTGTCCCCCCTCACTTCAAGCCACCAGAAAGTGTGACCCAGGAGCCACATGCACCAGCACCGGGATCTCCAAACAGAGGCACCTTCAGCACCCAGCCCTGCTCTGCTCCCTCCTCTGTTCAGCTCCTGAGCAGGCACTGGGGCTGTTTCCAGCTGGCCTGAGCGATGGAGCCACTGATACCTCAGTCCTGGCTGCCCTTTCTCTGCATCAACAACCTGCTGCACCCATGAAATTCCCCAGGCTCTGCTGCTCCCAGCTCTCGCCTTCAGCTCATTCAAGTAAGCCGCAAAATGGCACAAATCCAACGTGATCAAATGCTTCCTTAGTGTCAGTCTTTTCTTTCAAAGGACAGAAAGGAAAGGGTACGCGGTGGGATATTTATGAGCCTGTCAAGCTCGCTGCTCTCACCAGAAAGGGCTCTCAGGTTTCCTTCCTCGCCAGGGAAGGGACAGAACAAGCGCTGGGGAAGGGCAGCCGCGTTCATGGGGGCTGAGCTGCCAACTGTGAGGCATCTCCTCAATTGTCACAGGCGGGGTGGCATCACACAGAGCCATCCCAGATGAAAGCCTGGCCTGGGCACTGACAGGCTGCAAATCTGGGAGTTTTTTGAGCAAAAAGGGTTTGGGGACACGAGTGGTGCTCCTTCCCTGAATTCAACCATGGCATCCAAGGAACTCTCTGCAGGACACAAGGAGACAGGCTTGAATATTGCCCTGCCAGTTTATTTTTCCCACTTCCTTAGAAGATAAATGTATTGTGAAACACCTTCTGTTGGCTTTGGTTTTGAGTGTAAAGTGCCACATATAACTGAGAAAACATGAGCAGGGACTGTGCTTTGTGCTCCAGTGGGAAGGTGGCACTGTTTGTGTTGGACTGTACCTCCTAACTTGCCCTTGCTGTAAACCAACGTGCTTAAATCTGCTCAGAATCGGGAAAACACTGTTTGCTTCTCATCTGTGTGCAGATAGTTTGCCATGTTGCTCCCCTGCAGGAAAATGATTGAAGCAAATTATAAGTGGTGCCTCTAAAACTGAAGGGCAGATCCTCATCGGCCGCACATCAGCGCAATTCCTTTGATTTAAACACACGTTTATAACTGCTGAGGAGCCTCCAAAATGAGAGGACTGTAATTACAGCTGTATGATAATGCCTTCTGCCACATCAAGTGGAGGACTATTGACAGCGAGCAAAGACCTGAGAAACACTGATAAGAATGAACTGCAAGCCCGGTCCTCCAATGTGATTCCCCATGACCCGTGATTTATGAGCCCAAATTAGCTGCCTTGCCTTCAGGAGGAATTGGCCAAGGGTGGTTTTCCTTGGAGCACCGTGCCAGGAAGGTGCCAATATCATACGTGTTTCTGAGTGGTATCTGACCTGCCATTGATCTGTCGGGGTCACAGATGTCCTCTGAAAGATTTCCTTTAGGCTCAAGGAGAACGGCATAATTTGCTACAGTGATGGTTGCCCTGCTGGCTCCTCATCTGAGGAAAAACAGCCACTCCTTTAGGGCCATTGCCAGGAGACATCAGAGCCTCCTCCTGACCCTTCTGACCCATCATCTGCTTTCCATACCCTCAGGGAAGGTGGAAGGAGTGGGTTTTTGAGCAATTATGCTGGGTTTTTTTTCCTAAGAGCTTGTAATTGTGCTGATCTCTTGGCCAGCTAAGGTCTAGGGCATGTTGATCTGACGTTTTATGGCAGGGAAATAAGATCACTGCTGTGGTCTGTGCTGAGAGCTCACAGTTCCTCCTCTCAGGTTTGAAGCAATGTTGGATCTCCTCGGTCAATTATTGGGGCAGATGAGATCTTCTCAAACAATCAATTTACCACTTCTTTAGTTTGAATGAAGGTGAGAACAGCAAGAAATTTTTGATGAGTGGTGGCCTTGGACACTGAAATTTTCCTCTTTTCATCCAAAACCATCTGAAATGCTTGGCCTTGGTTTACCCCTCAAAGTTTTTCTTTTCCCCTCCATTTTAAAGAAAAAGGGCAGCCAAGCCTTACTTCTTACAGACCAGGGAAGTAATAGCTTGTCATTTGAAAAAGGTTTATGAGCTCTGATTAGTGACCCTTTGTCTCTTGTACATGTGCTTAGGGGGAAAGGGAGGAATTCATGCAATGGCAGAGAAAAGGCTCACGTTCATTTCTACAGAGCTGGCACTGTGCTGTTGAAGGGAAAGCCCCAAAACAGATAAGAGAGACCCTAATCAGTTATTCAGCTTGTGACCATGCTGAGAATACAGTCAGAAACACAAAGAGTAAAATTCCAAGATTTATTAATGCTATCATGCTTTCCCTAAAAGGGTAATCAATGTACCCAAAGTCTCTGAATCAATATTTGTCCTTCTCAGGCAGGCTATGGTAAAGAAATATTCCCAAAAGCACTCACTTCTGAGATTTTGTCTATTGCATAACATTTCAGTCAACTGCAGAATGTCTCCGATAATGATGATAAATAAGTATAAAGCCTACAGTGGTCTGTCTTACAGAGGAAGTAAAATAGACACTTATGTGCTTGGTAACAAAAGTTCAGCCCCAAGTAGACCTGACCTCGTGATCTTTTAAATGTGTGGCAAAGATTTTATCCACTAGATTTAGGTTAACAGCTCTGGGAATTCGCAGGTGTTAAATTAACCACAAGAGACAGTTTCCTAAGTGCAGCAGAAACACACTGAGCATGATAAGGAATAATAATTAAAAATTGAATTAGAGGGCTGTGGAGTTTAAGGAAAAGTATGTGACTTTGTTTGTACAAAAGTGGCACCCACTGAGGAAATAGGTCTGATGCTGTGGGATACCCCAGGGCAGTAGTTCAGGGACAGCTCCGCCAGCTTCAGCAGAGACCTGGCCACGGCCCCTTTGCCAAGGCAGAGACTCCTTCACCCAACATCTGTGAAATCTGGACATCCCATAAGCCCCAGGGTGCCCCAGGTGCTGCACTGGCAGCGGGCAGCTCCCTTGGGAAGGGGACTGGGCTCTCCGAGCAGTATGGACTCCATCCCACAGTGCAATTTTGCTGCAGTTCTGGCAGAGCCAAACCTTTAACTCCTGCCTCCTTCCTCTGAGTCCTAATGCAGAGCAGGGCACACACCCAAATGCCTCTTAGCTGTTTCCTTGCTGACCCATTGACCTGCTTTCTAGGTCCACCAAACACACGACTAATCAAACACTGTTTCAGTTCAGGCACAAAACCTAAAGTATACGAAACCCTGCAAATCATTATTCATTTCTTTTTCCTCACCCACACAGCCTTCTCATTTTCCAGGTGTGCCTCTTCCTGCAAGCATGCTCAGCATGAGAGATCACACATTTCTGCAAATTTGGCCAAGATTTAGGCTTACAGATAGTGCCCAGTGCTATCAGCTGAGCTGGAGTTCTGCATAGGTAATTAGCACTTTAGCAGGGTGCTGAGTAAGGATCCACAGAGATTTTCCTGCTCTTGGCCCCTTGCTTGGCTCCTTCAAAACCATCAGACTCAGGCACTCTCAAAAGGCTGATCCAGGAGCCAGGGTGGTTGTTAGCAGTGAGGAGTGTGGGGCATAAACACAGGCAGCTACAGGGATGAAGGCCAGCATTTCTCGTCCTGATGGGCAGCAGCATCTCCCAGGGCTGGTTGTGGAAACCGTCCTTGGAGGTGCTTAAAAATACACTGGACAAGAGTGAAAAATGAATTGGTGGGATTGGTGCTTGGAGCTGCCAGGTCATTCATTCTCCAGCATCCATGATTCATGTATCCCAGAACGTGACAGTCTCCCTGGCAATCACTTGGTAATGATATTAGAAGTTGCCTGGTTATTGAAGCCATAATTACTACATAATTTGCAGCTGTAAGATCTCATGATAACCCTCTCCCTTGCAGACAGGAAAAAATAACCCAGTGTTTTATTTACCCTGTCAACACGTGGAACTTGCCTTACAGTGTAATTACATGGTCAGTAGTTACATGGCTCTCTGGTTGATGGTGTCCTGTAAACAAATAAAGACCACAAATTCCACCTGTGGGGATTCAGGCACTACATAAAAACGACAGGATTTTTAAAGCCTCCTCGGTGTGTGCAATACTGCACTGAGGGAGCTGCGTGCCCAGTTCTTGCCCTTTGCTTCCTGGGGTTTGCCACACAAACAGCTTCTCCTTGCAGCACCACCTGATCCACATGGTCTGTACCTCAGGTGTTCGGTCAGTGTCACAGCATCACCTTCAGGGCCTAAATTTAGGTCAGCATCCCTCTCTCTGACACATCTGTGCTACAGAATTGAATCACAGAATCATTTAGGTTGGAAAAGACCCTTAAGATCCTCAGATCCAGAATTTTCTGTTTGTGTTCTCAGCTTCCTCCCCAGCAAGACAACATCCTACTAGTTTATATAATTTACTGATGGAGAAGGAAGTAGCTTCCTCGTGGCCCCCAAGTACTCACGCTAGATAAGGACTTGGGTTTCTAGAAGCCAAATCCAACCTCTTGACCCCCCAAATCCAATCTCTTTCTCTGCTAGGATATTGCTTTTGGTGACTCTACTCCCTGCTTTTGAAATCTGCTTCATTGCACACCCTGGGAATGTGCAGAGTGTGGCAGGGGGAGGGCTGGGATAAATCTGAGGAGCTTTCTTGTTTTGTTTATTTATATGACCTTAAAGATGATGTCCGTGCATAATGTTGAACATGACGGGGGGAAGCTGACAGGGCAGTAAGTTCTGGCTACCGCGGAGCGAAAACAAAATTACATAAAAATATCAATTGTAAAATTACTCAAATCCATTAGCTTAATTAGCATCATTAATCAAGGCAAAACATTTGATACGTCATGTACTTTCACAAGAGATAAATGAGCCTTTGATGGAAGCCCAGCAGGTTGCCCTGCTCTTGGATGTGCCAGTGGCTGCCTGGACGTGGAGGTGAGGCTCAGCAGGCGTGGGGCACGCTGGCAGCTTGGAGCAAACGCCGTCCTCTGAGCAGCGTTCCAGCTCAGTGAGGGGCTGGCAGCATACTGGGCTAAGCCTGGCCAGGGTTTCATATTGTCAGGCCCATCTGCAAGAGCGTAAAACTGCCTAATGGGCTGCACTCACGCAGTATCATCCCCTGGTCCTGACTGGTTTTGAGACAAGGTTAGCAAGGAAACAGCAAGGATATCAGTAATTCCTGTAGCAATTACAGTAATAAACCCAAAGCCTGTGCTGCACTGCTTTACTTGAGGAAGGGAGATTCACTGAGCTCTTGCTTTTGTTTCCTAGGGCGATCTCTGGGGAGAGCAATATTTCTCTCTCTGTAAACCCTTCCAAGGAGAAACACTAGAGAGATCTTGATAGCATGCAACAGCACATCTGCAAATTCCCAAGATCATTTCTGTCTTGGAGGGCACTCTGGGCTCTCATTTTTCCTTTTCTCTCTGGGATCACACTGCTGTGGTCAATCAGGTCTCCTGCGTGCAGCCCAGGGCATTGGTGATTGCTGCATGATTTTCTTCCCTTTGCACCAGCACTCAGTTGTTGCTCATTCCCTCTCCCCGTGCCAGGGCACATAATTGAATCTTCTCTCCTGCTCCTTGTAACAAGACCCAGCTACAAAGGCTAAATGCTTTATTCCCAAGAAAAGCCTTAGAGATAAGATTCACCAGCTGTGGCAGCGCGGTGCGGGTCTCAGTGAGAGAAATAAATGTCCCTTCACTCCACCACTATCTTTCCAGCACTTTATCTGCAATGAGCCCAAACACAGTTCTCAGCTATTTGTATTGCTAAATATAATAAAGGAGAAGTCAGCAGTTTCTGAGGGATACACTTCCATAAAAAACAGTTCGATGGCATTTTTCTGCATTAGACACATTATTCAAGGGCTTTTCTCCTTTCCAATATCCAGTTTCTGCTGGGTGTACATGTGGTTGAAGCTTCCTTCAACATATGAGACACGCAGACTGCCACTGAACTGCGGAAAGCTTGGTCCAGTTTTGGAGCTGGAGCTGGATTTATTAATCCTGTTTGAGGATGCCTGGACAGTAATTGCCAGCACAGTGATGGGGAAAGGATGAACTTACTGAGAGCACTTCTGGCTCTTTGATGTTTGCCTTTTTGTTTTCCTGAGCAGTAGCTGATCAGATGGGCCTGGCTGGAACCAGCAAGGAAAGTCAGACTGGAGAAATGCAGGGGTTTTAAAGAACTCTGCTGCAGACTTGCAAGCTAAGAACACAGACAAAGCCTGTCATCCCAAGAAGAGCTTTTCTGACCACCCCTGTCTCCTTCCTGAGGCTCAAAGGCAATGCAGCTTTTCTCCCTTGCTTGCTCTGAGCAGCACTCAGAGACAGATGAGTTTTGGGCTGTGCTTTGCACCTTGATGTAAACACTGTGATGATAAAGTAATCAAAAATGGGTATACTTGACTGTAAGCCTTAATTAACTATTAATTTAATTTTATTAACCCACTAGTAAAACTGATTATAGCAAGCAGTGACTAAAAGGCTGCAGTCAAAACAGTTAATGTATCACTCATTTTTTATGTGGAAAGAGGGCTCATCGTTTTCCTGAGATGGCCAATACATAAGGATCCCTCCTTGCTAAATCAGTCTGGTCGTTTTCCTACATGCCACTGATAAGGAAGTATTTACGAATTTATTCCTAAATTCAAAGTATACTTCAGGCCTTAATTTACTGTCGTAATTATATCACTGGCTCAATTAGTCCCCAATAAAAATGTTACGCTATTGTATCAAAGAAATGTAGTACCTTTGAAGTAAATGGATTCACTTGCAGAGTAAGAAATCTTCCTTTTTATTGTGTTTTCTCATCTGCTACTTACAGCCACCCTTGTCTTAAATTGCCCTTTTTATTCCGCTCCTTGCGAGCGCAGTTTGTGCCTGAGCTCCGGATGCTCGTGTGGAGTGAAATACTCCTCTCAGCCCCGGGGCTGCATCGGGAAGCTTGGTGGTAACTTTTTCTCGTTAAGAGCCTTGCCAGCTTCATTTGCATGCTGATTTACATGCGCTGCCTCCGATGTTTGCTCTGCCACACAAAGGCTACGGGGTCTGTGGGTTTTTTCCCTCCACTCCCCTGCTTTGTTTCCTTCTTGGCAGCGATGGGGCCGTGCTAGGAGCTGCGAGGAAACGTGTCTGCACCGTCTGTCCTATGGATTTTCTCCTATTGCATTTGACAAGCCCTGGCAGTGCTCCCCACCTCACTCTACTGACCCCAAACCAGCTAAGACTGACACAAGAAAAGAGTCCCTTGTGCCCCTGCAGAGGAACCACTGCAGAACCTCTGGCTGACCCATCCACAGCGTTTGGGGACAATGTGGAGCTGCAACGGATGCGGAGTCCTTGTCCCGGAGAGTTCACCCTCCAGACAGGGCAGGAAAAATGGTGAAATTGGACAAACAGTGTGTCAGAGGGATGAGGTAATAGCACAGCAAGGAGAATTTGGCAGGAAATCTATGCTCTGGCTAGACAGCACAGGACACAGATTCGTCTAAGAAATGGGAACGCGTTGCCGTGAGCAGGGTTCTTGTGGACATGGAGCTCTTTCAGACATCATTTGGCATCACTGCCTGTCCTCACTTCAGCGAGCCTCTGGAGGCCTCTGTGTTTGATTTTTAGACTCAGGGACTAAAGAACCATCCAACTGTTCATCCAAAACCTTGTTCAATGTAGCTTTGATTGACTTCTGAATGCACGATAACAAGATCATCTCCAGACCAGAACTGGGCTCAAAACCAATGGTAAAATTAGCATTTTCTGAGAACCTTCTACCAATCCAGAGCTCTGAACTGACTGACCTTGGAGGAGCACGTCCCTCAGCAGCCACCAGCCTGAGATCTGCTACCTTCCACTCACAGTATACAGAAACGTTTTGCAATGAGTCCATTAAAAGATGATTCTCCCCCACAGAATCATTTTTCAATTCTGGCCAGTGCTGGTTGCCCCAGCCCCAAGATGTGACAAGAACCAATTTGTGTCTTATCTGCATTTCATCTCCAGCAAAAGCATCTGCCTGTGGTTCAATGTGTTTCAGCTGCCAGTGTTGGCGTCTCCAGTGTCTCCCAGCCCTGGGCAGGGAAAGCCATGGGCATACCAAATCACACACCAAACACAAATTCCTCATTCTCCCCGTATAGTCAATCCAGTCATATTCCCAGGCTGGGCTGGGTGTCTGTTTTATCTGTCCCTGGAGCTGACATGCCAATGGGTATGGTAGGTCTGGTCTCCCAGTCAGGCTGCTGACCTTCAGCCAACTTCTGCTGTTCAACAAAAAGTCACTCCCCAACTCCTGTAGATTAAAGTCCCAAGTATCCCTGCTTATCCCTAAGAAGATCCATGAGAAATGGTCCCCAGGTTTGTCCACTGGCAGTGAAGCCATAATGAGGGAATTATCCCCGTGTCCAAGTGCACAGCATGTGAGATTAATACTTCCTTTATTGTATTTATCAAAACCAACATATTTGGCATTAAACATTAAAACCTCTAAATATTTTAAACCCAGAGGACATTCTTCATCTTCTTTTCATGTCTTTATATGGTGGATGGAATTATTGGAGCCTGCCATTTTCCCTCACCTCACACAAAAAAAATGCTAAAAACCAAAGTAAAAAGAAAGTGAAATTTCTTTGCATATACTGTTTTCTTAATGTCTGACTTATTTATTTTAGCTGACAGTCTCTGTGCCCAGGTCCATGGCTGCTCTCTCTGTGCTACCTGTATTTATCCAGGTGGCTTTGTGCCTATTAAAAAAGGGAATGTAGCAAAATTAATGTATCTTTTACAGCAGGAGAGCTGAATTTATTGGTCTCACCACAGAAATTAATTTAGCACTCCCAGCTCCCCCTTGCTGGACAATAAAGACACAAAATGAAACTGCCACACAAAGTTTTGACAAAATTCACAGTCGTATTAAAAAAAAAAAAGCTATGCGTAATTTACCACCAAATCTGAATCAGCCTTTTATGCCAGTGATGCGCCAGTGACACCACGAAGGGAACTTCTACCCAGTGACAAAAAAACCTGCCTGGGGGCTATTTACAAGTGCAGGATGGAAAACAAACAGATTTATCTTAATCTTTTTCAGATTGACAAATAAATTTGGGTGATAAAGCAGATTATGGGGCTTGTGGAAGGCAACATCCATTGGCCTCATGCACCCACTGGTGTGTGACCAGAGTGATGGTGGATGTGTGGGGCCAAAGGATGCTGCACATGGAGGTCCAGCTGTGGTGGAAAACACAGCTCAGAGGAAGCAGAGGTTGTTCTGCCTCTCATCTGGTCCCACACCAGGAAGAATCAAGCCAGCACATCCTCTGGATCAATACATAATTTACATGTCGGTCCCCACCTCTCTCTCTGCACCCTTGTTTTAATGTTTCCTAAACATAAAAATCAAACATCTACTGCAAAAAAAAGAAAAAAAAAAAACACCAAAAACTCAAACCAACAGAACAAACAACTTTTTTGTATTGAGGTTGATTGGGCAGTGGGTGGTGAAAGATTTATCCTGGCAGTAAAGCTGGAAAATGGCTATAAACCTCAGCAGAGTGTCTGTGTGCTGGGTCCGAGGGAGGCTAATTGTTTGTTTGTTCTTCGTGTTTATGGTTTATCTGCAGCTCAGCTGACAGGAAACCTAAACCTGAAGGAAGCAGCACATCAATTGCCATTATCTGCCTTCTGTGCACACACTCCAGGCAGAGCCAGGCAAAGGGGCAGCTCGCACACCCAACCCATCCTGGACCGTGCTGTGCTCTGGGATGAGCCAGGGATGCAGGGGAAGGAGGGAGGGAAGAGCATGGACTCAACACCATTGAGCTCACCTCCCCCCAGAGCCCTCTGCCGCAGCGAGGGCATCGGTGCTGGTTGCACAATGGGATTTTTCCTGCAGTATTGCCCCTGAAAGAGAGAAGATTGTTCTCAAAGTGATGTGCGAGTGCCAGCAGCTTTGAAATTCCCTTGGGATTTCACTTCAGTGATTTCCTTTACCCAGAAGGTGCTTGGGTGGTGGAGTGAGTTTCATAATTGAGTGGTTTTAGAGCATGATATGCACTAGTGCAGTCAGAGCAGCGCTGACTGCTGTCCTTGTCACCACCCAGCCTTGATGAGATCTGTGGTGTCTCTGTCAGGATGTTTTGCACTGGTGTGCCACAGCAAGCCCACCTTGGTGAAACCAGTCCAAGCCACCACTGCAGGGCTTCAGCCCCTCCAAGGGATGAACATCCTGCTAGAAGGAGCACGAACCCCCTTGCCTTGCCCTGCCTGCAGGCACTGAGGGCGGAAGCAGGACGGGGCTAAAGGAGCTAACCCTGGGGGAGCATGGCACATAAGCCTGTCCTAAAACAGTCCAGAGCACAGCTGCATCTTCTGCACAGGTTTGTATCCCTGCCAGAAACACACATCCCCCAAAACACCAGCCCCACACCGCGTTGCACTGGCCCCGTGCCTCTTGCGCTGCTGCAGAGGTGCTCCCGCAGGCTGGGACACCCACGCTCCCTGCCAGGGCCCTTGGGCAGCGAGGATAGAGAAGTTTTGCTGCACCACAAACTTCTCTTTAGAAATAATTCTCTGCCTCAGTTTCCCTGTTCCTTCCCTTCCCGCACTGCGTCACTGCCAACATGGCTGCAAGCGCTCTGAGTGGGGGCAGGATCCTGGAGCAGGGATGTGCAGTGCCCCACACGCCCCAGACCCAGAGACACTGTAATAATAATTATTGATTTTCCAGTTTCCTTCATGTTTCATAGGGTGTTTTGCTGGAAATGATATAAATAGCTGTCTCTGTCCCTATCCCAGGGCACGGTGCAGCAATGTATTTTTTTCACAGTCCAAGGAAATAAAACGCAAAGTTCATTTCGCAACGATTTAAAAGTTATATTAAGGTCCAGGGTTGGATGAAGCAGGAGCAACGTGCCTGTAACTAGATAACTCCAGAGCTGGAGTGACCGCTGGGGTAAGTCACAGCTGTTACATTTGATTTATCCCAGCTCAGGGGCTCCAACCCCGCACCCCAGGTTTCGGTTTACAGTAACTCTGTGCTCCCCATCCTGCAGCAGAACCCACCCCAGTAACACACCCAGGAAGATCCAGCTGCTCTGCAGCCGCTCCTGGTCCAAAAAGTGCTCTTTGGGGAGAGCAGCTCCATGCAGGAATGCACTTACTGTATCCGTGCTAAATATAGCAACAGAGCACACAGGGAGTGTGGTCCCTCGCCCCTGAGAATTGCAGGAGAGATTATTCATTTTCAGCCTGTAGTACCTTCACAGTGGCAGGAATTACTTTAGCCAAGGGGATTTAATAAATGATCTGTTCATAAACAACTGATCATTTTTCCAGCCCCACTGCTGCTCGCATCCCAAATTTCCAGAGGAAAAGGGGATGCGAGCCCAAGCACAAGCAGTGCCTACAAGCACAGAGAGCCATGCACTGGCACAACCTTGCTCATTATACTTCCAAGGTATTAAAAAGTCTGGGTGCGATAAGGAAAAGGAGGCTGTAAAACTTCATCCTTACCTTCCAGATAGTGGAACTGATCTTGCTTTTATTTATGCTGGTGTAAAGCAAAAGTAATTCCATCAGTGCTGCTGGTGCAGAACCCGAGCAGGTGATCTCAGAAGCGTGCCCGGACTCTCGGCTGGGGTTTTCTACTTTTAAATCTATTAATTTGACAAAGATTTTCTTGAGCTGCTGGAACTGCAGATCCAGCCTGCAGGGCTCAGAGTGAAGGGGGGTGAGAATGAAGCCACGTGTGCATCTTTTCTGCATCTTTTATCATCTCCACTTGCATTGTTCTGTTTGATATGATTTTAAAGACAGCTGACCAGGTTTTCTAGGTGGGAAATACAGATGGAGTGGACACGCACAGCCCCATCATCCTACATGGGAACACGGGTATGTGCTGGGGGTTACTCTGCCAGCAGTGGATAAGGTTCTGGGGGTAACCAGAGTTAAATATGCCCAGATAAATGCATGTTCCCTGCTTGTGGACTTATTCTCCTCTCACACTTTTTTCCCCCACTGGCAACAAGAGGAAAACGAGTCCAGATTTGCATGTGCACAAAGGGAAACAAAATCACGTCCTTAACTCAATACAGGCAATCCTAATTATTAGTCATTGTTGTTACGTTAATTATTATTACTGCTGCACAAAAGGATTGTAAATAGATAACATCACCCTTTCTTTTGCACCATGTAGTGGGCTTTTTTTTTTTCTCCGGCGTTTTTCCTTGATGGTACCAATTAAGAAACCACAAGACAAATGTTGGGGAATCAGCTTGCGGGTGGTAATTTCCTTGCCAGCGAGGACGCAGCGCAGAGCCCGCAGCCTGCTGCTCTGCAGGTACCGCACGCTGCAGTGCTGACAGCAGTAAAAACTTGTCTCTGACAGTAAACTAAGCATGTATGACCCGGAAGACATAGAGAGCAGATAAGGGCAGGAACACAGACTCCATTTAGTGCTATTAAAATGGTTAAGTAGACTTACGATCAGAGATGCCAGGCTGAAATTGGAGACGCTCGGAAAGTGAGGAGTGGCAGATGCATGGCCGGCAAGTCGGGCTGCAACTTGGGTCCCTGCAGCACAGACGACTTGTGCCGTGTTTCCAGACTAGGAAATTTGAAAAAATAAGAGCGTTTCACTGGGAGAAAGTGTTTTTCGCAAAGCAGCATTTCTGGGAATCTCACCCAGAAGGGAGAAGCAGCTTCAGCATCACTTTGTGGGACTGTGACAGGCATTGCAGTGAGTGAAAAGGTTTACTCTTATTAAAATACACAGAGGCACTTGCAGGTACAAACCCACACCCTGCAGCACCACTGACCAGGATGGGACACCCAGAATTTTAAACAATTCAGTTTGGATCTGGGTTGTCTGGGGAGGTCTGCAGTGAGCACTGGCCCAGGATTCAGTTCTAGCTCTGGTGCCAGGACACAGCTGTGACCCTTGTGACACCAGTGATGCTTGGGACAGTCCTTGACTCTTCCCCCTGCTCCCTCCAGTGCCACAGAGCTGTGCTGCCCTCCCGGGACCATCAGGGCAAGGATCACTGAGTCCAACATCTGAGCGCAGCTATAACCACGCTGGAAAACCCACTCGTGTGGTGTTCGAGAGAACAAACACCTCTTGCTTTATTACCATTTATGTGACAAATTGATTTATGGTCGATAGTGACAGAAAGAGCCTGACACAGAAAAAATATTTTTTTTAATCAAGGAATGATCGCCATAAAGAATGTGCTATATCAGTCAAATCTATCCAGCTGCAAATACCCTATATGGTAACATTAAGAAGATGTATTTATTATAAACAACTTTGTAAGGCAGCTGAGGCTTGGAGGATTTTGACACAGGAAAGGATGAGAAGTATCATAATTCCATATGTGTCCAGGCATTGTGGGCTTCTTAATGAAATTTCCAGGGTTTGTGGGAGCTCTTGATATACGCCTGTTACAGCTGTCAGGAGTAGTACAGGTCCTGAAATACTTATTATTGCTTATTTTTTGCCCATATCCCTCTTGCTTCCCTTGTGCTCCATAACACTGAGGTTCCCTGACACTCATCACCCAACCACTGTGTGCCCATCTGATGCTTTCTGTCCCTTCTGTTCTCAGCCTTCCTTCTTTCCGGGAAACTCCAAGGTGCTTTCAGAAGGAACCTCATGTCCCTCATCTCAGCAGCCTCCTCTCCTTGTCCCTTGGGTCTCTGGTCCCATTTTCCAATCCCTTTCCTCTGTTACTTTCCATCCCACTGTGTGGATGCCCAGAACCCCAGCTGCTCCATCAGGACAGCAACAAGACAGGAAAAAATGGAGGAATAGCATTCTTCAAAGGGTAACCCAGCGGGTGGATTTTCATGCCTCCACCAGCATCTCCCTCCTACTCCTCCCATCCACGGGAGTGTGTTCCCTGCCTGCCATCCCTTCCCCTCCATCCTATTACAAACACAGCAGTCGATCATTTGTTTCCTGTCCTTGAGGCATCGCCAGTGTGTGACCTGCCGAGATGGCTCCAATTCTTCACTCTCCTCCTCATGGCTGGTTGTTTCCCCATCCCTCTGTGCAACTGCAAACACGCATCGTCCACGGCTTCGCCCCACGTCTTTTATCTTCCACTCTGTCTTCTGAGGGTGTGTTCGTTTTTAAAAATTCACGTTTATGCTGGTTTTGAAGATGGTCTCTAGAAAAAAAAAGCTGGGTTTAGTTTATGTCAGAGAGGTTTGCTCAGTAAAAGTACAGAAGTAAATGAAGCCACCGGGTAACAGCAAGAATCCAGACTAAGATAAGGAGGAGCAGGAAAAGTGCTTCCTGCTTGGAAAATTTGATCCATTAAGTTCTTTTTGATCCTTCACCCCTTCTAATTTTGGGGAATTTGTCCAAAACAAAAACTATCCTAATTCATGAGAATAATTCACATGCATAAAAGAAGTTGAAAGGCTTCTGTTTCCTCATTTACAGTGTTTCTTTTTTGTCCTCTCCTTGTTTTATATTGAAAACAGTGGGGGTGATAAACAAGAAAGACAAAAGAGAAAGAAACCTGCTTTAGTCTTTTATTTTTGCTCTTTTCGGAAGTTTTTTTAATAATTTTGGCTCAGTGTTGGTGTATTTTCCCTGTGCCCAGCAGAATTACTGCTACCTCCCTGAAAAGCAAAGCAGGAGTGGCCCCAGGAGGGAGGAGAGGTGACTCTCCCCAGACATTATCTGGCAAAGGCAGTAGCTGTTTTGGGGATAAACAATGACGAATGGGCTCCAGCTCCTTGCTGGAGCATTAGATAAGCAGTGTAGGACCGTACAAATCAGCCCTGCCTATTCCTGGTTGCATTTGTGCCCCTTCACCTCCTAAATTTGCCAGTGCCCGAGGTGCCCTTTGCTGGCTGCTTGAGTATGGATGGTGTTGGCTTAAAATGGATGGAGCCAAAGGCAGACACGTGGGGAGGCGAACACGGCACCGGGCTGGGCTCTGATCCTCCCCTCCAGCCTCCGGACCTGGTTCTGCAGTGTCTGTGTGTCCTTCGCTTTCTGCAACCTGCACTCAGCCCTGCATTGCAGCAGCAGAGGAGTCCCCTCTCTGGCGGCTCCCGGAGCTCAGCGGGGGCTGCACCAACGTGCAGCTCTCTCTGAGCTGGGGGGAAAGGGCAGGAAAAGGTCCCAGGGCCCCCAGAGCCTCATGTCTCCAGCAGAGGTTTCCCCAGCCCAGTTCTGGAGGCTGTGCAAGGGTGTAGGGAAGCCCCTGCGTACCAGAGTGACCTCCTCAAGTAAAGAAAACCATATTTTCTACTAGTCCTGGAGCGAGGCAATCTCTGTCAGTGCTTTAGGATATAGATATATATTTATAGATAGATGTATATTTATTTAGGATCATTTCTGCGTGCTGCAAAGCTCCTCTGGACAGACAAAGAGATCCTCATCCAGCAGAGTCATTCCAGCAATGAGATCCCGGGCTGACGGGATTAAAACGTGTCCTCCCAGATTTGGGGGGTTTTCTTTCCGGCGTCCTCCTTCCACACACGCACCCCCTGAATGGAGGAGGGAAACCAGCACAGTCAAACCTTTGGAACAGCCTCTCCGTTGTGGCTCGAAGTAGAAAACGTTGGGTGCCAAATTTTTTACTGCAGTGTAAATTAAAATGCCTGGACTAAGATGATAGACACATGGCGTGGAGATCAGCACAGCCTCCTGCCTGCTCAGAGACATATTAGAATAGAGAGCAAACCATTCCCAAGTGCATTGCCTAATTGAGAAAAAAAAAATGAAATAAACCACAGCCAAGGGGGATCAGGACTCTGGTGCCAAGGCCTCTCAAAGCCTTTGGGTGGTTTGAAGGGGCTGGAGGAGGCTTGTGGCTCCCGAGCATGAATCCTGCCCATGCAGGCACGCTGCAGATATTTGTCTCTCCCAGTGTGATTACACTCCAAAAAGTGACTTACCATTACTACCCTTGTGGGATTCTGGCCTTATAGGCTCCAGTTAATTTTACAGATTGAAAAAAACCCACATGAAAAACATGAAGGGGTTTTGTTTCTTTCTTTTGTTTGTTCAGGATTTTTTTTTATTTTGCTGGGTTGTTTCCTGGCTGGAAGCTCAGTAAAGCCACCCCAGGCTCTGGGGGTGAAAAGGAGCCATAACTCTTCCCATCAGTGGGACAGAGTGGTGGGAAGGGAGGCAGCTCCTGCCCTGAAATCACTGCTGGGTGGCTACGCCCTGCTAGCAGGGGCAAAAGGTAGTAAGAGACATATTTTATCCCTAAAGTCAGCAGATCTGAGGATGAACACGCAGATCTGTGGGAAGATGTTGTTTTTGAGGGCACCTTTGATGTGTGACCACACTTTAACCTGATTGGGTTCAACAGCAGGACATGGCAGGGACCAGCTCTTTTGTGGGCGTTTGCAGCGGACAGTGATGGCACAAACCTGCATTAACACCTTCCCAGAGTAAACAAGTACTTGATCAGCAGGGAAAAAGCCTTTCCTCCAGTCAGGAGAGGAGTTAACGAGAGTTTCCAGGGTTTGTGCATAAGTGTATCACAGAGTTTGGGCTGTTTGGGTCATTTCTTCGATTAGATTGTTCAGGGATGATGCTCAACTCCTCTAAAACAGAAGGATTTTCCAGGGCTTTGCTTCAGGTCCTTGAGCCTTGTATGATCCCTGCAGCTCCCAGACCCCACTGAACCCCTGAGCTGGTCTGAGAGCAGGAGCTGTCCCCACCAGTGCTGGGGACAGCAGCTCATCATCCCTTAATCGCTGTTTCTGCCCTGGGCATGGTTTCTGCCTGGCACTTTTGGGAAAAAATTCCCACCTTGCAGCATTGCACACACGTGGAATTCACTAAACCGGAGCGGGGAGCTTAACAGGAGTCCTTTCCAGCCATGCTGCATGCACTTGTGTATTTTTTCATGTTTGCATACAGTGTGCTCTCTGCTGACAAATGAATGTATTTATTAATTCACACCTGGCTTGGTCCCTGCTCTGTGCTGCCAGGCCCAGCCACGTGGGTCAGCAGCAGGGATCAGTTTTTAGTATTATTTCCCCCAGTCGTGTGCGAGCAGCACTGGCTGTAGAGGCTGCAGCCTCACACTCCCAGTGAACTGTAAAACCAATTTAAAAAAGACATTTCAGGAATTAATGCAATGCCCACTGCAATCACACAATGGGCTGCTGAGGAGGCATATTCCAGCCTGGAATTTGTTACCTGGCCAGACCATTTGTCACTGCACAAGAAGAGAAAACTTCCCCACCTTGTAGCCCCTCTGTGCAAGGACAAGGCAGAAATACAGACAGGCTGGGATGTGGTTTTAATCCTGCTCCCACTTCTCTGGAGTCGGTACCATGCTGTGCTCTAGGTTTGCAGGTAAAATGGTTTTTAACAATTTTTTTTTAGCAATAATCAGCCCTTTGGTACCACCTCACTCTCCCACCGTGGCTCATCTGTGGGAGATCACAAAGTGTTTCACAACGTGTGTGAATAATTCAGCTGTTACATGAGGAAACTGAGGCAGGGAGAAGCTGCCAGGCCCAGGGTGTTGGGATGGGGCCAAGGGCTGTGTCTCCCACGGGAGCTGTGCTGCAGAGCAGCCAGCTCGGCACCGCTCGGCTCCGGGGTGCCGCTGGCAGGAGCATCCCAGCTCCCAGGAGCCACGTTTCAGAGGCCATTAGGTGCCTAATGATGCAGGCAGACACCTGGTGGCATTTGCACTGGGAATGAGGTGCTTTACATGCCTCGGCACCTCTGAAAATCTCACCAGGCACCTACCTGCAGCTGTAAGCGTCTGCAAAAGTCAGAGTATTTTCAAACTGCTGCCCAGGAGGCTGCCCTGGGCTGTACAAAAGGCAGTTTTGGCTGCAGACGTGGGTCTTCAGCAGGGGAGACAAGGGCTGGAGGCACCACATCCCTTACAAGAAACTCCCATCGCCCCAAGCTTCCCCCTGGCCACCACCCACAGGGTCCCCAAGCTCGGCCCCTGCACACGGAGCTGTCACCACATCTCACCCACTCCTCCAACACTGCCTTTGGGTGAGTTTAATAGTTTTTGAGGAAGAGTTTAGCACAGTCTCGGTCCCTTTTGCACAACCACTCCACACCTGTGCCTGTATCTGCTTGTAGCTCTTGTAGCTCCAGGCACAGGGTCCACTTCACGTGGCAGGGCAGAGGCAGGCAGTGATCCCTGCGGGTGGGAGGGTGCAGGGACGAGCCGGCTGGATGCCATGTCTGGACATCTTTCACATGCCCACGAACATCTCGTTGGGTTTACAAACATTGTGGGCAGCAATGCTGCCAGAAGCTCTCAGGAGACCTCGGCTGGAGTAGGGTTTGGATAACAAATACTTGTGGCTTGGGGGATCGAATGGCTCAGGAAGGGGATGCGTGGGGGAGTTTCATAAATGCTCTGATGCTCCCATATTCCAGCAACGAGCAAAACCTCGGTCCCCACCCCGGCTTTGAAAAGGGTCTCACAGCTTTGTACCTGCTCTGAGCCCCCCTCAGACCTCAACCCAAACCTGTCTTGATGGACCTCCCCCAGCCTAGTCAAGCTGGAAAGCAAATGATCCAGTAATTTATTCTTAAACCAAACATTCTTAGGTAGCTTCTTTAATAAGGAATTTATTTCCATGCTATTTGGTGAAAAGTAGAAGTCACGCCTCCTGGTACATGGTTAATTTTCCAAGTTTGTGGAAAACAGGCAGAGAAAACAAATGGTTTCAGTAGCTGTAAAATAATCTACAAGGCAGAGTGTGTCTCCTCATCTTCTTTCAGAAGGTTTTATTCAGCTCAGGCTTTCTATACGATCCAGTGATGAATGAAATACCTGGGAACAGCACAAAGTAACATTATTTATGGAGAATAGTAAAAGAGCATCCCCTTTCTTAGCACGCAGTTTTGGGAACAGCAGAATTTCAAGATTTAAATTAGATTCCTCTCACCTAATTTCAATTCATCCCAAACTTAAAAACAGGTCTAGTGCAGAAGGGGTGTTCTCTTGGTCTTCCCAATGTTCCTCATGCCTTTCAAACATCCATCCCTTGGTAAAGACTGGAAGACCATGAACACAGACTGAGCACCCCAGTTGTCCTCTCCACTACACATGTTTTCTCATCAGTGAGCCCTAATCATCCATAAAGTCACACCCCACCATACCTGGGACATCTAAAACTAAACTGAACGAAGAACTGGCCTTTATCACACCTCAGTAATTTGGTAAGCCCAAATTTTGATCCTTGCAAACAACTGCCACAGCTCCAAAGATAAACTGACCCATCACTGCAAGGATCCTGTGCTCAGGGTGGGCACCCACCTTTCAGAACTGCTCCTCCTGCCTCCAGATTCACGAAGTCCTTTGCAAACACACTAAAAGTTTGAGCTGAGTGGTGCCAGCTGACTTTGGTGGAACACGTCCGGGTACCTTGCTGGATCAGGGCCCCCACTTGGAAGGGCTTTATTTAGAAAATCATAAAACTGTAGAATATTTTGGGTTGGAGAGGTCCTTTAAAGGTCACATAGTCCAATCCCCCCGCAATGAGCAGGGAGACCTTTCACACGCCTCGCGCTCGCTAAGCCTGGGATGAAAACCCTTTTCTTTTTTTTTTTTTTTTGGTTTGAAATGGTTTGTTTGCTAGTAAATTCACAGTACGGCTGAGGTAGCACATTTGTGTTGTTAGGTACAAAGATAATGGAGGATTAAAATGCTGACAAGTGTGTAGAGAGGAAAATGATTTGGTTACCTCTTAGCAATGCAGCAGCAGCTGGAGAGAGCCCTGCATCTGCGGCTGCTTCCAGGCAATTACTGCTTCCCTCCCAGCGCTCCTGACAAATGCTGCTGCTCTCCTGCTTTGAACTGTCAAACGCAAAAGTTGCCATGAGAAGTGGTTTCCCTCCTTTGGCCTTTCTTTTAGCTTTGCTGTGATCCATTTGGAGTATTTCCACGGGGAAAAATCCGAGCGTTTTTGTGGTGGAAATTCCCCAGGCAGGAGGGTGAGACGAGCCTCGGCACTCGGTGCCTTTGTGAACTTCACAGCCTTGCTCAGAAAACACACCAAAGTGACTGTAATACAATCTTTAATTTGACTTTAACAGTATCTCCAATTCCAGAGCGTGGCTTTCCCGGTGTTCCCCGCGGCTGTGCCGAGAGCCCATTACCCGGGTGAGTGAACTCCCCTTTGGGCCAACCATCACCTTCCTTCTGCCACCTCCAACTCTTGTAAAAACAAACACGGGCTCCCTAAGTGCAATTAGCATCCAAGGAATGCCGAGAGAGGGAGATTAATCATTCATAAACTAAACAAATACTGTTCTGATCCCATTAGCCGAGAGACAGCGTCTCCTGTTAATTTACTTCTGTTTGAGGTGTATCTATTAACCCCTTTTAATCAGCTATTATTCTAGTTAAACTCTTAGCTGGGCTTGGTTATCAGAGGATGGGACCCTTCTGACATGAGATCAAATTAAGATTATGGAAAACTTGTCAGGAATGAAGAGCCTTACATTTGTAATTAAGTTACAACCTAATTTAAAAAAATGAGATGTGCTTCTGAGGAGGGCCCCGCAGCACTGCTTCTCCCGAGCATCCCTCCACGGAGGTCTCTCTGCTGAATTTTGTCAGCCTAAACTCAACCAGACAGGTGTCACCATCATCTGCCTTGATGTGCTCACCCCCTGACACGTGCAGCTCTTCTCTGTGGCTCCCTTTGTACCTGTGACAGAGCTGAAAATTTAATTTTTTTTAAAAATGGCAGAGAGGCACCTGAAGTTAATACATTTACCAGTTTGCAGCCCTCCACTTGAAGTCAATTCCTGACAGTGGATCCGTGTGTCCTGGCAGCGGGAACGTCTGTGGCAGGGTGGGCTCTCCCAGTCTCCTCATTTAGGGAGCATGCTGTCGAGGGAAAATTCAATATTTTAGACTACTGGTAGCAGTACATTAGATCTCCAGGTTTCTGAGGTCACCCTCAGGGAGACGCTTCCTTCTGCCCACACGCATGAGCAGGAGCAGTTGGGAGCTGGGAGGAGAAGTGTGTGCCCTGGAGATGCTGCTGGCATCCCGTGGGATGCCACCCGGTTGTGGCACTGCTGCTGGGTCAGATTGAGCAACCAGGCTGGGCAGGGCAGCAGGAGATGCTGCCCTGCTTTGGGATCATTGTTTAACGCCATAAGGGAATGCCAGAGGAGCAAGGATCCCAGCCTGGGAGCAGGGAGTGGCTGGGCGCTGGTGCTGCTCCAGTTATTCAGCCTGAGAGTGAGCGGTGAGAGGAAAAGGCTGTGTCCTGGGTCTCCAAAGCCATTGTTCTCCCAGCACCCAAATTTTCCACTTTTTGGGTGCATGGCACTGCCAAAGCAGAGCTGGCTTTGCCTCAGTGGGCAGCCCCATAGGGGCTGGGGCTGAGCCCTGGGAAAAGGCAGCCCTGCACCCGCAGAGGCAGCGCTGATGCTCCGGAAATAAGAATTTTGATTAAATTGCTCAGTTTCTATTTTAAGAACCAGAACGGCTCAAATGGATTTCATTTTCCTCCAACTGAGAACAGAATTTTAAGAAAAATTTGCAATTTAAGCCTGAAAATCTTAGTGCCAATTACATCCTTTTCCACGCTGGGGATCACTTCCATGACAACTCCACACAATCAACCAAATAAAGGAAAAGGAGGAAAGTCTCACCTGAGCTGCCCAGCTCCCAATTAGCAAAAAGTAAATAACTCTTATTTTCTCTCTCTTGCTTCCTGGGCTGTGATGGCTGATGAGAGTGGTGAGATGAGAGCCCTCCCTTCCTGCTTCAGTGCATAAATACTGCATCTTCGGGGATTCGCTCCGGTTAATTTAGGAGCTGCTTGAACTTTGCTTAAAGGCGCCTGCGTGTTACTATCCCTCGGAGCCGCCCGATGTATTTGTCATAGCTGAACCTGCAGTTCATTAGAGGTACAGAGTCAGCTAATTACTCCCAGAAAATGTAGTTTAATTTTATGAATTATGCATAAAATATTAACTACTTGTGAAGTTCACGGATATATGCGTAGGGACTGCCGGGCAAATGCTTCCTTGCTTGAGGGCTATATACAAACTGGGAACAAATAATGCATAAATTCACTCTGGTGTTGCAGACAGGGTGGCGGCACACCAAAGAGTGTCATGGAGATGTGGGGTCCCCTCCAGTGCTCAGCCCATGGAAAGGGCTGCCAGGCTCAGCACTTCTCCAGGCTGGAGTTCACAGTGAAGTCCCCACTGATGGAACCTCACACTCCAAGCCAAGCTGATTTGGGAAGGTCTGTGCTGAGTTGCATGGATATTGGCCAAAATACTGTCTTTTCCCAGCAGAGAGGTTCTGGTGCACTGGATCTGTAGGTATCCATCCTTCTCTCAGGCCAGGTGCACTGGAAGGACAAACCCTCAGCACTCCCAGCCCAGGGGAAGCCCTCCTCTCCAGCAGACACGGCAGCAGGATGCGATCCAGGATTTGATCCATGGACATTCACTTCAAAGATGCAGATCAGCAGCAGCAGTTCTCCTCTGACAGATACTCATTTCAGAGTTCACCAGCATGCTTTGGAGACATAAAAATCAATAGAAGAGAGGGAACAATAAAGTTTCATTGTTCAGTAATGAGGTAGACGGCATCTATCACAAACTCCCAAAGTGCTGCTCACTGCAGGATTCTCCTCCACTGTCTCCTCCTGGCTGGAGATAAAGAGCCTTCGGTGCTGGAGCTGAACCTCAGCTGAACAGAGATAGTCTTAGCTGGGAGAAAAAGGAATTCTGGAAGCTGAGCATCCCTCCATGGGCAGACTTCACTGCTTCTTCCTCTTGCGTGCAATCATAGCAGCACCCCAATACTTTCAACTCAAGGTCTTGAGATGGTTGCTGAGCTCCAAATCTTGACCTCCAAAGGGATCAGGAGTTCAGGCAATTGTTTTGTTTATTCCCAGCACGAGGGTGTCCCCATCAGCACTGCAGAGGGCCATACAGCAGTCAGGCTCTGCGCACACCTGTGCCAGTGGTGGGAAGCTGTGGCTCCCTGGATGGAAGGGAGGACACCAGAGGAGCCACCTTTAAACCCTTCGGCTCCAAAGATGCTGATGCAAGTTATTAATTTTTTAAAATAGAGGACTCCACTACGTGGTGTTTGGGAGCCCATGAGGTGACAGAACGGTATTTCAGAGCTCAGTGCAGGGCTGGGCACTGGCAGTGCATGTTCAGGCTCATTTCAGAGCTCAGTGCAGGTTCAGGTTCTCAGCTCTGTCCCTGTGGGTCCCCAGCTGCTCTCCCATCTCCACCACGAGCGTCATCCAGAAAAGCATTTCTTCCCCACACCCACAGCAGCTTTTATAAAACAAGCTGTGCTTCATTTAGCATTATTTTAACGTAACTTTAAGTCACCTGATATTTTTCTTCTTTTCTTCCCCCCCCATTCTTTTTCTGCTGAAGAAGTGGAAATGAGCTGCTGCTTGCGTGGAATTCTTTATGCTTTACCCGGAAAAACCTTTAAAAAGCTGAGACAAGGCACATGCTGCAGCGACCAGGGGAACACAAGCTCATCTCTTCCTGGTGACCAGCTCCCTTGTACTGTCACGCTAACAGGAAGAAATATGCAGTCACCCTTGCTGCATATTCTGGCAGGGTTATTGTCAACTTATTATTTTTTGACTCAGAGCCAAAAACGAAGGGCATTTGCATCTTGCAATTTTGCTGTTTGCTTGTCTTGCTTATGTTGCTGGAAATGACCTACAAGGAGTCAACAGCAGGCAGCTAGGACAACACAGGAGTGGAAAAGAGATGAAGCTGGGAAGTTCATATCTCACCCTGAAACATCCCACAGTATTTAGTTAGTGGGAAGAGAGCAATTAAAAAGCACACGGATGTTGCATCTATAGATTTATTCTGATTTTTCAGGGGTTTGTGTCATAAGAGAGCAAATATGGGATTTGGATTTCTCCCTGAAAGAAAAAAACAACCACACAATTAAAATAAATATAGCAACCAGATGCTAGACCTGTACATGGAGATGACTCTCATTAACATCCATGCAGTCAATGCAGAAAAAAGGAACCACCTTGCTTATTTTCCTTTGTTTTATCTTATACCCTATCTTAACAAAATCATCTTGCATCTTAAAGTCTGAGGATACTTTACTGGAAGAATTTACATAGATGTGATAATGAAGCTGCACAAATATAATTTACTGTAAGTGGCACTGAATTATATCAGTAAGAAAAGGTGAGGATTTTTGTGAAATACTACCTGTCACAAAATTTAAAAAAAAAAAAGAAAAGAAAATGTCCTAAGAATAATATCTTCTTAAAGGCAGTTTTGCATAATTGCTCTGTACATCTGACAGGGCTGGAATATACTTTTTCTTTTAGGTGTCAAAGCCTCAGCATTGACTGAAAGAGTGGTGCACTCTGCAGTCTTTGGTGCAATGCCTGGTGCATTACGCTCACACTGCGAGACACCTCCTCTCTGCTTATGAAATGGTTAATTTCCAAAGATAAGAAGAGTTGCTGTTCAGCAATCAAATGGAAGCTAATGCACACCTAAGGCTGCAGGCAGCGGCTCACTGAGCTGCTGGCATCGCACGATGAGTGAAAAAAAAAAAAAAGAAATAAAAGAAACCTGAGTGTTAAATGTGTGAAGAAAATATTCTCCATCCACACACCTCTGCTCTGGTGACAATGAAACTTTACACATGTGTTGGTGTTGGCCCATAGACTTCCAGCAGAACGTAGGCACCGGAGCACCTACACAAAAAAGAGGGAAAAAAAAACCCCTGGCTTTGCAAGAGGGGGGTTCCTTCTCACTTGTCTCCTTCACAGGAACAATCTTATCAAAGTCCCTGGAGTTATTTTTCCTGCGTGCAGGCAGAGGGACTTGATGGAGGAGGAGAGCAATAGGGACAGGCAGCCTGCAAATTATGTGGGTGCAGGACGTGTGGAGAGCCAGCCCCGACTCACTGCAGGGCTCGGATGCACTGAGGCACCGCCACGGATGCAGAGCACCTTTAACTTCATTTACTTCACCAGCTTCAGATGCCCTAGGAAAGCAAAAGCAGAATCCAAGCACTGCAAACACTCTTTGAGTGCTCTAACCCCCTGTCATCAGTAAATCTCTCCTTGAAACATCTGATGTCATCAAAGGTCCCTCTCCGGGTCGCTGTGGTTGTCCCCTTGTGCCACGACCCACCGAAAGCCAGCGATGCTTTGGTGACCTTTGTCTCAAGGTCACAGTTTTATGAACTTGGCAAATGTGTTTCTCATTCCTCTTCTTTTGAACACTTTTCTAGTGACACCCCTGGAAGGCAGCCTTACACTGTCTTTTGGGATTCATCTAGAGGATTTTTCAGGCTGGGTTGCTTTTCCCGAGGTATAGTGTTCGTGCTGGATGGCATCTTACCGGGTAACATCATTGCGAGGCAGGTTCCATCCTCTGTTCCAGGTTTGAAAACAACTGGGAGCAGAAAGCAGTGAGAGGCTGCTAAACAAGGCTCTCACACCTAATTATCATCAGGCAAAATTAAATAAAAGAGAAATGTTTATGCAGTCGGTAATTACCGAGCACAACATTCAGGGAGCAGCTTGGGCACATCCCTCTGGCCGACGCGGAGGCTCTGTAGGAGAAACAGACAAAGTTTTTAGTTCTCTTCTTCTGTGAACAACTGTCTGTACCCTCCACTTCATGATTATTTATTTCTGAGGTGAGTAATTATCAACTGTAGAGAGAAAGGTGCTGCAGTGTGAAGAGCAGTGAAGCTCCGAGGGGCGGGAGGGATGCACGCATGGACGTGCCCTGCCAATGTCAACCAAGGCCACCTGCAGCTGCGAGGGTTCTTCTAAAGACGGGCGAGCCCAAAAAGGGGACAAAAGTGAGGGAGCACAGCGTGTTTCTTTCCTTTCCAGCCAATGGGAGGCTAAAATGCCTCTTCCACCCAAGGTGCAGGGGTGCTGAAGCATCCCAAAGGACTTTCCCTGCCCCTTGAGTGGAGCAGGAAGGCTGAGGCAGTTTACACTCGGTGTACACAGCCACAGCTGCCCTCAAAAGGGTCCCACCCCCCAGCTGATGAAAGCACTGTAGCACACAGGTCGTTGTAAAACACACCATCCATAAGTGTCCCTTCCAAAAATAGCAAGTCAGAGGAACAGCACCTTATCTGCCCACAGGCATGTCCCTGGGTGGCTCCCTGGGGAAGAGGGACCGGGACCGGCTTCGCAGGCAGCCCCCAGACACCCATCACTGACTCAGCAATTTCAGGCGGCAGAAAAAAATTATTCCAGGAGGTTAAATTGATTGCCAAGGAGGTCCAGCAAACCTGACAGCCTCCGAGTGGCTCAACTTCATTTAAGTTATTTCAAGGCAATTCCAGGAGGGCAAAGAGGAGAGCGGCACAGGCAGCCACCGACGGCCAGCCTGTTCTTAAAGAGCACAGTCACATTTTCCGAGGTCATTCTCTTTTCTACTTCTTCTTCAAGGAATAAAAGTTCTTGCAGAATGAAACCTTTTTCTTTTCTGCTTTTTTTTTTCTTGCTTTTTAATGCCTGGGTGGCTGCCGAGGAGGGCAGGATCTGGCCCAGTGTCCAAGCTCTGCATCAGGGAAGCAGGAGCAGCACTGGGTGACTGCATTTCAGGAGGCCATGGCAGAGCCCACACGCAATTCCACAAGCACTACAATTAACTATTGCACTGTTGGATGCCAAATAAATTACCTGAGTGGCTGCTCTGAGGCACTTAGGCTGGAGCAAGCAGATGATGTACTATTCACCAGATATTTTCATAAGTAGGAGATAAGAGAGGCTGGAGGAGAGCAAATCAATGTCTTTTTTAGATCTATGGTGCTTGAAGCATCTGTCAATGGTGAAGAGTAAATATTTACTTTTCAACATAAAGTCCATATAATCACTTTTCTATCAGTCACTTACTGCTCCTGAGTGTTTCTTACCACGATGTTGATATTTGCATTAGCTACTTACCCTGGCTCTGAGATTCATACAGTTGTCAACTGCGTTTAGACTTCAGCTGAAAATCCCCGGGTCCTGTACCACAGCTGCTGCAATTGCTAATGGCAATTGAAAAGAGAAAGCTGTGATATTTCCTACAGCAAATAGCAGGCAGAGATAAAGACAGAGGTATGGCACGAAGGTTATAATAATAG
Source organism: Gymnorhina tibicen (assembly GCA_013399875.1). Lineage (NCBI taxonomy): Eukaryota > Metazoa > Chordata > Aves > Passeriformes > Artamidae > Gymnorhina > Gymnorhina tibicen. Next base: position 43,798 of record VXAZ01002748.1, on the reverse strand, counting down.
GCTCCCTTGTGCTTATTAAATTAGGGGTCCCATTGGATTCACATTGTGCAGTTGTGGGCAGGACATAGTGAGGAAAACTTAAATTTGGAGAAAGAAAATGTTATTAAGCCCATTTTATTGCTGGGAGAACTGAGGCACAGAAGTTGGAAGTGACCTTGCTCAAGGTCAGAGGCAGAATTGTCTCAGAGATTGAGAAACTGAACCTGAGTCTAAAAGCTGGAGGATCTGCAAATTGCCACAGGACCATTTCTGCTCCTTGTATACTCAGAACTGACAGGAAATCACCTTTGCAAATGTTTTCAGGTGGATGGAGAGAAAAAGCAACATTGTTTGACCTGAGCAATAACCAGGGTTCAGTCTGGTACAGGTGGGGAGGAGGGAGCCACAGCCAGCATCAGGCACAGCCGATGACCAGGAGTGGACACTGCTTCAGCAAAGTGTCCCCACTCAAAGATACTGGAGGAGTCAATTTAAAAGCTTCAGAAACAGCTCCAAATATCCTGCAAAAAGCCTTGAACAACAGCTACCATCTAAACCATCAAAAATTACTTTTCAGACTTTGCAAACAGAGGGAGAACCAAGAACTGATGGGGCAACTGGAGGCAGCTGGAGCGGGGCAGAGACATGAGGTGCCCAGCTGAGTTCCCTGTCTATGTGACACTGACTTTGCACTCCTGTGGGTTTTATTCCCCATGTTTTGGAACAGCCAGAGTGAACCAAGGGGTCTGCTGCATTTTCAGGACAGTGTTGCTCCAGCAGAGTGACTGTGCTGCTGTGTAAGGCTGTGGTGCAGGATGCGTGATGCCCCTGGGCCTCAAGGCTTTTTTTTACTCCTTTTTTACAGCACAGAGGGGAGGTGAAGGTTTGCCTAAAGGGTGGGCGCTTGTGGGGAAACCTCAGCACAACTCTGCCTTGCCCACTTCTGCCCCAGCAGCCAGAGAGTTCCCCCAGCATCATCCAAACAGTGGGGCTGGGAGAAATGAACCCTGCCCACGGTTAAAGGGCAAGGCGAAGTTTGAAACTTGAGGAAAAAACCCCACAAAATCTCAGCCAAATAAATAAACGTGGTTTATGGTTAAACAGGCCCCAACACTAAGCTGTGCTGGGACATTAATCTCAGCCTGCACCTCTCCTGGCCATGCTCCTGCGTACGAAACACTGCGGGCCGGATTCTGGCTGAGTTACCCCTGCTCGATCCCACCTTGCTTTACAAGCAGTAACTCAAGTTGATGGAGCTCTTCATACGAAAAGCTGCTTCTCAGTGTGCAGGTGGCAGGACGTGGCCAGCAGATCAGCATTTCGTGCCTGCCCGCTGCTTCCCCCCTTCTCTTCCCTCTCTCCCCCCATTCTTCCCGCAGCGAGTGGTCAGCGTTCTCACCGCCCCGGTGTGTTGACATGCCAGAAATATCTCTGCTTCACTGCCTGTGCTCTTGGAAGTATTTTGCTGCTCTCTCACCTCTCCATGAGAGAGACACATTCATCTGTCAGCTTATCAGAGGAATTTCCAACAATCTGTGGCAATGCTACAAGTCTCAATCTTGCTGTAAGTACCTAAAGCCAATTAGCATACAAGATGTTTCCCTCTCACGTAGTGCACCACTGGCCTAAGGCCTTTTTTTTTTTTCGGGATTTTTTTCTTTTTTTCCTTTTTTTCAGGGCTGATAGCTGTTGAAGCACACAGCGGCATCCTCCCGGCATAGACGAGGAATGGGAGAGGATCCAAACGGATCGGAGAGCATTCACGTTCTCCTGATGAATCCCTCAGTCGCTCAGCCGGTGGCAAAGGGATGTGGGGGAGCGGGGGGACCCCGCTGCCCGGAGGGAGGCGGGGCACCGGGAGATTCCCGTTCCCGGTGGCAGAGGGATGAGAGGGGCGGAGGATCCCGCTCAGCCGGGAGCAGAGGGATGCGGGGGATTCCCGCTGCCCGCTGCAAAGGGATGCGGGGGTTCGAGGGGCTCTCACTGCCCGGAGGGTTCCGGCGGTGCGGGGAAGGGGGATCCCGCTGCCCGGGCTCGCAGGGATGCGGGATGCCGGGGCCGGGGGAAGCGGCGCCGCTGCCCGGGGCCGGAGCGGCTGGAGCTGCTGTTTCCCACGAGTGCCCTCTCCTGGAAAAGGCTCCTCTCCACGCGTGCCCGCCCCGGACACAATGACGGAGGATGCCGAGGTTTAAGAGCGGCGAAGTTTCCCGTCTCCTGCCCCCTCCCCGTTCCCTCCGGCCCGTGCGCGCACGGCTCGGTGCCAGAATCCTGCCGGTGGTACTTCTCTCCAGCCGTAACCTTACATTTATTTTGGGGCATAATTAATCCTTTTTGGCGTGCCAGCTTCCTCCTGCCAACGGAGCCCAAACGCTGTTTCGGAGGAGTTGTCCTTGCCCATGTGCTGTCAGCTGGGTGACGGCCAACAAACTTTGTCCTTGCTATCAGACATCCAGCACGCCTTGAGTATCCTAAAGGATAAGGGACACCTACATTCCACATTCCTGGGTGTTTTATTTGGAATAGATCCATGCATTTCCCAGAGATTGGATTTAAAGGCTCAAAGCGGCTGCAGCAAGGCTGGCCCGCAGCCCTGCGGGGTGTTTCTCACAGCCCTGAGGATGTTTCTCATCCTCCTCTGAAAATGAAGCTCTGATATGGAGCACTGCTCCTGGAGTTGTTTTCATATGGATGAGGATTGGGATATTCTCTGCACCTCTTCCCTGTAAGAACCTCTCCCTTCCCACCTGTGTCACCACTCAGAGCACTCCAGGACAGTGAATCCTTAAAAAAACCCTTTTCTTTGAGGCTGGGGCATAAGCACCTTGACCATGGTTCCATCAATAGTTATTCCTACAAGCAATTAAAGCACCCAGTGAACCGATGGCTGCTCAGGAGACAAAGGTCCTTCCAACCACGACATCCCGGCAGATGAACCAGTTAAGAGGAACTCAGGCCAATTTATTTCTTGATAGATAATGATGCGAGTTCTCACCAGGGATCTGTAATTTTCTATTGATGAAAACCTGCCTTTTCTGATTTGCAGGGTTATCTGTCTTTCTCAACTTCAGGCTCTTGCCAAACTCGCAGGCAGCCCTGTGAAAGTGCTGTGTCCCACAAGAGCCATGTATTTTAATATGATGTAGTTTTCTTTGCCCTGGAACCAGGATCAGTTCTCCATGCTGACAATCCATAAAAGACCTAATGACCCATCTGAGGAACATTAACCAGCACTGTGGCCATTCCAGGCAGAGTGTTTGTTTGTTTGCCCCCCTGCTTGGGAGTGTAATTTCTGGAGAGGATCTTTGGGGGTGAGTTGGATCTTCAGAGATCTTTTAGTGTTGAATAACTAGAAGTCTGGCTGAAGGGTGGCTTAGGCTTTAAATTTGAAAGCCTTATTTGTCAAGCCAAGCTTCGTTAAAGAGCTGCAGTGTGCTCCAGCAGGGTCAGCAGCCTGCAACAGCCTCCAGATACCCTGAAAAGTGAATTTTTCAGGCAGAAACACATTATTGCTTTCACCAAGAGCTTGCAAAAGTGACTGCTAATTTAAAGGAATTTTTGTCTTCTAACTTAATTGTCTCTGCTTATAATTTAGTGCCTTATAAAAGAGAACTATTTACACCCAGCTGTATTTCATGATCTATAGTTAACATTTGTGTTTAGCTGGGAATTACGACCGTTTGGTCTCTGAGAAACAGTTGGAAATATTTAAATGCCAGAGGAATCTTTCGAGGTCACAGCCTTTCTGCACTGCTGGATGTGGAGGTGGGACAGAAAGGATCTCCACCATCATCACCACCAGTGCAGAGGAGAGGGCTGAATTTGCAGGGGAAGGTTTGATCCTTGCTACCCCACTCACAGCCAAGGTGGTTTCTGGACTCTTTTTCCCTCCCAGATCATTTTTGACTGCTGCCAAAGGGCTTTGCCACCGAAGTGGTGTCTCACTGGCAGCCTAAAATGACGGTCAGGGTGTTGAAGCCCCAGGTGTCCCAGCTGAGAGCCGAGAAGGTTGTCTCCTCTGTGATCAGCATCCCCAAGCTCTTGGCATTTTACAGCCAGCACCAAGACAAAAGGTTTTTGCATCAATCTCCCAAGATCTTCCCTCACTGCCTCCGAAACAGGCTTAAAATCTGTTTGTTCAGGTGCTTGTGACTTCCTCCAGCCCAGTAGACACTGAAGATCTTGCCATCTTAATTTTCCCTTTTATTCCCCTTCTTTTTCTTTTTTTTTACCTAATTTTTTTTTTTTTTTTACCCTTGGAGTGCCCTAATTATACAGAGCATTGATTTTACAATGCATTCATGGATTGATTGTACTGCCATGCTCCTCCCACAGGAAACAGCTTGCACACGAGCACTTTTTGATCTCTCCAAAGTATTCCCCGAGGTGAATCAATGGCTCTCGCATCTTGTCTCTTGCTTTAGTCTAGGGGAAGCTGGAGATGTCTTGCTACTGAAATAAGCTTCAAGAAAAATATTGGAAGGCAGAAAAAGAGAAGGAAAATGATTCACTTCTTCCTGCCCGAAAAAGATTGTCTCATGTACAGCAAAATATGTTCTGGTTAGCATAATGTTCTCATCCAGCTCAGCCAATTGCAGTCTTGGAGAATGCACGGGAACTTCCATATAATTATCTTTAATAAACTGGCCAAGATAAAAGTAACAATATCTTAAGAAACAGAGTGCATAATAAAATATATATCTATATAAAAGCCTATCTGTATCTATGAAATGACATGCTAAAATGAGGAGAAAGAGGCAATTTATGTGTTTTATGGCTTTGGCACCTCTGTAACAGAAATCTTGGATACAGCACTGTTAACCAGACCAAACTTTTTCAAAGAGACCATCACTTTTAGCCTAAATGGAGAGAATTAGCTCCTGTTCCTAGTGATTCCCTGTGAACAGGGTAATGGATTACACTCAGATTCAAGCTGAAGGCTCTAATCCCTGTGTTTTAATGACTGTACCTTCCACCAGCCCTAGCCACAGCCTTGCTCCAAATCCACAGAAATCCCCAGGAATGTCCAACCCTTTCTGCATCCAATGCAACCGGATTTAGCAAAACAAAAAAAAAAAAGCCTTGACCTTGAGAAATTCTTCCCAAATTATGGATTAATTCAGAATTAGCGCTGAGACTTTTGTTGGATATTAAGGGGGCGATTCCTGCTGCCAAAAGCTTTCTCTAAAGGGTTTGATTTCCTCTTAGGTTAATCCTGGTGAGTGCACTCCTGCCCATTAGGTTGCTCGGTATTAATTTCAATCTGCACAGGGTTCATTTCAGCGGGCTCTGCTGAGAGCTCTGCTGATTGCAGTGCTTAATTACCAGCTGAGTATCATCTCTTTAGCATGTGGTGGCATCGTGCCAGCCCCTAAGGGGTCTTGAGCCCTGAGTAGGATTCCAGAGCACTCAGGGATCCGAATTCTGCCCCAGCGCCGTGGCCCCTGCCAAAACTGACCGTAAGTTTTGTGCTTCCCTTTACTCAGCAGTTTCCCGAGGAAAAGCTGGTAGGACGGAGAGGAGGAGGAGGCAGATTCCTCTTGTTCAGCAGCTCACCAGGGTCCAGCCCGGAGCTGGAGGATGCCAAGCAGCAATTTGTAATCTGGGTCTGCCCAAGGTTATGATGCTCTGCCCACCCCTCCCTGCCATGCTGCCTCCAAACCCTGCATTGCAGCACAGTGTTGGGTTTCTCCACCAGTTTTCAGGAACACAAACACCCACCCTTGGAGCACTGCTGTGCAGGTGTGTAGGTGCATGCAGAACGTGCTGTTATTTGTAATAGATATATATATATATGCATATGAAATATAAAAGCAGGCTATTTCTTACTTGGCGTGCTGAAGGCTCTGATTGCTGGGTTATATGAAATATTTAGATCATGCACAAGAGATAACTCACAAGATATAATGTCGATGTACGATGGGAAGCTAGTCTTTATTATCACAGGTGTAAATTTTCACACCTCTGTTATCAATTTTGCAATTATAACTGGGTTTCCTGGTAAAGTAATTTACTACTCACTACCATATAGGATGAAGAAAATGATCATTTATCCACCTTCAACTCAATTAAATATTCATCGTTCCCCAAAACAGGGGGGGAGAGGATTTAAATCACTTTCAAACTGTTCTCCAGAATTTTTTTTTTTAAAGAAGAAGAAGTCTGCCTTATAAAAAGCATAGATTTGATGCAAAAAAGACAATAGGAGCCTAATACATTCAGGGATGCGGCACAGATTTGGCTCATCAGTCATTTGTGTTATGGGAGTCCAAAACAGTAATAAAATCAACACAAATCCAACTTCAGTATGAGAAGAGAGGCTGATTCCCGAGTCAGATGAAAGCAGCATCATTCCAGCTCTGATTAAAGCAAACTGGTTTTGCTCATAGAGAGGAGACCATAACAAAGTTTGTTCTTGCTTGTGGTTTTCAGCACTGAACAAACATTTCTCATTTTTGCCTCCTTTGCCTTAATATTTCATACAAGAAATTTGGGATTACTTTGCAGGTAGAGAATTTTGGTGTTTGGGTGCAAAAAACCCCTCATCTCAATCAGCATTAATTCCCTCAGGAGCTTCAGTCTCAGCACCTTTCTCCTCCTGTCCTGTTTTTCTCCTGTCCTGCCTCTGCTCTGTCAAACCTTCCATCATTCAATCTGTGATGTCTCGTGGCTCCAAACACGCTCCTGTTGTTGGCTAATTCTCAGCGAGACTTTTATTCCAAAGGCTTCTCCAACAGCCTGATTATATAATAACAGCTTGCTCATTACCCCGAATATAAATAGTTGAAGTATCCCCCGAGAATGGACACAGCTGGTGGAACTTCCCATATTAGCACTGCATTAATATTTATGGCAGCACTGTCTAAGTATGCAAAATATTGGCATCCCTCCACGCAAAAGTTTACACATCTGTCATTAATGACTCTGCCCCAACATCACAGGCAGGTCAGGGAGCGGCAGAGGGGAGGCTGAATCCCGGCTGAAATTCCGATGAGGCAGCTCCAGCTCTCACCCAGCATCATTTTCTCTGCAGCTGAGTCACCCCCGGGTATTGGGGAGGGGTGACAGTCCCCTCGTCCACCGCGCTCCGTGTGGCCACCGGCTGATTTACCGGGGTTTGTTTTGGCTTATGAAGTGAAATATTAAAGGACGTGATGAGAACCGGCTAATTGTACATATAACCTTTAAGATGTCTCGGACAGGATTCCAGCCTTCACCTCGGGCTATAAAGAGAAAGTAATGGGGCCATAAACACACATTTAAGTGTGCCTTTAAAGTTTAAGGAGAGTTTAATTGCGGGCGCTGGGGTGCCTGGGAGCAGACCCGAACACAGGTAGTGTTTCCCCGGGAGACATTCAGCGAGGGCCAGGCTCAGCATCGAGCTCTGAGGCTTTGCCTGCCCCGAGGGGAATGGATTTGTGCTAATAAATGTCCCAGCTGCAGGTCAGATTGTAAATGAAAGTGATATTTAATGGCCCAGATCTTCCACTGGTGCAAACCAGCCCTGTGTGCTGCTCGCACGGGCTCTGGCTTGGTTTAAATCCAGGTGTTCCTGACCTGTGGGCATGACTTTGGGAAGGTCTTTGGAGCCTGATGCTGGTTTACAACACTCCCAAGAACAGAGCAATTACTAGGAGCCAGTCTGTCCAGGTTCACAGCAGCCTGAGCAGACACATGAGAACCCCCCAGCATCTGCCTTGTCACCCCAAGGCAGGACCCAGCACCCTGCACCCTGGGAAAAGGAGAATGGAAGAGAGGGAAGGGGAGATTTACTCTTCTTTTTCCTCATGGTGTGACTTTTAGCGGTGCAGATCAAAACACAGATGGATCTGTGGCCATCTGCAGAGCTGGCGCAGTGCCCCAGGAGGGCTGTGCTGGGTAGCAGTGGGACTGGATGGAGAGAGCTGTCCCCAGCCTTGTTAAGGCAGTGGGATTCAGCAAAGCATCAAGATGCAGGAGCTGGGCAAGCTCAGTGACAGCTGCACACGTGATGGTGCAGAGCAGGGATCAGACAAGCTGCTGGTTTATTACTTTTATTTAATCTAGAAAAAGCTGTCATTGAGGGGAAGTAGAATAAGAGAAAGCAGAACAAAATCCAGAACACTTTTAACAAATAGTCATCCGTGAACACCTTGGGGCTCCAGTTTGACTTTCCCAGCCCCTTTGGAGGTCTGGGTGCAACAAACTCTCATGTGACAACCACCTGATGAACCTCGAGACCCTGATAACCCTGACTGACCCCTAAGGGGACATGCAGACATCAATGCCATGTCTGATGGGGCTGCAGGAGGAGCACCAGCTGAACTGCGCTCTCAGAGGTGGTGGTGTGGCTGGAGAATGGAGCACTCCACTTGTGTTCCCAAGCTGGTGCCCCACCAAGCTGCTGCGGCACCACGATGCAGCTCTGAGTTCAGCATTGCTGTTCTGCAGCTTCTCAGGTGCCGTTGGGGGTTTGCTCTGCACCAAAATCCTCGCGTTTTTCGGACGAATGGATATCAAGTACACAGCAAGGGGAGGCCAGCTGGTGGTCAGCTCCAGGTCTGTGAAGTGTAAAAGGGAGAGACATCATCTATCAGTCAGTTCCACATCCCCCTCGGAGCCAGCACTGGCAGAGCAATGGACAGGCTGCTGCCAACCCTACAGACGGCACAGGGGGTCTCCAGCTTGGGAACGTGGAGAGACACCCATTGAGCAGCAAACGCTTGGGGAGAATATCTCACAGAAAGGTTGAGGTCCGGCCTGTGCATTCACAGACTGTCCCAAGGTCCCTCGAAGTGCAGGGTGATGCAGGATGCAGGTGATGTGACTGGGATGGGGAGGTGACAGGCACCCAGCCCCACAAACCTCTGTCCTCTCTGGGGCTGTGTGTAAAATTAATTGATAAAGCATAATCGCTGTATCAATGCCTTTTTTAGAAAAGATAAAGTGCACTTCAAAGCTAATTTAGGCCTGCAGACAAATGGCTTAAAGAAGAGCTACTGTACTGAAAAATGTCCGTGTCATTTTTTCCCCAAATCATAGTTTCAATGCACACAGCCTCAGCCTGACATTCTGAATTATGGCTTTTATTAAACATTAGTAATAGAGTGCACTTAAATCATGGTTTCCCTGTAAAAGAGAGATGTGTTCAACTCAGATCTGGACATTTTAATGCCATATTTCTTCCTTTTACTCTCCCCGCAAGATAAATTTACTTACTCCACAAAAATGTTTTGCTGAAAAGAATAATTCATCCTTCAGTGTCCATCTAATGCACCTTGTGAGTAATGTGAAACGATGCAAAAATTACAATGCACCGGCCATGTCTGGAATGCTTAGATGCCTCCGAGTTAGAGGTTATGCACACAGAGTATTGAAATTAGATTTAACAACTATCATCTTTTACAATGTTGCCTTGATGATTTTTTTTCCCCTTTTATAGCTTTGATCAGATGCCTCCTGAATACATTGTCGGTAACAAACCTTGCAGTCTGCTGCTCTGCAAGCCCTGCTCAGCTCTGAGCCAGGTTGCCAATAACTGCTTTTTTTTTCTTTTTTTTAAAGTGAGAATATTTGTAGCCACAATTTGCTCTAGCAGGCAAAATTCGGATTATATTTTTACTCCGTGAGTAGATCAGAAATAGGTTGTGGGATAACCAGACAGCTGTGGAAATAACATCCTCTAGGTACCAGTTTAGGCTGCGCTGAGCCCCCAGTCCTTGCAGAGTGAGGGCAGACCTGTGCCCTCTGGCTGGGTATCCTGGCAGAGCTCTGCATCCTCAGCACAGGGTGAACGGACCACGGGCTCCATCCCAGCACGTCCCCAGCCCCGGCACGAACACCGGGCACAGCATCTCGCTCTAAGTCAAATTCCTGGTCCAGCCCTCCTCTCTGGGTACACCCAGGCAGAGCCAGCCCCCGCAATGTGACCTTTGCTAAAAGGACAGCAACTGTACCATTGAATCAATGTCCCTCTGCCAGGAGCTCTGCATTGGAGCTGCATTGCAGTGTCAGCACCGGGGCTGCTCCAGCTCCAGCTCTCACCCGAATCCACCGTGACCCACTGACACTTTGGGGAGCGTGGTGCCACATCCCCGCGCTGGTGCTTGAGGGGGACAGTGGGTTTGGAGATGGCCAAGCACCTATAGGCACTGGGGATGTGGATTTGCTCAAAATCTCATGCTGTGAACTCAGTGTGGAGTTTGACTAACAGGGAGAAGATGGTATTTAGTGAGCACTGCAAATATTTTGCTTTATTTATTGGTAGCATGGTAAGGATATTAACCGAATGGTCCCCCAAGTTTCCTCCAACAGAAGCAGGTTCTCTCTCTTTTGTCAGCTCCAGGTCCCTGGGTTAGGAGCAAGCACCACCCCCAGCAGCCCTCCCTTGGGACTTCCCAGTCCTGGAACTGACCCTAACACACCGCAGGAATATTTATGATCTATAGGGGGGTTTTTTTGTACTGGTGCCTGGGACTCCCAGCAGGGTTATGATCCCATTATACACAGCCAATAGGAAAGCCAGTATTGTAGTTTGTTTGCAAGAGAGCTATAAAAATGTAACTAAGAGAAGCAACTTCATCTATCCCACACAGCATTTTAGCAGGGAAATTTCTAATGCCACCTCTATCAGCTCAGAGTCTCACAGATTCAGAGTCTCGGAGAAAAGGGTTGTCTGAGTTAGCTGCTCTAGGATGAGTCCCCAAAGAGCATGTAAAGGCTTCTCAGTTTGACCTGCTGAACTGAAGTTGTTATTAAGATCTAAAATTATTGCTGTGCTATTGCTGTTTGGTGGATGACAACAGGAAAATCGCTGGACAATGGACATTGGCAGTGACTTTATCGATAGCTTGGTGACTTTGGCTGTCTTCGCTATGATCCCTTCCACTGCTCTTCAGTTCCATTCAAATTTCCTCCCAAAGAGCATAAATGCTTCCAAACTGAAGTGGAAAAACCTCCAGCACATTAGCTAATAGCACATCACAGGAAGTGCCTGGCTGCAACTGTAACCTCAGTAGGCATCTTTACATGGGAGGACGTAAACTGTCTCTGAATTATTTATTGAACCCAAGTCATCAAATTGGACAATTAACCTTGAAAACTTAATTTAAGCACCGTAAAAGAAACATCTCCTGAAAAACGTGTCCTTAATAAAAGCCAGAAGCACAAACTGTAGCAGGTTCTGCCATGGTCCGTTGCAGGAACTGGGAGCTTCAGCGGGTTTGTCCCTGAGGAGGGATTAGTGCTGGAGGTGACTTGGCAGGAACACAGGAATTTGGAGAGCAGAGCAGAGCATCCCTGGAGCTGTCTGAGTGCTGCTCCAAAGGATGGTCCTCCATCACCAGGGCTGCAGAGAGATCCTGGGCAGCCACAGGCTCTGTCTGCCCTGCACAGCCCCAAACCCCACAGTCCCGAGTCCCTCATTTCTCCACAGGGATGGAGATAACACAGGCAGGCAGTGAAGTGATGGAGCTGGAGGCTGTCAGGTGTCGTCACTCCCTTCTCGAAAAGCATCGGATGAGTGGACTTGTTCCAAAGGATTTTACCACACAAAGGATTTTACCCAGCCTGGAAGCTCTTTGGAAGCAAAAGGCAGCTTCCCTCCTCAGTCCCCTCTGCTGTGGATGAGCTCCTGCTCCAGCTTGGTGTCTGCTGCGCTCTTCCGACACTGCTAAATGATGGAAGCTGCAGAAGGCTTCAGCAATTTATTCTGTTTAATTTCCTCCACAAAGGTGTTTTATCCTCACTAATAAAAAGAGTGGAACTTGATCATTTCTAAAATATTGTCCCTTCTAAATCTTTATGGCTCAAAGTGGACTGAGATCATTAGAAGTTACTTTATGTGCAGCTCAATCAGCTCCAAAGGGCTATCTCAGTCACTCCGTGCTTGCTGAGAGCAGATCCCATTTCCCAGAGGCAAAAGGACAATACTTAATCACTTCCTCACTTGTTAGGTGTTTTAACAAGTTGTATTAAGCTTCATCAGTCGGAGCTTTCATGCCAGATTAAAAATGATAGTTCACTTCTCTGTTATTATAGGACATCATTTGTTTTCTTTTATTTTGCTGGGCACTTGCATGCCACTGTAATTTCACACGAAAATATATGACTGATGTCACCCAGAAGTAATTAGGTTTTAAAAGCCTTGATTGCAATAGACACGGACGTTACGGCTTTATGGTGCCAGTGCTTTGCCATCCACTTTATGGCTGTTGATTCTGCAAGTATTTCATAGATCTGTCAATAGGAATAAGTTAGCTGATGTTGACTGGAACTATTAATCAGAAGGAAGGAAAATATACATTTTTATTTCTGCACTCAGAGTTGATAGCTCAGTAAAAGCCTCCCTACCCAGTTTTGCAACACTCCAGGGTTCTCTCACTGCTGAAATTAGAAAGATGCAGGGAAATCCTGGGCTCCTTCAGGATTATAAACAAATTGTTTCAACACACTGCGTTGGAGAGACCTGTTCTTTGCCACTGTATGTGGATATTGTACTTTAATGCACAGGGAAGCCCACATTTAATTGTTCTAGCCTTCCAATAATATTTTATAGGGATCCATCAGATTCCAGCAAGACTGGGATGGAGCTGTTGCCTTCCCGCTGTGCTCTGGGCAGAAAGTGGGTCAGAGTCAAGAGCTCAGAAGGTTACATTTTCATCTCAAAACTCAACTCTGGTAGTGTGGAATTAGACCACTCATGTTAAAATGCATTTCTGTGGTCGCAACAAATCTGGGAACCTTCTGGTGTGGTGACCAGCAGGGAAACAGAAGAGAATACAGGGAGGTGAGATCCTGGTACTGCTGCAGGTGAGTGCAGAGCATCCCCTGACCTCGGTGGGACATTTAGCCCAGCCAGCTAAATGTTGACTTAGGTTCCAGAAAGACTGCAAGGCTTGGGAAACCAGGGAGGATTATTTAAGAGAGTTTGTGTGCAGCCCAGCAGTCTGAGCCATTTCACAGTGATCAAAACCCCTCAGGCTTTTGTCATGAGAACCACAACAAAGAGTTCAGCTGCCGGTTTCACTTGTGAGTTCAAGTTCCTCATTTTAAAAAAGGCTGTTCCTTTTCCACAAAAGCAAAAATTACAGATATTTGCTTTTAATGGGCCCTTCTTCTGATGTCACCTCACTGATAAGGTGCTCCTGTAATGGCAGTGAAGGTGCCCTTGGGTAAGGCAGACCCAGACCATTCCCACTGCTCACTCTGAAAGCCATCCCCATCAAATGGATGTGCTGGGACCTATCCCAGTACATAAGAATGTCATCTCTCCCTGGTTACATCAACCTTTTAATCAAATCTTGGGCGGGTGTCCCAGGTGGCAAGAATGGACTTTGCTGTGCCAAGAACAGAGAGTCCATTCCAGAACTGGGGACTTGATCCCACCCAGTTCTCTCCGAAACGCGTTGGCTGCGGCTACACAACCCTTTGAGTCCAGCAAAGCGTGGAAAAGTGGAGCTTTTCTCCGGATTGCTGTGCTGTCCTTGCTTTTCCAGAGCTGAAGCCATGCCCAGAGACTGACCACACCATCCTTGGGAGGTTCAGCCATCCAGGAGGCACCAGGAAAGTTTGCAGGTTCGGGTGCCAGATCCTGAGCACTAAAGAAAGTAATGACAAGACTTCTGTCTGTTCATGCTTAATGGAAAAAGGATTCCTCCTGCACTGTTGCTTTCATGAAAGGAGCTCTGCCTTCCCTGTGATATTTGATGGTCCCAAGGATTTCACCATGCAGGGAAGGCATCTCCAGGCTTTTCCACATAAAAAGCCTGTGTCTGTCTTTCATCTGCCCTGAAGAATCTTCCGCTTGACTCCTGATTAAAATATGGGCTGCTTTACACTTTCCTTTTCCTTTTTTTTTTTTTCTCCCCCAGAAGAAAATTCTAGACAGCAAACACAGGAAGAAAAAAGGCTGAATCACCAGCAGATAAGCCCAATTTCACTTGACCCCTGAGCTCTATCGGTCACTCCTAACAATGGGATGTACTCTTATCTCAGCACACCACTTAACACCCATTAATGCTTTGGGGAGTTAGCCCAGCTCTTTAAGATCCCCATGTAAGGATTTATTTCAAACACTGAGATGAGTGGGATGACTGCCTTTAGCAGCTGCAATCTGAAGTGCTGGTCTGTCCTGCTCAGTACTCTGTTCACTGTAAGGCTTTAACCCAGTGGATTAAGGACCTGTAAGAAAAAAATCACTTAGAGCAGATTTGCAGCTGATTTGAATTGGGAAACTCCTGCAGTACACACTGGTACCAGTTCCCTTACTGGGGGGCATTGGGATTGCTCCACAAATTAATTCATCCAGGTTCATCGCTTGATGGTTGTGTTGACTGACGTGAGAGGAAAGTCTGGTTCCTCATTGAGTCTGGAAACCAGTCCTGGCTTTGGATGCAAACTTTGGAAGTTTTTATTGGGGATTCGAAGTTTCTCTGAGTTGTCTCCATTTCTTTTCATTCTGCTGGAATGGCATAAAAATTCAGGCCGCACTAAAAAGAAAGATTTCTAAAACTATTTACTCACATAATTATCCTGAAATAATTTAAAATCAGATTAAACTAAACGTTGCTGCAAACCTTGCTCTGTTCAGAAATTTCCGAGGAGAACTGAGACACCTGCATAGGTTTTTCAACCCCTTTCAACAAGTTTGTTTGCCACTACTGGGCAGAAGTAAGAACTTCAGTGCAAGTTTGAAATTTTGACTTTATAACAGAAACAAAATTAAATAGACATATAAAACAGAGCAGCCTTCCCATATCCCTGATTACAGCGATTCCAGCCACAATTTGGGCCAATACAACTGCCTTCAACAGACCCTTCTCAAGGAAAGATGGGCATCAGCTGAGAGCTCCAATGCTGCTGGAGAAGGGTTCCCAGACTGACAGCAAAATTTCCTAAATCCTTGTGGAGGAATGGCAGAAGACTTGGCTTAGACCACTGGAAAGGAAAAATTACACAGTGAAAATAAAAATAATAATTACAGTTTTTCTTACCAATTGGGCTGGAGTAGAAGAGCCTGAAAATTGCAGAAATGAGCTCATCTCTGCTCCATCTGCATCTGTCCCAGCTGACTTTGTCCCAGTCACTGGTCCCAGTCAAAATTTGGACACAACCCCCTTCATATTTCCAACTGGTCTTCAGTTTCTCATGGATTTTGATTGAATGCAGTATCTGACTCCAGCAAAGTGTGTTTTCTTTCTAAAACGCTTTTAGCCCTGATTCATAACTGGTAGGAAAAAATAATCTATTGAATGAAATACGCCGAGGGTTTTAAGCAAATATTTAGGCAAAAAGCAGCTGGTAAATCTCTAATGAATGGCTGGATGTAGAGCTTACACATAATTCATGGCATGCCAGCCAGAAGGGCCTAATCCATCTCCTCTGCTCCTAACTCCTCATGACATCCCGGGAGCTGGGGCTGGGGCTTCATCGTGAGCTCCCAAGGCAGGCGGCAGGGAAGGAGGTGCTTCCACAGACCTTTCCCTGTCAGTGCTGGGCTCTGGAGCCAGGAGGTTGTAGTTCAGGGTTATTTTCTCTGGTTCAGCTTCTCCTGCTCTGGTTTTAAGGATAGGCTGTTGGATGGGGGGACTCGGGCGACAGAGGTTTGAAAGGACAAACTGATCACCCTTGGCAGATGTCATCACTGCTGCATCCACCCATGCACTCCCATTCCTCTCCACACACAAGAGCTTTATAAAATCCCACATATCCTGTAAAGAATCCCATTTTCCCTTTTACTTCAGTAACACTTTAAAATAATGGGACATTGATACTGCATTACGAAGCAATTCCCTTGGATGGATCCATGGCAGGGTCCTTATCAAGTGAGCTCAAGGTGATTTGTGTTATCATGGTGATTTTGCATCTTGTTTATTACCTTCCAGAGATCACTTTGCAGTGATTTTTAAGGTGGCATGGAAATTACCACCTGAACAGTCTTCTAAATCAATGAAGCCTTTTCCTGCCCGATAATAAAGCTCTCTTATGGTTTTCAACGAGCAGATATTAGCTAATGCTTAATTACTGTGGAGGGGCAGGTACTAAGCACAGGAGAGTCAACAGCATCAATAAAATCTGAGAGTAAAAATAAATCAGGAGGTACAATAAGGGGGACATTGAGGAGTGAAACGCTCACCTCTGGCACTGCCTTGAGGGGACACCAGGGTCTCACTGTGACATCTCAGCCCTTTGGTGTTTCATGGACATCTCTCTCCTGTGAAGATGTTGTTGACCCAGCCCATTTCTGCCTAAAATCCCTCAGTGCCTGGAATGCCACCCCTACCACAGGGCTGGGATTCTCTTCATTGATTCCTGACTCAATTTCCCAATGATTTTCAAGAATCGAGCTGCAGTTGGTGCTGGAAGTTTCAAATAAACGTATCCGAGGTGACAACCAGGGCAGGTCTGTGATGGGACAGGTCCTGGCCATGTTCAGCAGGCAGCTTGTGCCAGCAGCAGGAGGAGGACACAAAAACCACGCTGCTCCCTCCATCCCTGCCTGTGCAATGGCCCACCAGCATCCAAACCCTCTGTCCTCCATGGAAACCTTCTCCTATGCTTCACTGCAGACTAAAAAATTATATCTGTGCTGCCCAGCATTCCACAGATCACAGCTGGACCTTTCAGAGGATCCCCAAAAGCTCGATGTTGCCGTCTTTCTCCCTGCTTTCTCACAAGGAGGCTTTAAAGAAACACATTTTCCAATTTCTCCCCGCCAAAGGATGCAATTTAATATGAGACTGGGGACTTGACTTCTTTTGTCACAGGACTCTTGGAAATGGTGTCGGCTGGTGCTTTGGGCACAAGTAAATGGAAGAAAAAAGTTGGACAGGTGTGAGATGGAAAAATTTCCCCACACCTGGGTGCATCTCAGATTTTGGGCAAGGGAGCAGAAACACAGGCTGGTCACTGCAGGCTCAACAGCTGCCTTCTGTTGGCAGAGTCAATCCCTTAATCCACCACCAGCCTGTGCATCCTTTTGGATATCCTCCTTTGCAGCAATGCCTAACCAAAGATGAATTACAACAGGAGAGTTGAGGATTTTTTACCAAAACATGCTGAACTCACAAAAATCCAGCATTAGCAATAAATTCTCAGCATAATCTTAAAACCAGGATGTTTAAATGTGACCAATGCTCCACAAAGAGCATGTTCTAACTCTTGTCTGACGCCTGTGTTGCTTCCACTTCTGAGCAGCTTTATTTTCATTCCCCAGAGGAGTTGCATGTAAAATAGATCATTTCAGTGTTACTCCATAATACGTTCTTATAACTGATACATAGTGTAAATAAAATGAAACATTAATAAAAATGGTTGGTGTCTATCTCGAGCTCTAATTTGAATACTTACAGGCAGGAAAAAAACCCGAACCTCCTGGAAGTGACGCTAACAAATTTCACAAACAAGGCACTGAGAAAATGTGAGCACTCCAGGAGAAGGTGGCCACACGGCCAATAAATCCTCTTCCTTAAACCAACTAGTTATTGTCTATAACGTTCGTAAAACTCTTTGCACAGAAGACCCTTCGTGATGAAATAAACCATCAATCTCCACTGCATTACTATTCATTTTCTGTGTGTGCTGAGAGCAAATGTCATTCAAGGCATTACAGTTCTCTCAAACTATATTAAAATACATAGTCTGATGTTATATCTCTTTGAGCCTCTCTGTTCATAAATTGTCGCTGCTGATTGGAACATAAAACATATTTTATAACGCCATAAAGCCCCAGAAGATACAAGATCACTCATGTTTGTCTTTATGGCTCAATGTGTAGGACTTCGAGATGCTAAAGCATTGTGTATTTCATACCAGCAATGGCCAGGGCCCTGTGGAGAGGAAGTCTTAGACATTTCCATAAAACATTATTACCATATTTCTTGATGACTGAAGCACCTCTGTGCACAGAGCCTGAGCCCTTAACTTATGGACTGTAAATGGATGAGTTTTCCCAATAAATCAGCTTTGTTTAGGAGCAGAGTTATCCTGCCCAACACTTAGCTTTGAATGTTATCTCCAGGTGTCAGAGTAATGATGACTTTTTTCATTCCTCCATTTTTCTTTTCTTCCTGATGTGGCTGAGAAAACTTCCTTTCTAGGGATAAGTCCCCTGAGAAGTTAGTGAGATATTTCAACATATTAGGAAATTAGATCAGCTTCTCAGTGATGTTCCATGGCTCCATCAGACCTGCTATTTCTGGATTCTCTTTGGGGAGCCATGGCTATCCCCTTCCAATGCATGGAGATGCTTCTGTGTGGAAGGAAAGTTCCTGCCACCATCTCCTGCAATCCCTGCCCCTATGTACCCCCCAAGCTTCAATTCAGCCCCTTTCAACCCTGTTCACTGCACTAGAGCAGTGCCAGGATGCCCCATCAGTGAGCCCTGTGCTGCCAGGGTCACAAATCAGCGCCCAGAAAAAACAGGTGGGGGCAAAGGCTGGGTTTGGACTTGAGGCTTACTGCAGCACCTGATAGATTCAGAGATGACACTGCAGGGAGACGGATGCTGAATCTCAGGCACCTGTCCATCCCCAAAGCATCTGAAGGGTGGCATTTTGGGTGGAAAGAAAACAAAGACCAGAAAAAAAAAATAGGCATGAAGGCTGCTGGCTGGCAAACAGACTAATTTGTCAAGAGAGTTGACAAACCCTTACAGTCTCCAGATATCTAAGCTCTCGATATAAGAGCAGGGACACAACCTCGTTCTGCTCTCAGGATGAGGCCAAGGAGGTGATAGTGGCCCAAATACTCCATAATATCTGAACCTGGGGACTGGCAGGCAGAGCCACAACCTGCTCTGGCTCCAGCTTCCCAGACAGATTTGCGTGAGGATCCCAGCAGCCCTGCTGATCCAGCAGCTCGGCAGGACGCCCTCATCCCGTGTGCCGCAGAGCTAAAGCCTTGGTATTCCAGTGGCTTCCTCCCTGCAGAAAGCTGTGCAGTATTTCCACCCATTTAAAGGTCTATAAGAGGTCTCATCAAAGCCAGGTATAGTTTATATTGCAGATGGCTGCTGACATGATATAATCCACACTAACAGGCAGGCTGTTAAAGGTCAGAGTCTCACTTCACTTCTGTTATTAGCTTTGATGTTGGGAAGATGCTGAATTCCCTCCGTGTCTTTTTCTTTTAGAGGGAGAAAAGACACTGTTTACTGTCAGGCTCTTCATCAACATAATTGGTGGCTTCTCTGGAATCGCCCCTTTGCTCTAAAAAGTGCTGTAAATCAGCTGTAGGAAGCCTGGTCTTTGAAAAATCCTCAAGCGGAAGAGGAACATGAGCAGCAGTTTGCAGAACCGGCTCCATGTCTGTGCCAGATGTGTGCAGCAGGAAGGGGAGGCTGGAGCCTTCCTCATACTGCATCCCTAAACTGACAAAACTGGTCACAGCTTTCAGACACGAGCATTACCAGAGACCTGGCAACTTTGGGGAGCCCCCCAGGAGTTGCTGCAAGCTCTGGATCAGGGTGGAATCTTGAGCTCCAAGTGCTGCTTCTGTGCACAGCGGGGATGCTGCTCCCAGCATGTGCGTGCCAGGTTGTGGAGTGGCTGCTCCACATGACCCCCGCCTGGTCCAGAGCCTCGGAGGTCCCTGAGGGAGCAGAGATCACTCCCGGCCATCCAGGCTGTGCAGCCAGACCTGCGGCACTAAGGCACACCGGCAAATATTCCCGGGAGCAGTCTGAGCGAAGTGAGGTGCAAAGAAGTGCTTCAGGGATTGAAGTGCCAGGGCTGCTGTCCTTGGAGCCCACGCAGGGCTGCATCCTCCCCAACCCCTCATCCCACCCCTTGCATCCCGCTCAGCTGAACGGAGGCAGCGGAGTGAGAATCCTCAGCCCTGCCTGCCACCCCCTTTCTAAACAGGACCCCAAAGGCAGTTTTTGTTGCTGAATCCCTTATTCAGAAATGATACTGACATTACCCCAGCTTCTGGCTCACGGTGGGCTCCAGCTCCTGGAAAAACTTCTCATCTAATCTCAAGCAAGAGACATTATGCCCATCACTAAGTCCTTGGAAAGTCCCTGCTGATCTTGACCGCTCCCGTGAGCGGACCCCAAAGCCATTCCCGACCGGGACACGGCAGGACGAGGCAGGGGCTGCCGGACTGGTGCCACTCTCGGCTCTCAGATCTCAGCAATAGTGAGGCTTTGCCTGAAGATGGCACTACAGAATGGCTGGGGCGAGCGTGTGGCCGCAGTCCCGGCGGCTTCGGCGCGATTAATCCAGCACTGACCCGCCAAAAAGTCCCAGCTCCTATTTCCCATAAAATGCCAGTCCATCTGCCGTCCCCTGCCGGGCTGGGGTCTGCTGGGGGGAAGGACGGCAGAGGTCACTGTGTGCCCGACAGCCACATACCCCAAATCCTCGGGAGAAAGCTGAACTCTCCCTGTTCCCTGAAAAACTCTGGCTTCCCAAAGCAAAATCGGGCTCTTGCTTTCCGTGTTCATGAGTTTCATCCGTCTTGCTCCTGACTTGATGAAACTGCAGCAGCAATTTTGGTTTCTCCCCATAAATAGCACGGCAGAAGCTCACAGGGTGCAGTGGCCGTGCTGAATGATCTTAAACCCTCTCATTTCGGGGCAGCATGGTGGGATGGTTGTTCCCCCTCTCCTCCGTCCCTATCCCATGCTTGTAGCTCCATTAAAACAAGCCACAACAGGAAGGAGTTGCCAAACTACTCAGCCTCGCACAGCAAATCGCCTCCTTCCCACTATACTGGACCGGGAACTGTGGCTCCCAAATAATCTGAATCCTCAGGCATTAATGCCAAAAATCCCCACAGCCCTGAGGCTGCCCAGGCAGTGATGTTCCAAAAGCACTTTCCTGAGGGTTTCCAGCAGACTCCATGGGCAGCCAGGGGGAAATTCCTGGGCCAAGGGCCAGGAGGCAACAGGGAGGGAATGGGGAAAAGTCGGAGATTAACTGATCTGTGTCCACGAGGGACCCAGCGGAGGCAGCGTGCCCGGGCACGGGGGCAGCCGCCCGGCCAGTGCCACTCGGCTGGTGGCGAGTGAGAGCCGCGAGAGCGGCTCCGCGTTATCTCAGCCATGGCTGGTACCAGGTCACACCCCGCGCCTTTGTTTCCAGGCGAGGGCAGAAAAAGGGCTCGGCACAGGCAGCGGGTGGGGGTTTTGGCCAGGGAAAGACAAGGCCTCCTTAAATCCAAACCGGGCAGCAGGGCTGCTGGAGGTGGCCAGGAGAAGGATGCTCGCTCCAGGAGGTCACCCCCAGTCCTCCTGTGTCAGGACTTCGACTGCAGACAGGACAAACAGGAGCACAGCCTGCCAGGCTCAGCTCCACGTCAGTTCAGTGGAGAGGGTGAAGAATTGGGTGAACTGTCAGATAAGCCACATGCCTGAATATGAACTTGAGAAGCCATGGCACACAAAACCCGTCTCACCCTTGGTTACCAGCACTTTCCTGACCACTAGGAAGGGCTCAGGAGAATTTGGATCCCAGTCCAGGACTGGCTGTGGCTGCTGTCCATCAGCAGCTGTCACCTTCATGCTGTGGGATGACCACAGGTTCACGTGTGGGGAGTTGGGTGCATTGCTGTTCCTCCTCTCTGCAGCCTGTGCAGAAACATCCCTGAAGTTTAAACAGATATTTCTGATGTATCATGTGAAAAAAGAGATTTTTACGACAAGAGT
Source organism: Gymnorhina tibicen (assembly GCA_013399875.1). NCBI lineage: Eukaryota > Metazoa > Chordata > Aves > Passeriformes > Artamidae > Gymnorhina > Gymnorhina tibicen. The sequence goes on along the minus strand of VXAZ01002748.1, from coordinate 22,194 downwards.
AATGGACCATGATGGGGTTTAATGTCATTGCAAGCCTGTACACATGGTCTTCCCAATGAAAAGAGCATGTGAGGTATTACCAGAGGACTTCCCAGAGAGGATAAGATATGAAAGGAGAGGATAAACCCCCGTGCCAAGTATCCATATGGCAGCACAGCATTTGTGTTGGAAGCAGAGACAAGCCACAAAGTTCAAAGCTCCAAGCAGAGTTGCTCCAGAGTTCAAGGTCCCTCCAGCTTGATGGCATGATTTTGTCTGATATAGCTGCAAACCATGCCATGGCACTGGCGTGTGCTCAGCAGGGCTGGGGATCGCCTTCCAGTCCGACCCACGACCGAGTTATAAAGTTCATATTTGAGCCACTCCAGCATTTTAGCTCATCACGGTTTCTAAGCCATTTCTGCACGAGACATGGACAAAGTTAAAGGTGCCACAGTGGGGAGTGGGGCTGCCAGCCCGTGTAGGTCTGAATTCCTTGCTTTCCCTAAATCATGTCATCTGCCCGAGCATCCTTCACCAGCTTCCTAACATTTCCCATCCATCTCGGCTGTTGGAAACCCTTTGGATCTCCCTTTTGTTTACAATGAGTAATGGGCAGGAGTTAACAGAGGTTCCAGAGGAAAAGGTCAGTGTAGTTCAAGCAGCATTAGGAAGAAACTCTCAGCCCCGCTTTGATCTGCAGAGGATTTAAGCGGTCAATAAGGCAGCACGGGGAGCAGCAGCGTCGCCCAGATGCCCTCTCGCTGGAGCTGCTCCGAAGGCCCCAGTCCCGGTCCCAGCCCCTCCAGGATGCAATTCCTACCAGTCCCTCGGGGTTTATGGCCGGGGGAGGGCGTGAGTCACCGGCCCCGTGTCTGGCGGTGCCATGCACGGCTCCCCGGCCGCCGCCGCAGCCTCCCCGCGTGTTTGCAATTGCTGAGGCAGACTGTTTGCTCCTGCCACGTCCAAGGCAATCCAGTAAAAGTTTACAAAGGGCTAGAGCTCAATCGTGAGCTTGTGAAAACACCGCTCCGGGCTCCCCGGCTCTGCGGTTCAAAGTCTGAAGTGTGCCCCGTCGATTTACACACGTATTTATTTTACGGCTGAATGGGAGTCATTTCACCGAGATCGACCTTCCAAGAAAACGGGGTGAAAGCCCTTGAGCTGGAGGGAGTGGGTGGGACTTTTGCTTTTTAACCTTCAAATGCGTTGGGCTGATGGGTCCTGCCCAAGTACAGCCAATTAATGTGACAGGATGAGGCAGGGTGATGTGCTGGAGCAGGGCTGGATGTGCGGCAGCTCCACTGCCTGAGGTAAAACTGGGTCACATACCCAGTGGCTCAGCTGGGATGAGATTTTAAGAGGCATTTTCATCTCCTCAGGGTGGAAAGACCACAGCCCACAGTCCCAAGAACGGACTCTTCTTTAACACCATACCAGCATAACCCCTGGTGTTTATATCACCTGAAGCGACAAACAGGCTGTATGGATGCTCATTCCATATTCATGATGGCATTTTTCTGGCTTATCCTAATCCACTTCCAAAGTAAAATCAGCTTCATTTGAAAAAGGTGCTGTCATCATAACAGAGCTGGTTTTTGTACAACTCTGGCAGAAAAATTGCATGAGCTCACCCAGCACTAATAGTCACGTTTGCTGTGGACCAAAGACCTGCCCCATCCATGGAGTCTCCAATGTTTTGAGTATCATTTCACCTCACACTGTGTGCACCAGGATTGTAATGGAAAACCCTGTTATCGCTCAGTGATTTCCTCCCCACCCTTCTGCCTGTGTGTCCCTCCCAGTGCTCACCTTTCTGCTGCTCCCTGCCCACACACAGTCACATTTCGTGTCCTGAATTTCTCCTCTACATCCACGCCTGTTCTCAACTCACCATCTCAGATGAACATCTCTTCCCTGCCCAGCCTCCTTCCCTTCTCCTTCTCTCCTTGCTTGGCTGTTGCCTCTATCAGCATGATGCATTTGGAAGAGCTTTTACTGAATAAGCCCTATAAATGAAGTCGCTCAGTATCATACACGTCTCCCGCTGGTTCCCCAGCAGGTTTCCAGATTAGAGGGGGGGGAAAAACCCAAAAGAAATCAAAAGAAACCAGATGCTCAGGGGAATGATTATTCCTGCATGATCCTTTGGATAAATAAAGTGTTTGGAAAGTTCTGAAAACACATTTTGGTGCTGCGAACTAATTTATAAAAAGCAGAGGGCAGGAATAGATATGGGTTCAGGCTTCCCGGATGCCAGGAAATGATGTTAGGTTAGGTTTTCTTGTAGTCAGAGCAGTGCAGAGGGTATGACGGTACCTGCTGCCCCTGGGCTGTGAGGTTTCCATGGGTGCCTCCAGGTGAATCGTTTTTGGGACGGGTCAAAGGCAGGAACAGACAGCAGCTCTTGCATTTTCCATGGGGTCCCATACGAAGGACAGCTGCAGCCTGAGCAGAGGCTCTTCACATCCTCCCCTAATCCGCTCACACCCTCTCGATCTGGTTCAAATAAGCCGGTGGGTTTCTCCCAAGCCCCAAGCAGGGACGCACATGTTCCTGGGTGCGGGGGAAGCCTTGGGAATGGGGTCATGAAAGGATATGGCTGGGAGAAACCACTCATCGGGCAAAATCCAGGGCTGAGCACCCACCTGGAGCTCACATGGGGTGGCTCAGCGGGAGTGGAGCAGCCATGCTGCCGGCAGCTGCCTGACACGGCTTCTCCTCCCTCCAGAGGCAGCCCAGGGATGGAGGGGAGCAGGGAGCAGGCAGACCCCGGGGTCACTCCGTGGTCCCCTGCCCAGCTGCCCCCCAACTTCCCACCTCCAAGGGCTGGGGGTCCCTGGGCTGGACCCAGCTGGGGTGGCCATGAGCGCGGTCCTGGGAGAGGCAGGACAGTCCCCTGTGCTCCCACAGCACACACAGGAGCGTGCACAGGGGGTCCAAAGGCAGCAGGATCAGACATCCAAGGACAGAGGGTTGCTGGAGGAGATAAGCTCTGGAAAAGGTCGTTAGCCAGAGAGGCTGGTATTTATCTGGGCATGCAAAAAAACTGTAGGGGAAATGCTGTTAAGTGACAAGGTAAATATTTCAAGTGGTGTTTCCATTAACTCCACACTCCCTTTACACATTTTCCTTGGTTCTACTCTTGGACTCAAAGTTGCCTTCAGTGACTTTTTGGTTCTTATCTCAGTTCTAAATGTTAAACTCCTTGAGTCAACTGATTCTAATAATCTAGAGTGTTATTTCAGTGATTTATCAGAGCAATACAAGCCAAAATGAGGGATTATTTGTGAAAGTTTGTTTGAAGCACTTACAGGAAAAAACCATTTCTGAAAACATGAATGAGATTATTTTTTAGGGAAAAGAAGGCATATGTAATTTTCAGGAGCTGAAATGAAAGTGTGTAATTTTTCTGAAGGAGTTTGACAATCGAAAGTTCTGAAATGAATAAACTTCTGGCCCCCAACTGTATTCCTGCAAATCTTTCTATGCTACAAATAAGTGTTAGCATTTGTATTATATTCACCATTGTGCAAAATGCATTTCTGCCATCAATACCTTCATTTATATGAGCCTTTTTGTTGTGCTTTCATTGTTGATATATTCAAGCTATTTATTATTACTTGTTTATTTAAAATCATTTTGCTATGCCGCCTTTATATTTCTTGGCTGCATTCAAAACACATATTTAAATTGTCTGTGTCCCTAAGAGGAACTATATTAATGATAAAACACTCTGTATTCACCCATGCCTCTCCCAGTGAGTTCTTCTGCGTGTTTTATTATCTCTTCATGCTTCCTCACTCTCTTTCGCAAAGGCTTTAATTTCTGTTGTATCATGCAGGGTATAAATACCACAAAGGAGATATTGATATTATTTGTTTATAGGGCACCTCACACATCTGCAGCTCAGGTCCAGAGGTTCTCCCATAGTACAGCTAAGAGAAACGCCAGGTATTTTTAGGGCACAATTCCCATCTGACTTTATAACAGAGATATTTCTGCTCTGCAATATTTGCTTTTAATGATAACGATTCCAGCTCTGATGATAAAATTTTTTTTCCTTTTCCACTACTCCTGCAGTTGTGCGATTGTGCAATTATCTCAGCTTTTATTTGTTATCATCTTTTATACCTTGTGGCTGCCAAGAAGAGCTTGAAATGGCAAACTCTGATGTTTCAGGCGTTCAAAGGTGTTGAGAAGGGGGAGAGGCAGAGTTCATGTGNCTTTTTTTTTCCTTTTCCACTACTCCTGCAGTTGTGCGATTGTGCAATTATCTCAGCTTTTATTTGTTATCATCTTTTATACCTTGTGGCTGCCAAGAAGAGCTTGAAATGGCAAACTCTGATGTTTCAGGCGTTCAAAGGTGTTGAGAAGGGGGAGAGGCAGAGTTCATGTGGCTGAGACATGGCATGGGGCCCCTCTCCATGATCCCAGGGGAGGTGTTGGGGTTCTTCTGCAACACTGGGGGTTCCTGCCTCCAGATTGGGCAGGAATTTGCCATAAGGCCCGGCATTGTGCCCCACAGGCTGGCTCTCACCCAGCCTTACCCTCTGAGTGCAGCGGGATGCCCACTGAGATCCAGGATTAGTGGGTTCTGCCAGGATGCTGTGAACCAGAGGGGTTTTTTTAGCTTAAAATACCCCTCGGAGAGGGGCGAGCCCTCGGGGGAGGCTGCGGATCGCCAGTGACACACACACGTGGGTGGGGAAGGCGCACACGGATGGAGCAGGCAGCCCCGGCTTCCCAAATCGCCCCCACGCGCTGCACAGAGAGCGCACTGGAAGCCTCCGGGCGACATCCCCGAGCCCGGGACAGCCGCACCGCGCTCCTGTCCCACCGTGCCCCCGGTGCCAGCACGGGCACCCGCCGGCCCCGCCAGCTTTGTGACCTGTCAAGAGCAGGGTCAGCTGCGGGTCAGCCCCAGAGAGAGAGAAAACAGCGATCGCCTCCCGCTTGTCAGCGCTTGGGGCGGGTGGAGAGACACCCGTGGGGTGGGAGCAGGGCAAGGGCCGCGGGGATGGCCCGAGGGTCACCCCTGGGTTACCACCTACAGCTCTGATGGGGGAACGAGAGCTCCAGGCAGATTAATCCCGTTCCGTGTCCAGCTCCCGCACCCTTACAGCTCTGATACAACGCCAATACACACTGAGCAACGGCAAGTACCCGCCCCACCCAAAAAAGGTGCTTTTCCAGCCAGAATTATGTCCATTTTCACGCCTGACCCAGGAGAGAGCGAGGCTTTGCTGATGCACAGGATAACCCTACAGAATGCTCTGAATCCTGTCCCTTTTTATTCTCATGCACCTTGCAATCTCCGACTATTTATATACTCAAGGCTTAAAAGAACAAAGCATTTAATCATGTGCTTAACATCAAGGCCACCAGTAGTTTCCCTGGCACTGAAGAAATTATTCCCATGTGGAGCACCAAGTCACAGCCTGCTGTGTTGGGACCTTCCCCAGCCCTGCTCGGAGACATTTTGGGGCAAGCGGGCACAATTTCAGGAGAAACAGCCCCATCTCTGAGAAGCAGCCTGGGATTTATAGGAAACTCAGTATCATCCAGAGCTGGGTTAAAACAGCTGTCTAAAATGAATGCAACACTCAGCCTTTTGGAGGATTTCTCATTTTTCCTGGTTTCTGGTGAGCTGTCTCCATTCCAGTTGCCTCTGTAAGGGGCTATTTCAGTTCTGCACCTCCCCAGTGCCCGTGCCCCTCATGCAGGGCTGCGGCTCTGGTGCTCCATCTCTCTCTATTTTCCTCTAGCCCAGCTGATCCAATCTGGGAATAAAAACAGAGGGAAACAGATGGTCCATTGTACACTCTGCTCCTGCCTGCACCGGCTCCCAAGAACCCGGTGCTGGGGCCAGGTCTTGCCTCTTATTTTCCATGTTTCAGGTTAAATGCATGTGCTAAGAGGAATGTGGGCAGGACAGCTTGTGTTGCTGAGGGGGGGCCCCCTCAGTCACTCCCTGCTTTGGGATGGTTTTCCTGCTAGAGCTAAAGAAATTGGGTGGAGAAGGTCCCTGGGGCAGGAATGGGTGTCCTTGAGCCGGGAGCCCCTAGGGTGCCTGCAGGTGACTTTTTTGTCAGCCCTGTTAATCACTGAGTGACTTCTTAGGAGCTACAGCAGTTGGAAAACGCTGAAGGATGATTTTTGATATCGGTGGATTATGTTTCATGAAGTCGTTTCCAAACTCTGTGTTACCACCTTCCCTTCACAACTTTTATTGTACTATATAATAATTTATTGACACGACATCAGCTTCGGTATCAAACTCTGCCTCCAATTAGCCCAACTCCAGGGAAGTTTCTGTTTCACTTCTGCACAGCAAGCGTTGGCCACATCCAGCACAGCAAACACCAGACACAGGCAGCTGGTAGCTCCTAACCCTGCTCCCATTTTCCAGGCTTTGTGCCTACCTTAGGACACAAGAAAAAGCAGAAGGCTGACCCCCAGCATGATGAATTCCTGCTGAGCCTTTTCCCATTAACTTCACTAAGGGCTTAATCCGGTGGTTTTCAGAAGCTGGGTGGCTGGTGGGGACTTTTGATGGAGGCAGGGGAGAGAAGACAGGGTGTTAACATGTATTCCTGATTAATTATAGTGTTCTCAAGAGTAAGTGAATAATAGTACTGGTCAGAGCCAGGCATCACACGGGTCTCAGCCCTGCAGAGTAAATGGTGTCTGAATTGTGAGTAATGTTGACCTGGCAGAGGCCAGATAAGATACGGATTTTTCATGTCCAGGACTGGACAGAATTCCACATATTGATAACTAAATGCACCAAAATATAGGCACCACTTAGCACGCAGCTCTTCCTCACTCTCAGAAATCACATTCAGCTGGGTTAGACAGCAGAAGTGCCCAGCAGGGCAGGTAACTCATAACAGAACAATTAGGAGATTAAATTGCTTCAATAACTTCCAGCCATGCTGCCTATCTGGTACAAAAAGCATCTTTTCCTGTTAATCTGGTGAGAGCCAGGGGCCAAATCCTGAAGTGTCCAGGAGGGATTTCTGCAGGGACCCTGACAGTTCCCAACTGGAATTACGTTCTGGTGCCACCAGATAAAATCACAACTAAACAAGTGCTGGTGTTAAACTACACTAATGGCAGAGTTGTGGAGAGAACAAAGTTGTCCCAGCACCCTGGGTGTGTTTGGTGGCTGAACACTTTCCATGCACGCTGAGCCAGCACCTTTTATAAATAACTCCTGAATTTACCCATAGCTCTCAAAGCCGTCTCACTCTCCTGTGTCAGAGCTGCCCAGAACAACTGAAAATTCACGTGATTGTTTTTCAAAGCACAATAATCTGCCTAAAGTCAGCTGTTCTTGTTTTCAGTCATCTTGAAAACATGAAGATACCCCATTGCTCTGAAAACAGGCAGGAGGAATGCAACAAAATGAATAGTTTGACTTTAGTGGTTTTATTTTGGTATATATTTCATATCTATATCTCATATCTATATATGATATATATTATTCTATTATTGACCTGTTCAGATGTTTCTCAATGGAAAATGCTCAAAATTTTCAGTTTATGAGCTGTTCTTGGAGGAGAGGTGACTTTTTGACACTGATTTGGAATGAAAAATGGTTTGCATAATCCAAGTTTCCTACAGAACATAAACTCCACCTTCCAGCCAGGTCTGGGAATGATAATTTTCCTCCTACTCCAGGTTTTCTCACTTATTCAAAAAAAAAAAAAGATAAATGTCATGATATACACTTGAGTCTCTTACATTTTTGCCAGGCTAAGTGATGGAGAAATTGCTTCATCCCTTCTGATGGCACTGGTGGATATGCTGAGAAATGGGCTGTGTTTAATTCCATCTTTCTACCAGGAATCTGCTAAAATTTGGGCTGAATGAAAACAAACATTTCCCCAGGAGCTGCACTCAGCCCCCACAGCATGGTGGGAACAGGTCCTGCACTGCCTCCAGCAATGCTCCCCGAGGGTGTCACTCCTGTTTACAGAGACACACAGGGGCAGGCAGAGTTAAACCAACCTGAAATATTTTAGCACAGCACATCCACTGCCTTCTCAGAGGTGTCAGAATGAGACATTGCTTATAAAAAGGTGATAAAAAAAACAAAACCAAACAGAAACTTGGGGTCACCCCACCTTTTGAGCACTGCTCTGCGCTGAGCTTTACAGACACCCAGCACTGCTCTGGACCATCTGCCCCAAACCTGAGCGTTGTAGGAGCTTTCCTGCTACATCAACAGCTTTTGCTGGCTGGTGTTGGATCAATGGGGCAGGTCAGAGATCTCAGTTCCTTTTCAGACTTCACAAAGTCAGGAAGACTGTGTCTATTCAGTATTACGTATTATCTCCTGCAAACCAGAGTTAGGAGCCTGTTTAAAAAACGTGGGCTTAAAAACCGTGAGCTTTAAAAAGCATGGGCTTTCCAGCCCAGCACAGCAGCAGCACACGGGGCCACATCAAATTCTTCTTTTATGAATCACGAAATAGATGCTGCCTTAATGCTTATGAATATTTGTAAACTGGGAGTTCTGACTGAAGCCAGCGTTTGACCTCCCGGCATTCCCGGCCGGACACATCCCGGCATGGCTCATTGAGGATGCCCGTGTTCTGCGCTTTGCCTTGTCACCGGGAGATATGGCACACAGATGGAATGATCACACTGGCCTCCAAAGGAAAATATTTAACCCAGGGATGTCAATGGAATATAGAAATGATGGTTAAAATCCCAGAAGCCTGCCTTGTTTTTGTCTTTTTCCTTTCATCTAGCACTTTGGGTCATGCCATCACTTATACGCTTCAGCCCAAACAGGCAATTGCTGAGTTAAGAACCTGGAGTTCAAAGTGAACCATAAACCTTAGTCTATAAGATAAATCATACAAATTACTTTACAGAAATAAATAGAACATTTGGGAGAGAGGTTATCTTCTTGCCTTCAGTTTACATCTCTAATGACTGTAAGTTCACAAATGCATTCTGTCAAGAATATAAACATTGCTTTTATTATACCAAAGACAGATATTTATGACCAACTTTTACAGTATGGCCAGCCAGCTTAGAGGAAAACCCTGGAATCTGGGCAAGAATGTAGAAACTTTGTCATGACAATTATTAAATTTGTGGGCACTTTTTTAAAGCACGGTGAATTCTACTCAGAAAAAACCTCACCATGTGGGTTAAACTGCAGAAATAAAGTTTTAAAACAGTGGTCAGGGCTGAGCTTTGCTAAATTTTTCTTGTGCAAGTGGTGCTGACACGCAGAAATAGGTGTTCGCACACAAACACACCCAGGTGGGATTTCTCTAAAACTTTGAACTCATCTTTCCCACAGTTCTCAATGATTTTATTATTGCAGCCTTGCACAGTGCTGTGTTTCAGGGCACAATCCTTGCTCTCCTGCTCTTGTTGCCAGAGGAATTTCATTTGGATTAGACTAGTCACTCGATCCTTTTTTTCTATGGCAATGTATAATAAGGGAAAAAAAATATTAGATTGATAAAAAGATTTTTGCAGAAAATGGGTGTTGGAGAGGTCAAGGAAACACAGAGTCGACCCCAAAGGGTGTTTTACACCCAGATCCCAGCATGGAAACTGGTCCCAGTTTGTTTCTTAAAGTGCTACCTCATGCTGCTCTGTGTAGACCACATTAGAGTCCCCAACAAACCAAAGGTTTTTTTACTGCTCTTTGAAAAGCTCCTCTTGCAAAGCAGGGGAACAGCTTGTGCAGGATGCAGCTTGGGTACCTGCCCTGAAGCTCCTGTCATGCAGGAGATGGGGAAAAATAACATTTTCCTTGCACAAATCCAGGAATATTGAGGTGCATTGCTGTTGTGGAACTCTGGCCTCTACTCCTTGCTCTGTCTTTAGGATAAGGCTGGCTGGGGAGAGGTCGGGCTGTCTGGGACAGGAGGTGCTGCTCGTGCCTTGGCAAGTCATGACATCAAGTGTTTTCTCTGCTTGATGGACTCAGGGTGCTCCTGGGGAAAGAGAGACCAGATCCAGGTCCAAAAGGATAAGAAAAATACCTCCCTGAACCCCAGAGGCAGCTCCGCAGAGCAGCGAGAGCGTTTGGGCTCTGCTCCATCTCGTCTCGCTTACCCCTCCAAAACGAGTCCCTCGGAGCCCAAGCTAAGCTTAATTAGCAAAGCAAACGTGGGCACGGCTCCACTCCCAGTGCCTGGGCTGTTTTACGCAAGCCCACGGGTATTTCCCATCTCAGCCACATCAGCACCTCTCAGAGCCCTCTTCCCTCCCAGGAAAAGCGCCTGGTTTGGAGCAGGAGAAGAGGAAAGGCTCGCCCCAGAACCACTCCGCAGCGCGTATCGCTGGGCTGCATGTGTTCCGTGAGCGCAGCAGGCATGGATAAGGGATGAGAAATTGCACATGAGATTGCATTTCCTGCTCGTGCATCTGCTGGATAAGCTGTTTGGAGCCTGCTGCTCCATCCAGGGATTGTTTCTTTCCTACATCATGGTAGTCACAGTGTCTCTGGTCGGTTGGGGTAAGTTATGTCTGGGAAGGGAAGGAAGAGAAGGGAAAGAAAGGGGAAAGAAAGGGAGCATGTTGAAGACAAAAGCGTTTAAGCCCAGACACGTCTGTGAGCATGTGTGTGACACATTCATGGGCTGGTTTGTCAGAAGCAGGGATGTAAAATCTTTGCCCCCAGTCGTGCTCAGCAAATCAAAGGCTGGAATGGAAGAAAGAAGGAATTCCTCAGCTCTGGCTACGCCTGCAGATCTTGCCCAAATGTTGCTGGTGTGCCTCCCCCACTCCAAGCAGTGGAGCTGCAGGGAAGTCTGGGGTGCAGACCAGCTCCCAGTGAGGATTTCATGTCTCCAGTGCCCCCCAAATCCTCACTGCAGGAACCCGGGTCAGCACTGAGTGGTGGGAGGATGGGCTGCAAGCTGGTCCTCAGTGCTGATGAGAGCAAATTATCAGTGCTCAAGAGAGCTCTGGGCTTCTCCCCTCGGGACAGCATCTGGCTGGGAAGCGGAGGGGAGAGGAGGGAGAGGAAGAATCATCAGGGTTTGGGCATGGGTGAGTTTTGGAGTCAGTGGGTTTGTGAGGGGCAGCAGGAGGGAGCAGGGCTGCATCTCCACAGAGGGTCAGCAAACAGTGGCACTGCCAGTGTCCCCCGTGTCCCCAGTGCCACACCCAGATCTCCTCCCAGCTCTACTGGGGCACATCAGAGTGTGCCAGCTGCTCTGTGTCTCCCCTTGCACCTTTCTGCTTTGCATACAGGGGCTGTGACAGAGATGAGAACCTCACCTCTGCTGCATAAACCCACGGGACCAGTTAAAAACCTTTCCCGGCGGAGGGACGGCTCCACTCCCTCACAGCAACGCACCAGAGGGTGTTTTGATAAACTGATTGTATCCACAGCTCAAGTGGATGGGGGTTTCTGGAAAAAGTCCAGGGATTTTCTGCTCCATTTGACATCTCCCACACAGGCTCCTCCCTTTTGTTCCAAGCAGAAGTGTTACTTTCCTTTTCTTTCCTTACCTTTTTTTTTTTTTTTTCCCAGAGGGAATCGAGATACAGGATAGGAAGGAACACAAATGAACAAACAAACAAAAAGCCAAGAGAAATTATTTTTGCATTGAATCATGCAGAAAAAGGCCCACTCCTTTCAAATGGAACTGAACGGCCAAGAAAATTCTGAGAAAAATGGGATTCAGTGGGAGAAGTGCATGGAACAAAACAGATTTTTCTCCATTGGAGATGTTTTGAAGGAATGCCTGTGACTCCTCCAGCCCCTGCTCCTGCGCCACCTGCCCTGAGAGGGGCACACAAACAGAGCCCAGCCACCATCTCCATTCTTGAGATTGCCTTTGTGCAGAACTAACCATTGCTCATAGATTAACAGAGGGATTAATTAATAATATTACTTAAATGTTGTCTCAGGGCTCTTCATTACTTGACTGCTTGGCTGGAAGCACCAGCGAATACTTTGTGTTTTAGCACAGAACTGAGAGCAGGAGCATGTTAACTGCATCCCTGATGGGGTGTCCCTGGTTCAGCAGAGCCTGTTCCTTGGAAGACCCAGACAGATCCAGGCATTTTCCCCACACTCCTCTCTCTGGCACTGGAGCCACCCTCTCAAGGGCTTTTTTCTCCAAAATTAATTACAACTTGCATTAAAACCAGTGCATCTTAATACGAGCTCTGTCATAATCACAGATGAATGAGGTATCTGGATGTACACAGTGAAAACTTCTCTTTGCTGGAGCCATTTATAACACACAAGTATTCCAGAACTATTCCAGGCAATAAGCAGGCCAGGGCAACAGTGATTATCCATGAAAATGAACGATGGTAAATGGTTTAATACAATGGTTTACACAAGAAGTAGTATTAGAAAACATCTCCCAGGCATCTTACCTGAATGATAAATGAAAACAGAGACTCAAATAACAATAACAACGCAAAAAAATTTGGGAAGCCTTTTCTAAGCAGCACCCTGGTTAAAGTCCAAAGAAAATACATGCAAAAAATATTCAAAATCCCATGCTTTACATTGACTTTGGCCAGCTCCCAGTTCTTGGGTATAAAGCTTTCTCCCAAAGTTTTGCAAGTAAAACAAGTTCTTTGAATGAGGACCTGATCCAGCCAGCTGCTGAGCATTCTCCATTCTCACTGAGGTCATCGACATCCACGGTTTGCAGGACAGACATAATGCATAGGTCAAAAAAATATTCCATAATGAAATCCATCACATAAAACTCATCAAAAAAATGAAACTTGCAGGATCCACCCCTTAGTTGTGTAATGCTTTTTTTTGGGTTTTTTTAAATTCAAAATAGCAGAGATTTGAATACTGAAGTCACTGCTGGAAACTGTTCCGGCATCCGAGTGACCATGAGGCCCATGGAACTGGATGCTGCTCTCAAGATTAGGGCCAAACCCTCCCTGCTCCACTCTTGGGAGCAGCCTGATGCTTGGAAGCAGCTTCTGGAAATGCTCCTGCACACAAGCTGCCCCTTCAGCCCTGAGCACGGCGCAGGATTGGGCTCTGAGCCCTTAATCCCCACAGTGAGAAGTGGAACACTGCACACAAGATGTAGCAACAAAATAGATTTAGTTCAAGGTTAGTCTCAAGAACCCTTATCTGATCACTGACAGTAATTTATCACACAGAACCCATCATTAGTGTCAAGCTGTTTTATTACCCACTAACTTAACACTGTTTTACCAAGAGTCAAGTGTGATGTCACTCATGTTAAAGTAATTTACAGCTAATAGATATGAGGTAGGAGTCAATGTTGGCTCTCGGAGTTCCTTTCATACTCGGTGCTAGCTCCTCTCATTTTGCTCAGCAGGCAAATCAGGGAGCAAGGAGAGGCAGCAACAAAGGGGAAACCAGCCCAAGCACACACAGGGGAGCTTTGAATTCCCCAGCAACTTTTACTTTGAGTACAAGAACTCTCTCAAATACATGAACTCTGAAATGGACAGTAGGATTCAAGAGACAATAACAAGTAATCTGGTTTGTGGGACAAGAGGTGTGGAGTGCTTTGGCCATGTGGAAGCTCCAGCACATCAGCAGAGGGGGAATCCCTCCAGAAGTCACATCATGTACCCCCAAATCCTACAAAATCTGTCTCACCAGGAAAGGATAAGCTTCGGCTGATTTGACATTGCCTTTTCAGTGGTCTCAACTTTGATGGTGAGAGTTCCCCTAATTTGGAACCCTAAGAGAAGTTACAGAAACCTCGATAAGGAGTTTTGTTGCAAAAAAGCGGAGACAATTGCGCATGAACATTGTTTTCCTTCCTTGCCTTCCCCGTCTCTCCAGCCAATTCTGTTCAGTCTTAAGGTCAGCACCAGTGCAAGCTGTGTTTATAAGAGAATACATTTCCCATTTCCAAGCACTTGCCATCTCCTCTAATGAATCCTCCTGCTGACGTCTCCAGGATCCATATTCTTAGCCTGCTAGACATTCAGAGATAATCCTGACTAATGTGTATATATTCAAAGAGTTCTATTGTGGAGAATTGTACATTTGGGTTAAGGGAAAGGGCATCCTATATCAGCTCACCTCTCCAATTTTATACCCATTAAAACCATTTTAAATCACACTACCTGCTCTTATTTCTTCTGGAAGTTCCTAAACTTTGGGCTTTTCGCATGGTGACTTCAAATGGTCCTGCAGGTGCGACCCTTCAAGGGACTGCAGAGAAGGTCTCTAGGGATTAAATTTTAACAGTTCTTGGGATCTCAGGTAAATATGTTGCTCTGACAACACACCTGGACTGTAAATCATTGGAGCATCTCTTTTGTCAGCTCTGTCAATAACTGTCCTGGTCTGTAAATTCTGTTTGATCAAACAACTCTTGGAAACAATCACGATTTCAGCGGTGACCTCCGTTTCAACCCACAGCACCAATTGTATGCAGATTGGCCAACGGCCCCTGAAAGGAAGACCCCCAACTTCTGGCTGCAGGAAGGGACCAGCTGACCAGATGTGAGGCTGAAGGTTTGGAAGAGCTGGACAATGGCTAAACTCTACCTAGAGATTGGCCTGGGTACAGTCAGATGGGATATACATGCTCATAATTTTCTTCCCTTCCATGGGGAACTGAATGAAAGCTTGCCAGAACTTCTGCTTCTGCATATCTCTGCTCTCTTAAAATCGTTCCAGAGGTTTCTTGTAACACATGGCTTTGCTCAGGCAGCTCCTGCAGAATCTCAAGAGTGATCAGGAGATTGTGAGTGGCCCTTTGCCGTGTTCTCCCTGGCCACAGCACCGGTGGGCTTCCACTGCCCTGGGAGAAAGCAGCTGGGCAGCACCAGCTGTGATCAAAGCCTAAAACTCACATGGTGCAAAGCCCAGGTTCTGGCTTAACTTTGTATTTGCAAAAGTAACACAAAGGTCTCCCCTCTCCCTCCCCAACTCCAGAGCTTTCAAACGTGGAAGCCACTGCAACTCTTGGGAAGCTGGGGAGGCCAGAGAGACAAAGAAGTGCTTTGCTTCCCACCCTGGCCAAACCAGCTGCCTCTCCACTTTTCCCTCTCCATACCACCTTTCCAACTAATTGGAGCCATGTTTTCGTGCCAAAGCAGATGAAAAATGCAGCCAGTGAGGGCTGAGACGTTGTTCAGAAGGTGAAAAATGAGGCTGGCAGAGGTCAGGGATGCAGCCAAAGAGGCAGAGAGGAGTAGGAAGGTAAGTTCCACGAGGTGGAGATTTGCTGACCCAAACCAAGGCAGTTCCAGTGTGGCGGAGAAGCTGTGAAAGGAAAGTACAGCCCGCAGTGAGCGAAGGCAGGAAGAGTACTGGGCACAGGGATATTCAAACGAAGCACAGCAAAGCAAGGCAGGGAACATTAAATTTAGTTCTAATAGGTAGGAAAGGCTGCACCATTCATTTGTCACATCCTTTCAGTACCTTACTTATGAGAAGTCACACTGCCATTTCTCCATCATGGAAGATTATTTTTAGACCCATAAAACACATGAGGAGAGAGATGCAAAATGAAAATTAGCCCGTAACGCAGACAGTGTCCCAAATTCCTCCCTAGGGCACCTGTATCAACTTCAGTAGAAGACTTCCTCCAGAGGTTCATTCAGACCTGTATCTAGAAGTGCACATCTGTGCAATGCTGGACTTTTGAGTCAGGAACTTCACACCAAGCCTAAAATGGGAAAAAAGAAGTGCTTCTAGTTATAGATACCACATAAAGCTGAAAACAAGCATTAATATCATAGGTGACTTAGGGAAGAAATTTTATAAGATGTAAAATTCTGTCCCCGTTCGTGCAGAGTTAAATAAAACTCCAGTAAGTAAAATGAGGGAGAGTCATGTTTTGGGACCATGCCTTATTCTGGGCCTTTAGAATCAAATCCATGCAATCTCCTGGTTAAAACAACAAACTTCTGCAAACCTTGGAAGAAGAAACCACCTTCCACGCAGCCAGATTCTCAAGTGGTTGGATTTACCAAGTGCATAACTTCTCACTATTTATATTTTAAATCAAAAATTTCATGCTTCCTTCTATCTGTACATGTATGTAAGGATTAAAGAAGCAGAGATTTGGATTCAAAGCAGCTATGAAAAACTCAGTTGAGTCATCCCTGTGTGATGCAAGGACTCTTGTCCTGAACTACATGCAGAAGTGGCCAGGTAGACCCACTTGCAGGTGACACCCTCCAGACCCTTCTGTCCAAGCAAAAATGCTCAAAGAACCAGGAATGATTCCAGATGGGGAAGGGCTACAGAAACCATGAGGAAGGTAACACATTTACAGCCTTGCTGCTGCAGGGAGGTTTGTGTAGGGGGTGAACACTCCCAAAAGCTGTGCCTCTGTTCTTTGGGTAGTTTGGGAAGACAAATCTCCAAAAGAGACCCACGTTCAGGAGCCAGAGACCATCCAAAAGCTATCAGGCAAACTCTAAGGTGAGTGAGTGCTGTCTCATTTTCAAGATAAGGGGTTTAATGTTGTATTGAAAAATTAAAGTCTTTCCACCATGAAGGCTGGTTGGAAGCATGTCCAACCGGAGAGCAGGGGCACAGCACCAGTCAGACAACAACTTCTCAGTCTCTCACTTTTGTCCCAGGTAGATGAAATCAGCAATGCTTCCTCAAAGTCATTGCACTTCTAAGGAATAACGAATCTGAGGGTCTCCCTATTTGCCAGATGGATTTTTCTTTTTTAATCCTTGAGATGTCCCCATTTCCAGTTTCCTCTCAGCATCCCACATAGTAAGGGGCTCTGTTTATGAGAACAATGCTGTTGATATTAGAGCTCATTACTCCAGAGCCCGAAGCTTTAAGGAAAAACACCCAGTATCATGAGACTTGAAATGAAGAAAATGAGCTCATATCCCAGAGATATCCAGCTGGGAGATTCCACGTCATGGAAACCCGGTACAAATATCTCCAAATTACTTGGGCACCAACATCCCACCTCCCAACATTTAGTAATAACATAATGGTCCCAATTTCCTTCCCTGGCATGGGAAGAGGAAGATCCTTTGCACGTTTCTCCCAACCAAGCAACAACCAGGTTACATCATGACTTTGGTGGCCGAAGCTCCTCACTTTCCTCCCTCCCCCACCCCAGGAACAATGGCTAACTGTTCTTTTTCCATCTATAAATTTGTCTGAGTTAACAGTTCCCAAGATCTGGCAGCAAGCTGGAGCTGGGAGTGAGCTGAGAGATAGGAGAGTGACAGTCTGAAATGAAACACAGAGCTGCTGGGCCTGCAGCCGTCAGACAGGAGCCTGGCTCCCTCCCTTAAAGATTAGCAAGACTCCTTCGCTGGAGCCCTCCGCATTCCCCAAAATCCTAGCAACAAAGTGCTGTCTCTCAGCCGCCAATGAATCATGTGAATTTAACCTTTCACCTGGCCACAAGGAGGTTAATATACCAAAATAGCCTTTTTTTTTTTCTTCCCCCATTTATTGCCCGTAATAGCAGTGGGGAGCACGGTGAAAACCCTGAATAGCTGGAAAGGCTCTGGAAGTGGTGTGATTCCAGACTTCTGCCAGGACCGGGCCGGCATGCCCAGCATCAGCCCACCAGGCTGGAGTTTGTACAGGGAAATAGTTTCCATTACTCAGCACAGAAGATTTCTGCCTCTCCTTGCTTGGCTGGTGCCTCTCTGTGCCCTCCAGCTTCATTGCTTCATTGCAATGCCCACAAACAGTTACCCAAGGCATCCCCCATTGTGCCCACGTGGCTGGATCCTGAGTCACCCGCTGCTCCTGCCCACGGCAGAACTCCTGGAGGGTTTCCCAGGTAGGGTCAGACCCTCACCCCCTCCGAGATGCTGAGCCCTGCCAGGTCTGTGTATCCTCCTCGGGCTGGAAGTCCTTGTCCTTTGGGCTTGGGGCAAAGTTGGAACCCTCAGTGTTCCCTGCATGAAAAAAACATGGAGACCACAGTTCGCCCATCTGCAAAAAAACGATGTGGTCTGTCCCTCACAGGGTATTCCCAGCAGCAGGAGCTGCAGCCCCAGCCTGTGCTCACTGGGCCTGCCATGTCAGCCTGAGGATTTGCCGACTGCTCTGCAGCTTGGAGCTTCTGTTAAATCCGCCTGGAAGGAAAACGAATTTTAAACAATTTGAGTCCAAATCACGCAAGCACAAGTCACTTTTTGGAGGCACATGCCAAATTACCCATCTGAGGAGGGCACGCATTGCAGCTGGCGTTTTGTACCCTTTAAATACTGAAGGAAAAGGGGTGATTTGTGTAGCCGTTTTTGGCTCGTGAGAAGCTGGAGGAATGGCTGAGACTGAAGCACCCCAGTATAAAGGATCTGTAGGGGACAGCAAGCAACATCATCTTTACAGGACACCTTTTATTTCCCATGCCAGTGAAATCCTGGTGGGCTAAGGAAGAAAACAGGATCTCAGAGCAAGAGGGGGAAAAAATCAAATACTTTCCCCCACCTCTATCACAACCCCCCTTCCTGAGAGCCACTGCCACATGCATATAACAGGAGATAAATATTTTTGGCAGACCCTGCTGTTTATTTAACCCTGTTGAGACACAGCGCTCTGGCATCCCCTCACTCTTCCAGGCACAAAACCCGTCTGTCTCTGCCTGGCTGGGCTGGGGCAGCTCAGTCCTTGCCCACAGCCTCTCACTGGACAGGGCCTCCCCCAGCCCTGCCTGTGTCCATCACTTCTCTCCAGTTCTGCCTTTGGAATCAGCCTGGCCTCGACTGCAGGAGGTACCTGAGCTTGGTCCTTGGACAGGGACAAACCCATCCCTTGGAGAGTGGGTAGAAGGGGACTGGGGGGAGGATGGAGGGATACGGACCGGGGAATGTGGACTTGAGGATGTGTCGGCAATGGAGCCTAGGGGATGCTGCAGATACAGACCCTGTTGGTCTCCTTCTGTCCATCTCCCCACTTCACAGGCTGGGGAAGCAGCTCCTGGGAGCTTGCTGTGCGGAGTCAGAGAGCAGCCTGGTGCCGCCCATCGCGGCTGAAGGGACTGAATATGCCATGGGTTTCCCTTTGCACCGGGTGGCTCGGGATGGGGGGATCAGAGGGAGCCCGGTGCCGGCTGGGCGGACGATCCAGGGCAGAGCCCAGCAGCGGGCACCGCCTGGGCTCGATTTTACATCGGATCTCACCCTCCCCGGCATCCCCGAGGGCAGGGGGCTGAGAGACGCCTCTGAGCCCCGGGGGAGGATGCTGCAGCTCGGGGGAGGCAGAGGAAGGAAAGGGGACATAATTAATTGTCACCTCCCAGTGCACTGAGGGGAAAGGTAACTGTAGTTTCCACGCTCGGGGTGAGCCTTGCTGCCCTGCCCGGTGCAGCAGGAATGGAACGTTTCTGCCCTTCTTTCTCCACTTGGCTTTTCTTTTTTTTTCCCCTTGGCTTTTCCTTGGGGGAGGGGGGAGCTAAAAGCCCCCTCCGGAATGGCGCAGGACGCTCCCACGCGTCCGCCCCGCGCAGGACTCACAAATCAGCCGGAGCAGGATTAGGGCCGAGGGGCCGGGGCGCCGGGCAGTCTGTCCCGGCCCGGGGGAGCCTCACCTGAGGGGTCAGGGCTCCCTCGGGGCCGTGTCGAGCCGCACCGGCCCCTCTGGAACTCGGCCGGAGCCGAGCTCTGCCTTGACGGTGCTGTGAGGGGGTACGGGTAGCCTTTAGGGAGAGGTCGGTCCCTTCCTAACCCTCTCGAAATACGTGGTCAAATCTCCCCGGGAAGAGCGGAGCCGGGTCCGGCTCAGACCGGCAAACGGACCATGAGCCCGGCAAGGGCCGTGCACCGGGGTCAAAGCTCCCGGAGGTACCGCCAGGGTACCTCTCCCGAGAGGCCTTCCCGCCTGTCCCACCACCAAAGGGGGATGGAAGAGAGGGATCGGGGTTCCCGGGCATCACCTTCACCGGTGCTGTGTTACGATTTTTGTATCTAATCCTCTCCGTGAGCTTGGCAGGGGTGTGCGGCCGCCACGTCGGGGTGCCCTCGGTGGGGCTGCGAACACCGGGAGAGCCCCGGGCTCTCCGTGTCCCCCACTCCGCTGTGGCTGCTCCGGGCGCAGTGCGAGGGCTGCGGACGGGGCATCGCCGCCGCCACCGCTGCCACGCTGGCGCCTTCCCTCCCACTTCATTTAAGCATCGCCCACCGGGGCTTTCCTCACAGGAGCACCCCCGGGCCCCCTGCCTGCCCCCCAGTCACCGATCGCAGCCCGAAATCCTACAAACACCCCAAAGCACGGGGTGTCCCACGCCGTGGACAGCCACACGCGCTCCTCACGCGTGGGTGACACCAGCCCGGGCCAGTGCCCAGCGGGGACTGGAATGCGGGGCCAGTCCTGCGGCTGGTGCTGGAACCCTCGGTTTCGGAGCACCTGCCCAGCGCTGCTCCGAGCCCGCGGGCGCTGCTGGCGCGGCTGCGGGAGGAGCCGCTCCTTGGACCCACCGCCCCTCGCCGAGGCCTCGGTGGTGCGAGAGCCCGGCAGCCCCGACACCACCGGAGGAGAAAATGCCTTGAAAAACTAGTTTAAAAAAAAATTAAACAGAAAAACCCAGCAGCTGAATGGATCTGACCACAGACACGCCACAGGTCCGCGGGCAGGTTTTCGCGCACGGTGGTTTCCTCCGCCGTGAACACGCTCACCGGGTACATCCCTCCGGATTTAGCAGCGCCTCGTTTATTTCTACATTTTCACATTTTTTTAAACGCCAGAAGCGATCGGAGAAGGCAGTTCGTACGCATTTAAAAAAAATAAATATGATAAATTACGGTTAAGTAACATCTTGAAACTGTGAAAACTGGAAACCCACGCGAAACGAAACGAAGGAAGCTCCAGCCGTGGCTCAGCCACAGCAACGAAGGGGTTGGGGCTGGTTTTCTGAAGGGACGGTTTTATCCGTGCCGCCGCGGGACTGGGGCTTCCTCGGGTTTTATTTTCTTTTTCTATAGCTTTTTCACATTTTCAAAAATTATTTTTCTCTTTTTTTTTAATATCCTTTTTTTCCCCCCTTATTTTTCTCCCTTTTTTGTTTTGTTTTGTTTTTTTTTCTTTGTTTGTTTGGGGGGGAATTAGTTGTTTTGGTTTTATTTTCTTCTTCTGCTCCGTGGGCACAGGGACACAGGGATACCCTGCGAGCCGTAAACGGCCGCTTTCGCGAGCAAATAAATACATCTCCAGCCAGTTGCGTTGCATTATTCCGAGGGAAATAGCTGGCATTCCTGCACCAGTTTATTTTGGAGCTGAAATTTCCCACCCTTCCCGCAGCGCTGCTCCCTGCGGAGGAGAGGCTGGACGGGCTCTCCCGGACGCCGGGATCGCAGGGGCGGGCAGCGCCGGGCTGCGTTACCGGAGGGCTCCCGGGGCCGAGCAGGGCCCTATCCAGTCGGTAGAGGCCTGCAGGCGACAAAATTCTGTCCGCCCGGGGATGGAGCGAGCTGCGAGCGAGATTCGCTGAGGGTTTTTCCCCGTTTCTCCGGGGAGGAGAGAGAGGCAAAGCGACTTTGCGCAAAAGCGCAATAATTCCCGGGGACAAATCCCGGTGACGATGGAATTATTTCCTCGCTGGCCGATACTGGAGGAGAGTTAAATCGGCTGAATTACCCGGGGTAAGCGGGCTGCTGGGACTAAGAGCTCCTTTCCCTCTGAAGTTCCTTCCCGGCTCGCACCGACGGGGAACAGCGGGGAAAGGTTTTTTGTCCCCGTCGCAGGGCCAGAGTGACTCGGCCAGGGGACTACAGGAGGAGGACTCTTCTCTCTGCTGCTCCCTCCGGGGAAGAGCAGAGCACCTGGAAGCGGGGCAGCCCCGACGGGACTGTGAGGGGCCGGAGAGCTGCTCTCCGAACGTGGCAAAGCCGCGCTGAGCCCCGGGCACAGCCGGAACGGGCAGGCTGCGAGCATCGCCGCATCTTCGGCGGGCCCGTGGGCCGCTTGAGAAAGTCAGGGTGGGCCGGGGGCAGGCTGAGACGCCCCTTCCCCGTAAGGATGGGGTTTATGTCAAAACAGAACCGGAGCCCTCGGTCGGAGCAGAAAACCACCCGCTCTCATCCTCGGCTACCACATCCCCGCCGGGAAGTTTTCGGTGTGTTCCCCAGCATCTCCCGGCGGCCCGGGGCGGGGGGGCATCGCCTCCAGATGGGGGTGTGGGAGCGAACCCCAGAAACGCAGCGGGGCCCGCAAAGAAGGGAGCCACCCCCAGCCCTCCCGGGGGCGGGCGGACACCTCCAGCCTCGCCGCGGGGGCGGCCGGCGGGCCCGGGGCGGTGCGGGGCTCTCTGGGGGCCGCATCCT
>VXAZ01002747.1:0-58662 GCA_013399875.1 Gymnorhina tibicen | reverse complement strand
TCTGACAGCCATTCTTGAGGCATAACTAAAACCGAATTGGCTCCTTACAAGAGCACAGTAAGCAGAGTGCCGCTCGAGTCTGGAAATGCAAGTGAATATTCCTCACCAACCCCCTGACACAATTATTCCCTCGTAGCAGAAGTTACTGTAATTCCGTTTGCCAAAAAAATTCTGATAAAGCAGAGGCTGTTAGGAGGGAAATCCGTAAGGAGACTGGAAAGTGTGATGTAAGGATTAGTAATAGAATTAGCAAGCTGCTGTAGCAGTTCTGCTATAGTTTGTCTTAAATTACAGTAACTCAGACATAATTGTAGTCGTTCCTTGTCTCACTGCAGTGCTGTAGTCTGAATCACTTTTGTCTTCTCTGTTACTATCCTTTTAAGCACGTCCACAATTCTTTTAATTATTCATTTTTCATCAAGAATATTACCAGTTATCCATGCAAATACAGAAATAGTTCAGGAAAGGTTGTGTATTTTAAGCTTCAGCTCAAAATGATGCTTAGCTGTGTCCCCCTGTACATGTAACATACACCCTCTTGAGAAATACCCAGTACTGAGCTAGTTTTAAATCCCTTTAAAACACATGGATGTCCATTTTGTGTATCCATGCTGGATTTTTGCCCCTGGGTGTGGAACTCGACTGCTGGGCCAGAATTAGGAAATGCTTCCTACATGTGATGTGAAAAAGTCTTGGATTACAGGGCAGAGCTCAGCTTCCACCAGAATGGGACAGAATGAGACTGAAAAAGCTGGGGGGACCCTTGAGGTGTTGGCAGGGGTATGGATGTCATGTAATTTTGGGATCAGAATAACCAGTGTAGATGGAGACACTCCAGAGGGACCTTGTTTGTGATGCATTAGACCAGGATTTGGGCATCAGTTGCTCTGAGGGTGTGTTTGCCTGGCAGGGAAGTTCAGGTTGGCTCTGAAACAGCCTGTTGGGTACAAGGAGCCACACAAATGATGCAGAGACGTGTTCAGCCTCCCATGTGGGAGCTGTGCTGCTCCAGTTTTCCAGGGTAGCGTGAGGCTGAAGGCTGAACAGGCACCAAAAGGGTCTGTCCTGCTTTTCGAGTGGTGCTTCAGTGTCCAGTGGAAGGTAGTGACCACCAGAGCTCCTGTGTAGCCTTGTTCTGGAAAGGGCTCTGGTCTTGGCATGGATTTTGGTGGATTTCAGGCTCTTCCAGGGGACTTAGTGGTGTTCAGGTTGCTTTTTGATTGCAGAAGTCTAGGTGAGAAGCAGGTACCTTCACTCCAGCTGGGACACCTTTGACTGTGTGATACAGCACATGCTGATGTCCCAGCAGCTGCTGAACAGAAAGTTCTATCACTCCAGAGTCTAGGCACCTAAATGCTGCCAAAATCCAGGCAGAACTGAGACAGGCCACATGGCTGATGCCTGCAGACTCCCAGTCTCGTGGCAAGCGACACTCGGGAGAGCCGTGTCTCCCTGCCTGGTGCTGCATCACCCATGAAGCAGGACTGGCCTTCCCAGAGCTCCAGCCCTGTATATGTTGCACCAACACAAGAAAAATTTTATGGCTTATTACTGACGGAAACCTAGCTTAATTTTCCTGTTAATGAAGCTGTGATTGCAGTCCATTACCGTTATCATGGTTCCGCTGATTTCCCTCCTCGGCTGAGGGTGCATCCGCTGCTGTTTTCCCTCTGTGCTGGAAGGGTTGGTGAGTGTGAGAGGCAGATCTGACCTAGCTGGGATTGGTCCCACCTTGGCACTGCTGCAGGTGCGGCCTGAGAAGTCCATCCCACACCCATCCAGAGCTCTCCTCTTTAGCTCCTGCTTTACACGTGGACTTTGGAGTGCAGATATGTTCAAGGGACTGTCAGGTTTTATATTTAAAGGCTTTCCTCTTCTATTTTTTTCTTAAGCTTTACTCTGTCAAGGCCTGCACAGCTGGCGTTACACAGCACATACTTTATTATCCCAGTCATCACTTAAACCGTTTAATTCTTTTAACCTTCACAGTGGCTACAGTAGGAATTATGGGGAGTGAATTTCCTCTTGAGTGAGTATCTTGAGTGAATTTCCTTGGCCACTGTTAAAACCACAAAGAAATACAGAGCAGTTCATGGAAAAAGGGATCTCTTGATGAAACTGTTTGCAAAGGACTGGAAGGGATGAGAGAAATGAGAAGTCAGTCCAGCTGCAGGGAAATGGCTGTGGGGACACCACCATGGGCTGGCAGCTGCCACATTCCTGCACCCAACATGCCAGACCTGTTCCGACCACAAAACAGTTAATGCAGAACAGTCAGCCCTGCTGGGCAGGGAAAGGACCTTGCTGCCAGATACTATTTGTGTTGGACATTATCTCCATAGGTTTTGCATCTGTCTTTGCTGCAGTTTCATTTTCTGCCTTCAAAATTCCCTTTTTCTCATTGTGTCTAGTAAATTAAATTGAATTTGCAAAATAGTACAAAGTGACATAGGGATGTGCCTGTTAACAGAGGACAATAAATTAATTACACACTGTGAACTAACTGAACTCATTTAGTAATTGATGAATTAACTTAATATGTCTGTTACAAACAGGAGAACTTGAATGCTGGCAGAATAAACAGTGAAATCTCTCATTGACTGAATCACTAGGGGTTTTTTTAGGTTTATTTTTCCTTAGTTTAGTAATGGCCACATTTTTAGAAGTAGGAAGTTACACCACTCATTTGCAATTTAGGGTTCACCTCTGTGATTTCCATCCTACACCACTTCCAGACTGACACCTGCCTCTTGAATTCATTGGAAACTTTGAAGTTCCTGGTTGGTTTTTCTTAACCAAATATTAATGCTAGTTCTACATCCTTCCTTTTTTACACTGGTCAAACTTTCAACACCATCAATCATGTTCCCACTTGAGATCCTGACTGGATGTCCGTGATTCTGGGGGGGTTTTGTGGTCTTTCTTAATCATATTTTTCATGTGCACGGTGATGTTCTCTGTGTGCACACGGTGCATCTTCTCTCTTCTTTGCAATAATGGATTTGATCACTCTCTCTCTCTATCTCTCTCTGTAGTCAAGTTCCAGACCTGCACCTGTGTGCATCATTTTGTTTTCCTTCCAGGATGTTTGTGTGGCTTGTACACGTGGATTGATAGCAATCTGCTGCAGCTCAGTTCTGTGTCAACAGAAAGGAGCTTTCTCACATGCCAACCCTCTGTAAATGCCACAAAAACACCTTAGTATTTAAGCCTGTTTTAAAACTTTATCTTCCTATGATGCCTAGTGTAGAAAGACTTTAATTTGTTAATCTGCCTTTATATCAGGTTTTATTGCCTTATTAGTCCTTATACTTCCTCTTTTTTTTATGTCTCTTCTCTCTTTCTTGCCTCAGGCAATAAACTAGAAACCAAGCTCATTTTATTCTGTTTTATATGAAGCTTCTAGATCAGTGTGTCTTGATCCATGACAGGGACTCTGCCCTGCTACAGTAGTTGCTTTCCTTGGAAATCACTGGGAAGGTAAATACGTTCTGCACAAACTGAGTTTCTCAGGTCCCAAAGAAAATCAGAACTTCATCCATCATTTAATGCTCCAATTGTGAGATGCTGGCGTTGTTTGTAGCTTCAAAAGGTGGACCCATATGTGGGGAGGAGACTGAAAAGATCACGAGTAGTTTGGGTGTGTGTACATTATGTTTTCTGATGGACAGGGACATATTTTTCTAATGCAACTAAAGTTGTTTAATAGCTGTTGTAGATCAAAGCAAAAACTAGTCTGTAAAACAAATTTGTTTTCAGAATCCAACAGCCCCTTTTCCCATCCCTTGCCTGGCCATGTTCAGTACATGGAGCATTATGTTGTCCTCTAATTAGCTCTGTAATTTCCGTGGCGTGTGCCAGCATCAGTGTTTATTATTGAAGCACGATGTCTGCTTTTATCCTCTTGATGTGACTGTCCTGTCACAGAAGTCTTGTGCACAAACTGAGTAGTGAAAGGGGCTCAGGAGTAAGGATCAGTAAATATTCTAAGCTGTGCATGGTTGTGCAGATGTAATTGATTCCAGCACTGCCAGATGCTTATCAGTTGATCCAAATGATCCTTGGTCAGCATCCAGTAAAGATCCCGCTCATCTCCTGGCTCTTCCAGTCCCTAGCATGGCTAACAGGGCATTGATCAATCCCTAAAATCTTTATTTTTACCATAACCATGTGACTTCTCTGCATTTCATGGGGGGAAGCTGAAGTGGAAATGCAAACACGCATTTAAATAAACCATTTTATAAATTCGGAGTGCTGATCTCACCAGGGCATCTTGCACATGCCGGAGGAAGAACGTGTTGTTTGAGGGAGAACCTGCTTACAAATCTGTGCAAATTGAAAGGTAAATAATTTCTACTTCCAGTACATTGATGGAATAAGATCTCCACACTGGTTATTTTTCCTGCTGTGAAGTATGTAGTATATAAATGTATCTGGCATACATATTTGTCACTGTGCAGCAGCAGAATGTAGGAAGTGAATATTTTTTTAAAATACTGATTTCTGCTTCATAGAATCATAGAATCACAGAATGGTTTGGGTTGGAAGGGACCTTCAAGACCATCTCATTCCAACCCTCTGCCATGGGAAGGGACACCTTCCACTATCCCAGGTTGCTCCAAGCCCCATCCAGCTTCTTTGCTTCTTCAGCATAACAAGGAGAGGTTCTAAAGTGGTTTGTTTCACTCTGAAAATATTTCTGGCTTGGGTTTCAGGGTTTTTTTGCAGTGTCATACGTGATGGGAGGAGTACAGACTGTTTGTCTTTGACTGAAAGGTCCTCTGCAGTGTGTTTGTGAGGCGTGGGAATTCAACTGGGGTTAAAACTTGAAGTGGTCTGATTGAACTTCCTATCTTTCTTAATTGTTATCTTCTTTCTGTGTGATAATTTTAATTTCACTTCCTCTTGGGTAATCGTGGAGTAGTCTGAGTTTGTGTTATATCAGACAAAAAAACCACAGACTAATAAATGTTTTCGTGCTGTTTATTGTTATTTTTAAAAGATACATAAGAGCAGTTCTTTCCTGGCCACTTTTCATGCTTTGATAGACAAAGTGCCACTATGATGTGTGGAGCAGCACAAATTAATCCAGTGTGGAGATAAGCAGAGGGGCAGTGGTGTGAAGATAAGCAGAGGGGGCAGTGGTGTGAGTGGGTGCCTGGTTTTGAGAGCTCACTTTGTAGGGACAGAAGTGGCTGTGATCCAGCTCATGGCACAAGGATACAAACAGCAGGTGTAGCTTTGGAGTGCTTCATGACAGGGGCATTTCTGCTCAGGGGTGGGATTAGAGCTTCTATTGAAACTTATATAACAGCCACGGTGCCAGGGTGGTTGCTAAAAATGATGCTTATCGCTCTTACGTCCCAAAAGCTGTAAGTCAGAAGAACTATTTTAAGCTGAAGAAATATTTTGGTGTTTTTTTCTTAATGGCCATTGTTTTTCTTCCAGACCCCACTGAGATGATTTTAAATATGTAAGGCAGCAGTGGGAATGAAAATAAGTGTTTTTATAATGTAAGACATGGACAATCAACAGTTTTGTTGTGGGTGGCTGCTTCATTATCATACCCTCATTAACATACCTCAGCAATCAACAGGGAGTTACATTTTTTATTACGGCTGTCCTGTCCAATTTCTAAAATACAACATCAGCTGCTTTTATCCAGCAGATGGTGGTCCATTTGGGAAAAAAAATCCACTGTTTTTCTGCCTCTGCTGCCCCAAAGGTTGGTGTTTTGCAGAAGGAGCAGTCAGCTGCTATGGTGATGGGCACAGGGTGGGAATGTGGACAGAAATAGAGGGAGGCTGGAGCCAGACTGTTCCTGCTTCCTTATGGTTTCAGTAGCCCTCTCTGAATTGGATGGTGACTGATTCCAAGGATTTCGCAGGTTATTTGTGGTTTTCTGCCTCAGATTCTCACAATTAGCCCAAAATAATACTCGGGCAAGAAGGAGAGTGAGGTTCTCAAATGGATAATGTTTGTACAGGATGCATGTAATTCCCTGCAGAGCAGCTTGTGCCCGTTGTGCTGGGATTTGGATGCACAGAAATCTCCCTCCTCCCATCCAGACTGAAGTCAGTTTTTGGTAATGCATAATTCATATCCTGAAGCCTTTGTCACAAAAACATCTTACTGCCTTTCCCCCAGCTTGATAAGCCTGCTTTTGTATTTTTAGGATTTCCTTCCCTGCTAATCCCCAAAATCAGCCTGAAGAGGTTTCAAAACAGAGTTCAGAGTAAATCTGAGACAACTTTTACGTCAGGGATGTTGCTCTGTGCAGCAGGTGATTCTCTGGCACCCGCTATTTCTGGATTCTGCCTCCCCAAAGAATTACTTCCCTGTGGCACCTCTGCCCCAGTCAGTGCTCAGGTGGACTGCAGCTCGAAGGATTCCACCAGGTTTGGATGTATCTTTGGATACATCTCACAAGGAGTGCCTACAAGTACACTTTGTTATGAAGCAAGGACAGCAGGGTTTTTTTGGTGAATTTTGGACCTCTAATCCAAAGTTACTCCTTCCATAGGGAACATGATGCCTGGACTTAGTGCTGGGTTAGTGGCACACCTCGATTGCCTGTTCTGACCGTAAATGCCCTCACACCAGTACTGACTGTGAGGAGTCATAACGTGGTTAAAAGTCTGTGTAAAACCTGGAGAAAGAGAAAAATGATTCTCAAGTTGTGTTTTAATTCGTCTCTTTGCAGAACAACACAGAGGGGACTAATTCAAACAGCTTCTGGTGTTTTTTTCTTCCACATTCTGAGGACAAACCTGTCAGTAATGAATTGTTCCACGGATAAAGCTGTCAATGGTGGAGACTGTTTTTTCTCAGGTACAGCACATCTGTGTCCTTCTTTAGTATCAGTTGTTGTAAATACCTTGTAGCCATCAGACCTTTCCTGCTGAAAGCTTTGAGGACCTCTGAAATTAAAAAGATAAATGCATGGTGTGCCTGCATAATGGGTAAATTGGATGTTTCACTAGTGGGAAATAATTGTCTTTATTTGAGGGCTGTTCTGCTTGTTCCAGAGGAATGTTCCCCAGATCTCTTTACTTAATAGCACTTCTCAGTGCAGCTAAACAAAGCACAGGAAGGAATGTGAAGTACTATCATCAGTGTAGGAATCTTTTCAGTAATGGTTTGTCATTATTTTCCTCCCAAATGACTTTTTTTTCTTACTGTTTCTATCAAGCCACCACAGACCTTCTGATGATATTAAATTCCAGCTGTGGAGGCTTTGATTGTTCCTTGCACATTGCTCATTTTAAGATGACAGAAGTTTTCAGTGAGAGAAATTCAAATGGAAAAATCCAGCCAAACAGGCCTGTGGGAAAAGTTGAACCTTGTGTAAAAATCCAGTAAAACTTGAGTAAGAACCTCAGAGTTCAGTGTATTGATTTTCTTGTGAAAGTTCAAGAACTGTGTTTCCTTGCAGGCTGAAACTCATCTCAACTCCTCATGACCAGCTGAGCAAGAGAGATGGGATTTGATGCTATCCAAGGTGTAATTCCACAGTTCATGTCTTTTGCTAGTGCCAGCTTAATCAGTTTCTGCCCACTCCCAGCCATTCATTTCCAGCTCAGCAGCAATGCAGTGCCACCTCTTCCCTGACCGTGTGGAAAACCAGATGACTGAAAAGAACTCAGTCAAGAAAAGAAACGCTTCATTTTTTTCTTCGAATTAGAATCATTTGAATGAAATTCATGGCCCACAGGCAGTCGTGTTGGTACCGCTGAAGGTGACAAGAAGTGCAGCATCCGAGGCAGCAGTGAGCACTGGAGGGTGTCCCAATGCTGTGTGATCTTGCTGTCAACAAAAATCTGCTCTGGGACCATATCCTGAATGAAGGGCTTTCACTAGCCACAGGATTATTTATTGAACTGCTGCTTTTCATTTATTTTATTAAGAAAGATTAACATCTTCTTGTTAGGGCAGGTTTATTTTCTTTACTTGAGGAGATAAACCATCTCTGTGAGAAGTCAAGTCAGCTTTGTGGACAGCCATGAATGTCAATAAAGTCTTGGCAAACACAGCAGATATTTATTCAGCCTTGCAAATTAAAAACATTTTTCCTGCTTGTTTAGTGAAGGGAACAAAAAAAGACAAATTACAGAGCGGATGAGCTCTCTTGATAGTTGGAATTCATTAAGCTAGTGGTGAAAACGCTGGGGGATTGATGGTGCAGAAAAAGAAAAGATGAAGCAGCTTTTCCCCAATAGCTGTGGTTTAAGTTCAAGTTGAAAATGACCAAAAAAAAAAAAAAAATCCCTTAAAGACATCTGTAACTGACTTCAGAATCCCAGTTTCTGTCTGGATAGACAGTTCTTTCTCACTGCAGTTAGTATTAATTGGTTTTTCAGTTGACACATAATTTCTCAGTGGCTCTTCCATCTCTATCATGCCATGGGGTGTCTGCAGCAGCTCATAAATGAGATCCATGGCCAGGCGTTAAGTAGGAAGTTCATGCAGTCCCTTCCCATGGTACAGACAGAGCCCTTCTGCAGAGTTGTCACTCTGTCATCTTCCTTGGCTCCACATTTTATTATTAAAAAAAAAGAGATGTAAAAAGTTACAGTAAATGGAGCAGTTTGTCAGATGTGATGTTCTCACGGGCCATTGTCTGCAGATCCCAGGCTGGCTCTCCTTTCAGATGGATCATAAAGCTGTCCTAAGTACAGCTCTAACAAAATCCATTTACATGGCTCCTGTTATGGCAGGGCATGGGAAGGAAGCAGTAGGACTGATTTTTAAATGAATTTCCTGTACAGGATCGTTACTCCACCGTGGAAGTCTTTCCAAATCGCACCCAGTGCTTGTTCTCTCTGATTATCCCTGATTAATGGGATAAAGTGCCCCCACAGTTGTCTCTTGCAGTCACAGAAAGTTCTCACGTTATTCCAAGTACAGGAATTCTGAAGGAATTCGTCAGTGGAAGAGAAGGGGCTCCCTGGTAAGTGTTTAAATGCCCCTAAACCACCTGTAAATCCCTAAAATTATTCCAAAGCAAAACGAAGCCTTTGTAAACTTCATTCTTGCAGTGCTTTAATTGCAGACAAAACTACTCATTCAAGCGATCCCATCAATGTCAAATAAAAACATGAATTACGAAGCTTGTAAGATTAGAGCTTAAAGTCACTGACATGTCATTCCCATAATTTTCTCTGGAGGATTACAGAACACTTAATTTGTAACTGCAGAAACCTAAGTGTAATCAGATGCTCTTCCATCTACAATTTTTATCTAAGTCATTGAATTCTGGGTTTGTTCTTCCCTGTTTCCCAAGTTCTTACTTGTAAATGTAAAGACATTAACTCCTCTGTTCTTTTTCTTCCCAGTTCAACGAGGAAATTGCTCTCAGCTCTTCCAGTCATTAAATCTGGGAAGGACAGAGCAGACCAAGATTTGAAAACGTTTTAAAACTTCCAGCACCTAATTAGAAGGAGGCATCTTGGAGCAGCACAATAGCTCTCTATCTGCAGTTCATTTGGTTTTCCAATTTAGAAGTGACAGTTTACAGTCCTGGTGCGAGCGTGTTTCTCATTAGCCTGTTCTAGAAACACGCAGAGTTATTACAAGTTTTGAAAGATGCTTTCTTCAAAAGTGCAAATGATATTAAATGGCAGAATTTGCTCTCTGGATAGCCAGATGGAGACGCTGTGGTCTGCAGCCATCCTGAGGCTGGTGGTAAAGGCAGAGCCGGGCAGCTGGACCTCGGCTTCAAATCCATGGATGTCATGGATACAGCTGCATGGAAGAGATGCTACAGCAGGAATTAGCCTTGTGCAGGGGAGGTAATTGTGAAGTGCCACTGCTTTCCTTGTTTCACAGATGGATCTCAGGTTTCTTGGGCTTTTGTCATGAAGATTTTCTTGGAGAGGAGTGTGTTAGCTGTGCTGCTGACAGATACCCTCGTGAGAACTGTCCACACTGGTTTGATTTCCCTCCTTCAGCCATCCAGGAGTTGGATTCCCAGTCTGAGCTGGTTGGGTTTGTTGTCCTTGTGGTAAACGAAGAGAGAGCTGCCTGTCAGGAGGTGATGAAACTTGAGGAACAGATGTAATTATTTTTTTTACGTGGTTTTCTGCCCCCTGAAGAGAAGGAGATTGAGAGTATTTGCTTGTCCTCAGGACTCAGCAGATGGGTTTATCTTGAATGGTGCTTTAGGGTCTGGAATGTCAGTTCTACAAGGACTGGCTGAGGGCTGAAACGGAGACTCAGGGAAGACCTTATTTACCTGAAGACCTACCTGAGAGAAGGTTGTGGTGAGATGGGAATCAGCCTCTTCTCCCAGGTAACAAGTGACAGGGCAATGGCAAACAGCCTCAAGTCTCAGCAGAGGTTCAGATTGGGTATTAGGAAAATGTTCACTGAAAGAGTGGTTTAAGCATTGGAACAGGTTGAGGGCAGTGGTGGAGTCACCATCCCTGGAAGTGTTCAAGAAACAAGTGGACGTGGCACTTCATGATCTAGGTTAGTGGGCATGGTGATACTAAGTCAAAGCTGCACTCAGTGGTTCTGTGGTTCTAACCAACTAAAATCAGCTTTCACAGGGCTTCCAGAGGCAGGAACAGAGCACACCCAGGTGTAATAAACTGCAGGAGAGAAAAAATAAAGATACTTCACTCTTCTTGAAAACACTGCAGCAGGGCAAAATTCTGGACTTCTGCATGGCTGAAGGAAAAAGAATTTGATTCTGCCTGCACTTTAAAGCAGCTTTATTTTATCTATTAGTGTTTTGTGAGCCTGTGTGGAAGATTCCCAGGCAGCTGCGTGCTCGGGGCAGAGCCGGGGGACACGGGCACAGCTCCGTCCTGCTGCTTCCTGCCTGCTCTGCTCCGCACAGGCACTTTCTGGACAGAAAAGCTGCACAACAAATCCAGTGCTGATGTGGCCTGGCATGGTGACAGCTCTTCCAGTAACTGCAGGAACTGCCCGCTTGCGGAGGCCCAGCCTGCTCCGATGGGTTGTTTCCCTTAAAACTCCGTTTTTCTACACCGGATGGGGCATGCGGTGTCTTTGTGCCTCCCTCTGCCATGCAGGCACTTTGGGGTGCCTTCTGTGCCACTGCCTGGGGTGATTTGTTCCTTTCTGAGAGGCTGTGATGTACCTGAGCGCTTCTCAGAACATGTCACCGAGAGCAGGGCTGTGCAAACACTCAGGGCTTGCTCGACATCACTCTGCAGATGTGCTTCTGAGTCTGCTGTTTGTTCTGCCAGCTGAGATGAGCTGCAGAGAGGTTATGAAAGAAAAAAAATCTGTTTGAAAGGGAGTAAATTGTCTAGAACACACTTCAGTAGCAGATTTCCAGGAAAGAACCCTGTGTCAGACTTCTAAGAAGCAGTGCTGGCTCCAGGTGCCAAGTGCCAGGTCTAAAAAGCCCGTAATCAACTCCGTCCTTAACGTTAGGTTTGGAGACGCACTTTTCCCCTAATTTGCAAATCCCATCTCAGCCAGAGCTAGCTGACAGGTGGGCAGGTTTCCAGGCTTTCTGCATGGCCTTTGGGATGCATATTCATCTTTTAGGCACTGATACATAGCTTGTGTTACACGCTGGTCCTTGTGCTGCTGCTGTTGAAATGAAGATTTGGTAACACCTTAAGTGTTTTGCTGTCACAAGAGGGAGTTCTGCAG
This sequence comes from Gymnorhina tibicen, assembly GCA_013399875.1. NCBI lineage: Eukaryota > Metazoa > Chordata > Aves > Passeriformes > Artamidae > Gymnorhina > Gymnorhina tibicen. Next base: position 47,031 of record VXAZ01002747.1, on the reverse strand, counting down.
CAGTGCTGCCCTTGCTGGTGCGTCTGGACGTAGTCGTGCTGTGGTCAGAGCTCAGCAGACAGAATGTGTTAATAGAAGACAGCAGCACAAGTAGGAAGGTCCTTCATTCCTTGTTAAAGCCTTGTACATGTTGTTCAAGCTTGACTAACAAAATTCCTCGGAGTGACACTGCTGCAAGCAATTCTCTTGCTGTTGGTAGCACTGTAATAGAAAACAGAAATGAACATTTGAGTGACTCAAACCAAAATCAAGGGTAAGAATAAGAAAAAAGCATCAACTGTTCAACAGGAAAAATAAAAACCCGACGTGGCTAGGTACTCTTCTGTGGCATTTCCAATTTATTGTTACAGGAATATCCTCCCAGCTAGACACAAGCTCCCTCAGGAAGCTGGTTTCATATGGTGGTTTAGATTTAACTATTCATTGTCTAGCACCATTTGAAATCAGTGTTCTTGGAGGAAGAATGCCTGCCTTCGTCAGGGAAACGGACCCTCGGGAGCCTCAGAGGAAAAGAAGTCAAGATCTTCCTTGCGTGGTTCTGCCATTCCAATTAACCTCCAGCACCAAACAGAATCCCTCGGTGGGACTCTGGGGGTCTGTGACCCAGGTGACCCCTGGGAGAGCAATGCAAAGAGTGATTTCAAAGGCAGAAGTTCTGCTGTCAGCATATTTATAAAATTTGTAAGTGGTGAGCAGCAAATTCAGAACCCAAGAAGGTTTTGAGACAGAAACAAGGCAAAAAAGTGAAATACAGAATGGCAGCTCAGTATTGAAGATGCTGATTTTATTGGCACCAACTAGTAAAAACTATGACTAGTTCATACAGCATGGTGAGGGATAAGGAAGGGAACTACATGTGCTCTAGATTTTTAACTCAAAACATTTTTTCAGCCTTACTTGTATCATACAAGACGCGCTGTAGAATTTGAAACAGGTAATTCTGCATTGAAGCACTGGGAGTTCTGGGTGCTGTTTGCATCCCTCCTGCGTGTTTGGCTTTTTGTTGTGGCATGTTGGGCAGATCAGAATATGTTACTTATTTTGTGTGACAAGACTTAGCCAGCGTGCAGGTTGGTGGCTGGGTGTGCTCATGGAAATGGCCAGCAGCTGTGAGAACTGGACCACAGGTGGTTGGTCACATTGTCCGAGTCTACGGAAATCTGGAGAAGTGTTTCAAGATGATATTTTTTCAAGTATTTTACTGTATTAAAAAAAATGTATGTAGCTAATGGTTGATTTTGAAAACTTTCACTGTCTAAACCTTTGTTTTCTCACCAGTGCTTTAATAAGAATTACATCAAGTATCTGGGAATTCGCCAATGTAAAATACTGTCCAGCGCTTAACTCTTCATCCTTGCAGATCTCCGTAACCCCTTTAGAGGATGACTGATTTCTTTTGGTGTTCAGAGTCAATAATAATTTCTAGCACCATTTGAAATCGGTTATAGTGATTGGGGAATTGCACCTCGTGAATTTTTACACAAGAGGCTCCAGAGAGAAGCTTTGATGATATTATCCAGGACTGAAAACAGGGAAGTGTGTTACTTTAGTGAATGGAGTTGCTGAATTCAGAAATGCTACAAGTTCAAACTCTGGGAGGTGGAGAATTGTAAAATGTATAACCCAAGGTCTTGGTTTAGGTCTTCTGTGTGGAAATTGGAATGGTTTGGAAAGCCTTACAGTGCTGAGAGGGAAGATCAAGGGAGATGGTTTTCCTAATGAGAATAACCAGTGTGGCCTTTGGATCAAAGAAGAACCCCACCCTGTTGGTTTAATGATCTGTCTGTGAGGTATGAGGAAATAAAAGGAGCAGCGGGAAACCTTCCAACCTGCAGTTCCCATACTCCGGACGTGCTGAAAGCAACATCTCATGGAGGTTTTCCCTGCCAGCCTGAGAGCTTCTTGCATTCTCCTCTCGTACATTCCTTGCAGTGTAAGCCATAAAAAACCTGAGTCATCTCTCCAAGGGTGTTTAATATATAAAAATTTCTCTGAAATTTCAGCTCTTCCGAGACACAACTAACCGGAGGCAGAGTCGAAGGTGGGTTGTGTCCCCAGTTCCAGCAGGATCTCGTTATCTATGAAGATAATCTCTGAAAATCATCCTTCCATCAGCTGGTCATTCTACATCGAGCTTTTTGGGAGTTAAAAACACCAACCAACCTACAGCAACACAGCACACACCAACCAGCAGCGAGGCGTCCCCCTAGGAGGGGACGTTTTCTTGGATGTCCTGGTGAATTCAGCAGTGTACTGCTTTTCCCACTATTCCATCTCGGGAAGCTATAAAAAGAGGGATTTTGTAAACAAGTGGAGCAGCTTTTGAATATTCAGAGGAATTTCTAAAGTTGTGGCTGGTTGTTGGAAGCAAATTTACCTTTCTTCTATCTCCTCCAAATTTTTTAGGTTTATGAAAATATATTGAAAGTATATTGAAAGCTGGAGAAGGAATTTTGGCAAGGACATGGGAGTGACAGGACAAGGGGGAATGGCTTCAAACAGCAGGATTAGATTAGATGTTAGGAGGAAATTCTTCGCTGTGAGGGTAGTGAGGCCCTGGCACAGGCTGCCCAGGGAAGCTGTGCCTGCCCTATCCCTGGAAGTGTCCAAGGTTGGACAGGGCTTGGAGCACCCTGGTCTAGTGGAAGGAGGCCTTGACCATGGCAAGGGGTGGAACTGGATGGTCTTTATTTCTAATTAAGATAATCACAAATGAAAAAGGGCTTTTGTGACCTCTTTCAAGTCTCTTGCTTCCATCCGTTCATGAAATCCACCCTCATGCTCTGTCTCTTTCTAGATGGAGCTTCAAGAAGTGGCAAGTACTGTGTTTAGTACAAAAGACTGTAGGTTAAGCCCTTAAATTAAAGCAACAAATTATTAAAACACGGAAAATGTAGACTGGCTAGCAGCATGGGGGGTTTGCAGTACAATGCAGAGAGCTGCATGTTTCAGGGGGTTTGACAGATGTTCTTGTGGAGGTTAAAAGCTGTGCAGAATAAAGTGGTGTTGGAAGCGTGACTTGCAAGTAATCACCGTGTTTTAAGTACATCCACTGCCTAAGTAGCTCCCGTGCAGACAGTTGCTTAAATGATTTCTTGTGAGAAGTCCCTGAAGGAGCAGATGGATCTGTTTGGAGTTTTGCTGCTTGTGCTGTGCGTGTAGGATTGAAACGTCCGGGCTTACAGGAAACTTGTTAACACAAAAACTAATCTTCAGTTTAGAACCAGCTACAAAGTGATGCAGAAACAGGTGAAGAAGGTTAATAACATTTTAATTCTTTCTATTGAAAGGCAAGAGGTTCTTAAGCTGTAGGAATTTCTTCTGTTTGCACCATATAGTCAGAAAAATGGAGCTGCCGAGTGCTTGGATCTCGTGGAAGTATTTTCAGACATGAGCACTGCTGCTGGTGTGCCCGTGTGCTCACACACAGGATTGTGTCCTGGTCATGCTGGATCTTCCTTATAGCAACAGGGAAAAAAAGGATGAAAAAAGGAAGAAAAATGCTTGATGAAAACAGAAGCATTTTAGTGTAAAGTATATCTGAGAAAGAGGGAAGTGTATGTATTGAGTTTTTTTCGTTTTTTTTTTTTTTTTTTAATTTACCCTCTTGGCTCTCAACTCCTGGCCTTTTAAAAAACTGAAGCTACTGGACGACAGCCTTCCCTGTCACACAGATTTGGGTGCAAAATGATGCCTACAAAACCTGCACCAGTCTCAAAATGTCTATCAGGTACCACAGTGGATAACTTAAACTGTTTGTTTGCAAGTCTCCTCCATCCTCCTGTGGACAGACCCTGCAGCAATCACAAAACACAACGTGCAGGGGGATTGTTTCCATGGCCAGAAAAGTTTGTCCCCTTGCCGGTGTTCTGGAATGATGTTAAAATGAAATCAACGCTTGGACTGAGCCAAAAGCAGCACTGGAAGTCAACTGCTTCTCCCAAAAAACCTCTCACTTCTGGATTAATACAAAATGTGCTGGATGGTGGGATGAGAAGGAGAGAAAGATGCTGTCTGTTGAGAAATTTTTAAAGCAAAAATATTTTGGAAATGTCTTAAGAGTACATATTTTTTATTAATGAGTCATGAAACCACTTCATTCTACTACATCAAGCCTAAGTTTCAATTGTTGCAATTAATTTGTCTGAAATTTTTGTCATCTTGCATCACAATGTCAAAATGTCAGGCTTCCACATGAGGATGTTCTGTGAAATCCATTGTATATTGGGAATCTGGGGGGAAAATACCCTGATCATGTTGAGTAGGGGCTTGGGGTGATGGTGAAAAACTGTTTTGTTTTCACAGCAAATAAATTGAGGGTCAGAACTGTAATTTTCGTTATAATTGATATAATTTTCAACATTAATTGATGAAACATCCAGACATAAGATGCTTATGAAAGAGTGGAACAGTGAACAAGACAAAATTGTAATATTCTGCAAGATGCTCCCTGATTTATTCCAAGCCAGTTTGAGACTCCTTAACCAAAAATAACCTGTTTGTGTGGGATCTCCTGTGTCCTTAACACACGTTTCCAGTGCCAGAATGGGCAGCAGAGGTACGAGGAGGATAAATTTGGGTATTGTGGCTTTTACTGTGGGCTGGTTGAGTCCTGCTGGGACCTTTGCTAAGTATGAAACAGCAGAGGCTTGTGTTGGCAGAGCTTTGCTGTGCAGTAAAACAGGCTCTAAGAGCTCACAGCAGCATAAAGGTGCCAGGAGAGCGAATTCTTCCTTGTTTGGGTAATCCTAATGAAAATAGTGTTAGAATTTCTAACTATCTGGTGAATCAGATCCTGTGAGGGCAGTGAAGCAAACTCCAGTGAAGCAAGCTGGGTTAAGCTGCCTGCAATGAGAGGTTCTCACTTTTCAGGTGTCACTAAGACAGCTCTGCTCTCCTGGTTTCTGAAAACAGTCCATCAAACTGCTGGATTCTCTTCTCCAGGTGCTGCAGGTGCATTTCCTCTGGGAACATCCAGAACTTCAGGTCTCCAAGCAGAAAAGCTGAACGAGCTGCGTGTGCCCACCTCTGCTGTTGAGCAGACAAGAGGATGTTCAGTGTGTACTGGTCAGTGTAATGGTTACAGGCCCTGGGTCAGAAGATATTCCCATTCAGCTCCTTGAAACTGGAGGCAAAAAGTGGTTTTCCTGATGTCATTCTCACTCTACTTGATTTCCAACAACTTTCCAAGAGCAGTCCATGGAGAGATGTGTGGCTGCCTGCTCTGCTGCCTGGATTGATGGGTATTTTAAATCACCTTACATGCAGTTTCTGTCTGTGCTGCCTTCTCAGCATCGCATGTGTCTCTCCCAGAGAATTCCTCTCTGGAGAACCTGCCACGGAAGCTGATCTGTCTTCAGTCCTGGGGGCAAGTCAATAAAACCGTTTTCTCCTTGTCAAAGAAGTTTTTAATGGCCCCTTCGCATGAAAAGGAGAGGTGAGCCTTGGGATCACAAGGATTTGAGTTCAGTATTTTGGTGCTAGTGAAATTCAGGGTCACAGAATGGTTTGGGTTGGAAGGGACCTTAAAGACCATCCAGTTCCCTTCCTCTGCATGGGCATGGACTCCTTCCACTATCCCAGGCGGCTCCAAGTCCCATCCAACCTGGCCTTGAACACGTCCAGGGATCCAGGGACAGCCACAGCTTTTCTGGGCAACCTGTGCCGGGGCCTCCCCACGCTCACAGGGAAGAATTACTCACATATTGCTGCAGAGGCAAGTTTTTTTTGGTCTCTACTTTCCCAAAGCGATCAACATGTCAAGCCCTGCATATCTCTGGCTGGATTCCAGCCTGGAACGCTGGACACTGACCCTCATTTGGAGCAGCACAGCCTGGGATGAAGTGGCTGGGAAGGGGCATCAAAGCGCTGTGTGGAGGAGGCGGCAGTGGTACAGTTCTCCAAGCAATGCATGGCAGAGCACGGACATCAAGAAGAATGTAAGGCAACTCTCTTAACTTCATTGCTTCAAATATCATGACTCTTTGTTCTTCTATAACATTACTGCCTAAGAACCCAGCGGGATTTATTTATAATTGGTGATTTTACGTGGGAGATACTCGGATGCCACCATGCGGATTAAATCTGAGAACAGACTGACAGCTGTGAAATCCGTGAGCACAGGTGAGTGAGCTGGTCTGTTAATAGCCTCCAGAGGACCACGAGGTGATTTTCTTGGTTAAATTTTGCCGTGATTTAATCTTCAGTCTTGCCTGTCCTTACTGTGGAACAGACTGGGAAGAGAATGGCTTGATAGTCCCCCAGATAGTTCATCATTACTAAAAATGCCTTGGGGTGGTGGGATTGCCTGCTGAAAGGTGCCAAAAACCTTACAGATCCAAACCTGCTTAAAAAACACATCTGGGAAAACCTAAATTTCTCAGGAAATTCATGAGAATTATGAAGGATTTCCAGGCTTCCAAATAAGTTGTCACGTAAAGACTCTCCACTATGTTTCCAGTGTGAGAAATGAAATCACAACTTGAAGGAAAGAGAAATTCAGTGCAAGTAAATTTTCAGATTTCGCTATGCAAATCAAAATTCCAGTTGGAGAACTTGGGAGCGAAACAATGGTGTAAAAACCCCCACTTTTTAGTTGAGATTAGCCTGGAAATTTTAAGGCGCTCATGAATAATTTATAAACCAGTGTTACCACGGATGAGCAGCAGGACGAGAGAGTGGCTACGTTTGTCACTGTATTGAGATGTTTCCTGGCAATGGTGGAATTTTTATGGTGCTCTTGCTCATAATGGAGTTGTTGCTTAGCTTTTAATGTCCCAAATGTAAACAGATCTGAGGAAGCAGATCGTTAAAAACGTTTAGAAAGGGCGAATGAAAAAGTGAAGTACTTGTGTGCTGCGTTCCAAGCAAAGCCTATAAATCACCGGCGTCGGAATTCTCTGACAAGGAGAAAATGGTTTTATGGACTCCCAGAAATGGCATCAGGAGGAATAGTCAAAAGATTAATTTTTTTAAATCATGGCAAAAGAGCGGAGGGAGCAACCCAAGAGGTTTGAGAAGCTGTCCTGTGCTCTGTTTTCAATTTTAACACTTTGTTTTAACAAATTCAAAATTTGATTCAAGTCTGCTTTGCCGTGTTCAGCTCCACAATCTCTGAAGCCGTGGGACCGGTTGACTTCGCTGCCTGGTGCTTCTGCATTAGCCAGGCTGGGAATGCTTAAATCCATGCAGAGGTTTTATGTGTAGGAGTAACTGGGAAAAAAAAGGAGGGGAAAAAAGGCAGTTCTCATTTGGTTTTCAACCCGCAAAGCTGTTTCCTAAACTCAAATTTGGGTTTGCAGTTCTCGAGCATTCGAGAGTTACTTCAGTGACCCATTGCCGTGTCCTGGGAGGGAAGCTGGGGATCCCGTGGGATGCAGGGGTGGAGATGCCAGTCCCTGGAAGGCTCTGGTGCAGGGGGATAGGTGAGGTGCTCCTTGGCTCCCCTGCCCCTGGCCGAGCCAGCCCCCCAGATGTGAGATGCTGCCTTGGCACGGGCAGCAGCGGGAGCTGCGCGGTTCGGCTCGTCGGGAGAGGCCGTGGGTGGAGAGGAGCTGGCAGGGAGCCCGGGAGCCGCTGGGAAGAGGCTGCGCGGGGGAGAGCGAGCTCACCACCCACCTCGGATGAAATCATGGAACGGGCAAGCGCGAGGAAAGGCTGGTGAGGAGAAGGAGACCTAAAAAAAGGGGGGGACGAGAGAGGAAGGATGCTGGACCAGCAAGGAGGGCAGTTCCTGTGCTCTTGGGTTCAAGGAGGATCTGGTTCTGGCAGGAGTCACTTGTAACAGATCGGGAGCCAGAATAAGGGCAGGAATTTGTCACAGGAAGGTTTGCTCCAGCAGCGTAGAAAAGAACTTTGATACCTGACCCCTTTGATGGAAATTCATTAACGTGTCTGAATAGAGGAGCGATTGCTCCCAGGCAGGCTGCTGCTTTCCCAGTCTAACCTCTAACCAAGCTTGGACCAAGGAAGATGCATTCCTGGAGAGAGAAGGAGGAGGAGATTTCTGGAGCTGGCTGGTTTATAGCAGTGTTTTTAAGGGCTGCTGCAAAGAGACTTCATAGTGCCACTTTCCTTAACCAAGAAGTGGTTGCCTTGGTGTTCCCAGCTGGATGGGCACATTGTCTCATCCTTACTCTGCAAACCGACAAGGAAAAAGTCCATTGTGGCTTCCTGTTGCACTCTGAAACTGAACGTCGTCCAGTGCGAACTCCTCACATTTTTTCCCCCGATATTTATCTGATTTATGATAAATTACACCACTCATGAGAGTAGCTGTTTGAACCCAATGAGAAGACCTTCAGTGTCCTTGTTTTCCACCTGGATTTGTGTCCAGGCTGCCTCCCTGCAGCTCATCCCACATCATTTCTGGAGAGCTCAGGCAGGCGAGGAGCCAGCAGAAGGAGCGGGTGTCCCCGGAGTGATCAGCACGAGGTTTTGTCCAGTGCACCCGCTGAAGACAGCCTGGATCTTCTGCTGGGTTTTGTTGGATCCTTTTTGCTCCTTGGAAACACAGTTCAGGACAAAACTGTCACGGTCTGACTTTGAGGAATGGGATTCTCAGCACTTCTGTCTCTGCTCCAGCAAGTGAAAAGTGATCTGTAAAACTCCTTCTCCCCCCATCAACTCCAGTGGGTGCAAAGTTGTAACTGTTTCAGGAAAGATACAGTCAAAAAAAAAAAGAAAAAACATTTCCCTAGCTCATTTTCTTTTCCCAGAAAACCAGATGGATGAATCATTACAACAGCAGCTATGACAGGGGACCAGACAACAGACTGAGCACGAAGCCCAGCCCAGTCGAGGCAAGATGAAGAACTGTCCAAGGATTTACCAATCCTACCTCCCACATCTGTTTAAAGGAGCAAGACTCCAGAGTTACGGCATGTGGATTTTTATCCTTCCTCTTGCATCCTGCATTGCAGCAAGAGCAGCCATTGCAGAGACCCAAGTGTAATAAATCCAATCCAGTGAGGTAACTTGATGGTGTAGTCAATGATGATCACCAAAACAAAATCACAGAATGGTGTGGGTTGGAAAGGACCAAAAAATCCTCTAGTTAAAACCTCCCTGCCACAGGCAGGGACACCTTCCACTATCCCAGGTTGCTCCAAGCCCCATCCAGACTGGCCTGGGACACTTCCAGGGATCCAGGGGCAGCCACAGCTTCTTTGGGCAGCCTGTGCCAGGGCCTCCCCACCCTCACAGGGAAGGATTCCTTCCCAATAATCCCATCTAACCCTGCTCTCTGGCAGTGGGAAACCATTGCCTCTTACCCTGTCACTCCATGGCGTTGTCACTCTTGTCCCAAGTCCATCTCCAGCTCTCTTGGAGCCCCCTTTAGGCCCTGGAAGGGGCTCTTAAGTTCTCCCAGGAGCCTTCTCTTCTCCAGGTGAACACCCCCAGCTGTCCCAGCCTGGCTCCAGAGCAGAGGGGCTGCATTCCTACGAGCATCTTTGTGTTCTCCTCCTGACTCCAACTGTTTTTTCTGTGTTGTGAGCCCCAGGGCTGGAGGCAGCTCTGCAGGTGAGATCTCGCCTGAATGGAGCAGAGGGGCAGAATCCCCTCCCTGACCTGCTGCCCACACTTGTGATGCAGCCCAGGACTGGGGGGGGGTGTCTGGGCTGCCATCAGCCTCTGCTGGGTCATGTTGAGCTTCTCATCCACCAGCACCCCCAAGTCCTGCTCCCCAAGGCTGCTCCCCATCCATTGTCTGTGCCTGTTCTTGGAACTGCCCAAGCACAATACCCATCTCCTTAGACCAGAAGGAGCAGCCTCAAGGCTCTGTTTGTTTGTGCCAGGCTTTCCTCTGCAGGCAGAGTTACTTGTGAGATACGTAGACGTGCTCTTAATTTAGCAGTCCTATGCGTAAAACCCATCAAAATAACACCAGAAATGACAAGGTTGAGAAAGCATTTAGAAGTTAAGAGATGCCTGCCTTCAGGCTGCCCACAGAACCCCCGTGGGCATGTGTGGTTCATCCTTAATTAGATGACTGGGAGGTATTTTTTATTCCAGAGGACAGTGCCCCGCTCCCCGTACACAATGCTGGTACTCACTTGCTGAAAAGCCATACAGGGTTGGGTTATTTTTTTTTCCTTCTTCATCCTCATCTCCGCAGCATCTGAGTGCTTTGGCTGGAGCAGTTGCTATGATGACATCTTTTCTTTTTCTTGGTGAGGCTCTATTGTGGTTTCTGCTTTACAAACAAAGAACCAGAGCACAGAGAAACGAAGGTCAAAGAATCTATTAATTTTGGGTGCCCAATTTGAAGTAGCCAGTGCAAGATATTCAGGACTCTCTGTTCAAAGCGCAGATTCCTCTCATGCCTTTCTTTGTTTTCTTCCAACCCCCTGCTTTGTTCATTGCCCTCTTCCAACTTCTGCCTCTTGGGCACTGTAATTATGATTTTTAAATTCAAATGCTGCTTTTAGCTTTCGAGTGTTTTGATCACTGACTGAAAAGCTGTAGCAGAGTTCCACTAGGCAGCAAATGTTCCCTTTCTCTCAAGGTAAACAACGAGTCAGGGGAGGTCACTGCAGGTAAAAAGCCACAGGTCTGGAAGAAAAGAACAGGACATCATTCAAACCAAAGTACTCGTGAGCGTTGTGGAGATCTCTTCACCTCTCCTACCCTCTGCAGCTCCCATAAACCCCATCACAGAGCAAGGGCAGCACAAAGAAGCTGGATCTGGGGTAGAAAAACCTGGGGGTTACCTCAGGTGCTCAGGGTTTGGGTCCATCGTTGCTTTAGCAGAGGCAACTGTGGAGGAATTGTGTTTGGGGAAGCAGAGCAGACCACGGGAGGAGAGGGAGGGCAGGGGGAAGCCAGCGGTACCGAGCGTGTTTGTTTTGTTGGGAATAGCTTGTACTTGTGGGACTTGGTTAAATGCCAGGAAAACCCTGAGGGTGAGGCTGCAGCGCTCCTCTTGAGATGTTCCAGCCTCTGGAGCCCTTGGGAAGAGCAGTGCTGAACACTGTGTGCTCTCAGCTGCCCCAGGCGCAGCCGGATCCGTCCGCACAACGACACGTGTCCTGGGCTCCCTCCAAGCTGGAGCTTCCAGCACATCCACCTTTTATTTCTGCTGCAGAGTCCTCTGGCCAGGCAGGTTCTGAGTGACCGTGTCCCACATCTGAAAACACCCTCCAGCCTCAGCACCTCGCACTTGGCTTTGGCAGAGGGAAGCAGTGGGACAGTGAGGGGAGGATTTGTGAGGCTGCGTTAGCTGGAGGCTGGTGAGTTTCCAAATGCGGGACAGGAGATGGGGAGATGAGCACAGCAGCAGTGAGCTGAGACCTCAGGAGGCCCCTGGGGTGTGGGTTTGAGTAGGAGGGAGCTGGGAAGGACTTGGGAGCAGGAGGAATAGTAATTCACCATGGAACAATGCCTGGATGGCTCCAAAGGGGACTTGGCACCCATCTGTCCAGGCATTTCCTGCTGCCGCAGGGGATTCCTGTGCTCCTCCTCGCTGCTTCCTCCACCTCTGGAGCTCTGCATCACTGTTGCTGTTGGAAACACCGATATTTCATAAGCTAGAGAGCTCAGGGTTGCAGAGACAGTACAAAAGCAGCTCGAGGACACACAGAAGCAGGAAAACCAATTATTTTTAATCAAACTTGCATAGAAATACTGGGTTCGAGGAACATCCCAAGTCCAGCCTCCCACTCTGAGCTGGACTTCAGCCAGGCTGTCAGCCAAAGTCTGGCCAAGTCCTAAATCCCTGAAGTATTGGGGTACAGCTGAGGGGTTCTCTGCCCCAGGGCAGCACTGTTTCCCGGTGAGAGATTGTTACGTCCAGCCTGAGCCTCCCATGTCCCAGTTTGCCACTGGTGCCTTTTGTCACAGACCAGCACGACGGGGAGGAGTTCAGCTGTGTCTCTACACCCACCTTTCATGTGTTTGTAGCCAGTTCTTAGCTCACCGTCAGCTCCTCAGGGCAGTGCAGGGCTTTCTCCGCACGGTTGGCACCATTTGCTCATATCGAGAGCACAGAAACCCTCCTTCAAACCCCGCTGTGCCCCCCCAAAACCAGGGCAGCAGCCCAAGCATCCGTGGGCACACCTGTGGGGGATGAGTCACCAGCACCGGCATCTCCCACGGGACCCAGCCCCGTCTCCCACGCTGGAGGCTTTCTGTCCATGTGGAGGGGTCCAGACAGCAACTCCCCCCACACCAGGTACCTCCAGACTGCTGAACTGGGGAGATGTGAAGCCCGGGAGGGGGCAGCTGGCACAGGTTCCCTGCTAGACTCGGCCCCATCCAGGAGAGAACATCCAGAGCACCCTATCCTGCCCTGGGAGGGGTGGCAGCAGGGCCAGGGGAAGGAGTTGGATACGCTACTCGTGTTTTCCATGCTAGAAACCTTCCTACGTGCATGAGGATGAAGCTGTAAATCAGCAGGAACAACTTCTCAGTCATCACCATCAACACCGGGGGAAAGAGCTGTCTGGGAGGAGAGATAAGGGAGTGCGTTGGTGGTCCTTCATTGTCCCCTTCCTCCAGGCTTCATGCTGGCGATGTAATCAGTGATTACTATTTTTTTCACTTTTAATTTCACAATGAGTATGAGCAAGGCGAGCCCAGATGCAAACAGGAGCCGAGGCCTTCTGCGGGGACCCCAGGGGACGCTCCGGCCACCCCGCGCTGAGTCACCACAGCCCCCGGGAACCCCGAGCAGGAGCCAGGAGCGGATGGAGGGGCGACAAGGCAAAGCTGCCTGCTGAAGAAAAGTCCCCAGTTTCTTGGTTTGGTAAGGAGAGGAAAATAGAAGTTAATGCTGCGACCTAGTGGGGAAAAAACAGATGTGCAGAGTCTCAGACGAGGGGAAGGCAGAAGTTTGTGGAATTTGTGCCTGGTTGAGGCGGCACTGCAGCAAGCTGTGATGGTGCAACTTATTTTTACAGGATTTCACACCTGAGAACATGGTTTTTAACCTATTCGGGTTTTCAGAAGGTGCTCGGCTTAGCACTAAATGATCTGGGGGTTGGAATTAGATGGTTTCGAAGGTCCCTTCCACCCCAAACTGTGATTCTGTTTCTGTATTCTCATGAAAAGGCTGCAGACATCCCTGTGGCCCACGTTAAACCCAGCACAGCACCAGTGTGACTGCAAACGGGGTGGATAAAGGTCTGCTCCCAGCAGTGTCCACTTGGGCTCGGATCTGTGCTCCCAGCTACCTTATCCAGCCCCAGAAGGAATGGAATTGGAGCTGAAACTGTTTGCTGGGCAAAACTGGGGGGAAAACAAGTCACTGGTGAGATGAATTGCCTGGCACCTGCAGCTGTGTAAACCTGAGCTTAGCATGGTCTGGGATGAGATCCAACGCCAGAGCACCTGGACTCAGGAAGTGGAAAATCCCTAAAATACAGGTTTTGGGTCAATAATCACCCAAATGGGAGACACAAACACCACCTGAGCTAAGGGCTGCTGTGAGTGAATGCCAAACCTGGGCAGGGACAGCATGTGGGGAAAGGCACAGGGATGCTGTGTCCAGGCTCAGGGTCCACGCTGAAAAAAGGGGACTGGAAAATGGGAAGGATTTCAAAGGAGAGCCCCAGGAGTGAGGAAAAGTTGGAAAAAACTCTCAGAGGGGTGAAGCTGAGCTCAGTGTGTTATCCAAATGAGGAGGGTGGATCTCTACCTGACACCACCGTGTCCTGTGTCCAAGGGACCCCAGTCCTTCGTTCCTGTGGTGGGTGGCCTGGAGAGCACCCAGGGACTAATGCCCTCTGCTGAGACCCCACAGGAGTTTGTAATTCCAGGAGGGTTTGGCACAAGGGAAGGGTCAGGGGAAGCTCCCTGGGACTGCAGCCTCTGCCTGGCCAGCATCCCCCTTGTGCCGAGGGCATTGCAGAACTGAGACGCCTCCGGGATTAAGTAACAGCTGAGCTGAGGGATTTACACACCCAGGGCTTGGCTTTAGGTGCTGCAGTTGGCATCAAGCTGCCTAAATCCCCCCCTTCCACATCTCTGTGGCTTCACTGACTCACAGACAACAGCTCCTTTGGATCTGGTGGGGACCAGTGGTTAAAGCCACCCTGGGACCCAGGACACCTCATGCTCATGGCATCCCCTCAGGTAAATCACAGCTACTGAATTTTATTCCTTCTGAACGTGGAGGAGCGAAGGGATAGGCTCGATCCCGTTGTCTTGTGTGCTCAACCTGGACCAGGGAACAGGTGGCAGCCCTTCAACTTGGTGTCCAGAAGCTGGTGGCACCTTACCCTGAAGCCCTGCTCACCCCACGTGTCCTGCCTCCAGATCTGTGCTGTGCAAAACTTCCCCCACACTCCCGATGCCCTTCAGCTTCTGGTTGTCATCAGTGGGGCACACTTAGACCATTAAAAATATTCAGACATCGCATGGAGAAGGCAGCAGGGGAATAGGATGGAGAAATATAGCCAGGAGTAGCAGCAGGAGGAAAATGAAGAGGAGGAGAGACTGGGGGAGCAGAGAGGAACGCACAGGCTCAAGGCAGCTGCAAGGAGCCTGACAGCTGGAAGCCAAAAATAAACCTCAACGGTGAATCAATTCGCTCTGGGGACTGGGTGAATTGGGGGAAGCAGCAGCAAGGGGGAGAGGATGGGGCAGCTGAAGAACTGAGTATGCAGGAAAATCCACAGAGCAATGAATCACCTCCCCAAAAAGCCCCTTTTCCCGAAACAAGGCGGTGATGAAGCCGAAAACGGCAGAGACAGAAACAATCAATTATGAGGCAAAGGGAAGTTTTCCCCTGGTGAATAAACACGTAGGATTGGCTGACCAGAAGTCAGGGAGTCAACCAGTGAGTGGATAAATCAGTTAACAAGCCATGGTGGTGGCACCAGAAGCACTTGGAGCGATGATCCATCAACGTGTCCACCCAGCAAAGGGGCTGCAGTGCTGCCATGGGGACATGGAGCACGTGGAGATGTTCCTCCAGCGCTGGCTGCCAGTTCCCGAGTGATGGGAGGACAAGGAGTCTCGGGCAAGAGGAAGTGGGCTGCAAATGTTCAGCTGGGCAGAGGAGGTGATATTGGGCACTGCCATGGGATGGGTGGTGGGTCCCAGGGACCAGGATGCAAAGCCCTCTAAGCTCCAAATCACATTTTTGGGGCATGGGATGAGGCACTTGGAGCATCACAGACAGTAGACATTGGGATCATGGTTTGGGTCATGGAACAACACTGGAGGGTGGCTGAAATTTAGTAGAAAGTACATTCAAAGCTCCTCGAGGAGCAGTCTAGCTGTTATAATTGTGATGAGGAGAGCCTGGAAAAATTGTGGAGAGAAACAGGTTTCGTGAGGAAAATGCTTCACGTACGGAAACTTTGGCAATAAAAAATATCCACAGAGGCATTGGGGAGATTGCATCTTGCAAAAAGCATGGATTTGTTACTGGGACATGGCTGCTTTTGGCCACCATAGGAGAGACCCTGTGTAGAGGAGCCAAAAGAGCAACGAACCATTATTTGTCCATGAGTTCTGGGTGTTTTATCAGAAAAGAAGGCATTTGGGCCTGCTTTTTCCTGAGCTGAGTGCTCCAGCCACTAGACTGGAGTCCAGCTCTGTCCCTGTTCCATCCTCACCCATCCCCTCACCGCTGCTCCATGAGGATGATGGGCATGAATGCTGGAAGGACTTTGGAGCTGGGCTTGTGTGCGTGGGAAGGGGTCACATCTCCCACCAATTGCCCCCTCCCCGTGCAGCTCCTCTCCAAATCAGCCTTTCCCAGTTCACCTTCCCAAGGGTCTCAAGCATCCCAGCACTGTGCTGGGGAAGGGAATGTCCGTGAACAGGTGCAGGCAGAGGACATGGACAGAGAAATGAAGATCATTCACGTGGACACAAAATCTTTCGTGTCAAGCTCTACACAACTCAGTGGGAATGGAAATGCTCCCACCCCCATCCATGGAGCTTGTAGTGAGGGCTCCAATTCCAAGGACCCCGTCTCCACAGGCTCCGGGGAAGAGCAGCCATCCTGCTGATGTGAGGCCGTGCTGTCACTAGAGGGAAGCAGAACCATGTGCACGGGGTTGGGCTGGCACTGCTGGCATCGCCAGAGCTGCTGTGGCAGCGAGGGGACGGTGTGCAGAGACACCCAGAGCGGCTTTGAGCTGAAGGAAGGGGACACCTTCGACACCTCGGGCTGGGCAGGGCACCAGCGAAGGGCGGTGGGTGAAAGCCACAGGGAAAGGAGCAGCTGAAGTGATGCTGGGCTCTCCAGGGACACACCTGGGGCTGGGTCCTCTCTCTGCAGTGCCTCTCACTGCTGGGGAGCTGACCTGGGGGCTGAAATGGGGTTCAGGGGCACCCCATAATGCAGGGTCGTGGCCAGCAGGGCTGGCTGGGGACTGTGAGCACCGTTGGCTCTGCCGAGGAGGTGGCACTGCTCCTGGGGACAGCGGGGACAGCTCATGGGGTGGCATTGCTCCTGGGGACAGCAGGGACAGCTTATGGGGTGGGGCATTCCTCTGTCACCACCCTGCCAGGAGCCATGACCCTCCTGGGATGGGTTAACAGGAGGGACTGGGGGTCTGGGGGTAAAGGTGGGGGAGGCACGAGGTGGCAGGAAGGGGACAGGGCCCCAGACTACCCTTGGAGGGATGACTATGGGGAGATGACTGTGGAGGGGTGACCATGGGGGGATGACCATGAGGGGATGACCATGGGGGAATAACCATGGAGGGGTGACCATGGGAGGGATGACCAGGTAAGGATGACCCTGGAGGAAAGGCCATGGGGAGACGAGCATGGAGGGATGACCCTGGAGGGATGGCCATGGAGGGATGACTGTGGGCGGATGACCATGGAGGGATGACCCTGGAGGGATGACCCTGGAGGGATGGCCATGGAGGGATGACCACGCTGTCTGTACTCAGCGCTGGCGGTGCTGCTGGTCCATGCACCCCAGGGAATGTGCAGCACACACTCATGGAAGCCACACTACCCACAGACAAGGCTGGTCTCCAAAGCAGCTGCTCTGGGACCTGGAGATTTTCTCCTTTATGAAGATGAGCAGCCAAAATAGTCATTTCCCCCTTCATCCCTGGAGATGTGGAGGATTCCCCTCCTCTCCTTGCACACTGGGCTTGGCTCCATTTACACCCTGAGCTCTCCCATGGGGCTGCCTTGGCCACAACCCACCTTCAGCCCATCCACATCTCTGGGGAAAACATCCCCCAAGCATTTGTCAGCTGCAGATCAGGATAATTTCCCAGCATATTTGGAAACAAATGCATCCTGTAAATTTCTTCCATTTTCTACTGCTCCTGACAGATTTTTGACACAAAGTCGACCTATTCACCAGCAGCTGCCAGGAGTTTAGTTCAAAAACAACTCTTGCTGCCGGAGCTCTGCCCGTGTCAGTACAAGCCCCAATCATTGTGGTTCTCCCAGTGCAGGTCAATGCCAGGACTTGCTGCTTTGGCCAGCACAGGGCTGTGTCTCTCTGCCAACCTCACAGAATACAGGTTAGCTCGCTGTTTTTCTCAGTGCTGTCTCTCCTGCCGAGAACTTTCAGGGCATTTTTGTAGCTCGGCCGTGCCAGTCATGGAAAGCTGCATTGATGCCTTGGCAGGAGACAGGGCAGGAGGATCTGCGTGGTACCTCTGGGTTTCTGGGGGAAGGCAGGGTGTCAGGAGAAGACACTAGCTGACAGTGCCAGCCTGGATGATGAGAATTTCCATGGGGACCCACCAGCAAGTCATTCCTGTGCCCCATTCCCATGCTGCCAGGTTAAATGCTTGATGGAAACCTTACAACAACAGAAACCTTAACTCTGCCTTGCTGTAAAATCACAGAGCCATAGAATGGTCTGTGTTGGAAGGGACCTTAAAGATCCTCTAGTTCCAACCTCTCGCCATGAGCAGGGACACCTTCCACTAGACCAGGTTGCCCATGAATAATAGTGCTCTGGGGTTTTACACCTCCAGGTCTTTCTCTTGCAGGTCACTGTCAAAGCTGGTGTTTGCTCAGCTCATTATTAGTTGCAAAGAACGTTCAGTGCTGGATTTTTGTTATTCTTGAGCTGACAATGGTGATGCCACAGGTAGGGAGAGCTGGAAAACAGCCCAGGCATTTTAGCCCAAGGTGATAAATTTGCATCAGAGACACCCAAACTGATCCTTTCTGGTGGCACTTTCAAATGTGTGGCCAAAGTAGAGGTAGTTGAGCGCTCAGCCAAGACTGGGGAGGGGAAGGAATATCCTCAGCAAAGTGGGGGTGACAGCAGGCTTAGGGTTGCATGAAAAATTATTGATATGAGGAAACAGGTTTGTTTGTCTGCTATGATGTGCTGGTTTGGAAACAGGAGATTAAATATTAGCTGGTATTAGATCTTGAGCTCAACAGCTAAAAATTACTGCCAGCAGGAGTGATTTGGGTGAGGAGGGAGAGACACAGGCAAAATGGCTCGCCCAGGAGGACAGAGGCAAAAAAACAAAAGACCACAAGAAAAAAAATAGTGTTGCATTTTGTTCCTGAGAAGTGGAGGCCCCTGGAACTCCTGGGAGGATTAATGTCCACTGGGGCAACAGTGAGCTGGATGATGGGTGCAAAAACTCTGCGATACTGCGATGACCCAAAGGCAACTGCAAAGCGAAGAACAAGAAGTGCTAACGACTGCCTTGTTCTTAAAAGGAAGTTTTCTCCCCGTCAGAGAACTTCCTGCAGCAAAAACAAGTGCAGCTGCTCTTTTTTTTTTTTTTTTTTTTTTTTTAATTTATTTCTTTCAGATTTGCTGTTTGAGAAGGAGCTGGTTGAAAACTGGTTCTGCGCACCCTATGAGCTGACAGACTCACGGACAGACGGGCGCATGGCAAGGGCTGCTTCAGCCTGGCTAAGTGGCCCCAGTCACCAGCCAAACCAAACACTTGAAGTCTAAATTGAGGCCTAGGAAGAGCAAATCAGTGCTTAAGGTTCCTACCGAATCTCAAAGTCCCACACGGTGGAAATCAATGCCATGGACTGCCATGACTATGGATACCTCCAGCACCCCCATTGGCTTCGTGTTCCCCTGTAGCTGGAGCTCTCAGTAAAGGTTAAATCAACCTGTAATTGGCCCTAAAAGCCAGGGAGACCAGCTGGTACACTGGCTGTGTCAGTGGTCACCTGTTCCTTCCAAGGCTGTGGACCACGGGGCAGCCCAGCAGAGCTGGTAGGGACAACTTTTGCATTGGGTTGAGTTCAGCCTAGAGACAGAGCTCAGCATTTGGGTCATAACACATCCTCTGCACCCACAATGTGCACCCACAGTGTCCCACCTGGGACATTTTCTCTATTTTTATGGTGCCTCTGGAGCTGGTCCTATATGACATTACCCCAGGTACGGAACCATTCAGTGAGTTTAAAGGGCAAAGGTTCACTCCTGACATCGACTCACTGGGTTTGCCACTCGTCTGATGCAGTAACTTGTTTTGTTGGCCGTTTTCCTCCTTTTTAACGAGGTTTCTGGGCTGCCATAAGCAGCAGGACTAAACATCTCCCTTCACATGTTCAGCTCCGCTGTTTTGTTTCATTGCTGGGACCCCAACCTGCAGCAGCAGCTCTGAACTGAAGGGAACCCACTTTAAGCCAAGCAGTGAAATGTAAATGAGATTGGTTTCGCAGGCAGCGGTAAGTGCCAGATTTAGGAATGGGGTTTTTATTCTCTGCTCTTTGTCAGGACGCCTGGGTTCTTGCTCCTATCCTTGTCTCCTGTTACCCAGAGCGGATAAGGAGGACCTTGCAAGAGTAAGATCTCATCAGGACATAGAAATATAAAGGTGGGTGTCAAGGGGATGGTGCCAGACTCTTCTCAGTGGTGCCCACTGACAGGACAAGGAGCAATGGCCATAAAATAAAACACAAGGAGTTCCACCTCAACATGAGGAAGAAATTCCTTACATTGAGGGTGGCAGAGCACTGGGACAGCTGCTCAGGGAGGTCATGGAGTCTCCCTCTCTGGAAACCTAGTGCAAAGTCTCTGATGGACCTAGTGCGAAGTAGCACCACTGGGACAGCAAGTCTGCTCAGATGTTGTTTTTGGAGGAAAGAACAAGGAAAATTGGTCCAATGGGTCATTTTCCAGGTGAAGAACTGCAGTTGATGCTCTTCCATGCACATGTGCTGGTTTGTGTTGGTAGCTGCAGTTATGGTCCTTTGGATTTAAACACACAGAAAAGCCAGATAGAAACCTGTAGACACAGGATATAGACATGATTCCATGCATGATCACGGACAACCAGCCCCAGATCCTGCCCTGGCACTCCCAGGCATCCCCTGGTACCTCCTCAGACCACTGTGGGGTCCAGAGGATGCAGTGCTGAGCTCACTGGAGCAAAACTCAAGGGCAGGCATCCAGCCAGTCCTTCTTCTCTGCCAGGTCTCATGAAAGGAAGCAAATTTCTGGCCAGAGAGGTGTTTGGAGGGGAGATGTCTCTTTGGGGCTGGCCAATGGGCCCAGCTGGGGAGTTGTTGTAGATGTTGCATGGGTTTGCCCATCACTGGCACTGCTGCAGGAGAAAGCTGATAGCAGGGAATGATGGAAAGCAACCCTCAGCATGCCAAGGGGGCTGTAGGGTTAATGCTCGCCTGCCAGTTCATCTCCCATCTCCAGGAATTATGGCATTATGGATGATCCCACAGGGCTTCATCCACCCCACAGTGCCCACATGAAATTGCTGCTCTCTCCCTGTGGTGGTATCCCCTCAAAGGGACAGGATCACTCTGAGGTTGCTCCCAGGAGGCATTAGGGATTTAGAGCAGCCTGGCAAAGCCCCCTGCTGACCTCACCCCACACCAAGCAGGGCTCTGCCTTGTAGGAAGTGACTGGGAATGATGCCTGTGAACTGCTGGAGAACACCTGACTGAGGCACCATCATGCTCCTGGCCCCTGGCTGCACCCGGGTATCTTTCCAAAAGGAGAAATTCCTGTTCTTTTGAACTCACGTGTAAGAAATCTGACTTTCTCAATTTCTGCTTTTCACTTTCACCTGGTAACCATCCATGCTGGTGACCCCACATGCTCCCAGTCACTGAGTTTCCCATTCATGACAAAAGCTCCTTCCGGCACAGAAAACACAGGAAAGAAAACTTCCTTCCACTTCCATCCTTGGCTGGTATCTGCTCTGGAGAGTCACGTTGCCCATTGATCATCAACAGGAGTTGAGGTTTCAGAGTGGGAACCCTCCTGAGGTGAGGCTGCAGGGACAGTGTGTTTGACAGATACTGTCAAAGTCCCCCTCGTCCCCCATGCACAAGTTGCTACGTGGTGTCCTGTCAGTTGGTCAGAGGCTCGTCTCTGTTACAGGGCTGTAATACCTGGGCGTGGTCAGCTTTGAGGCCTGCTTTGGGAATCAGTGGCGTGTGAGACATTTAGGGGATTGAATTGCAAACCCCTTCTCCTCCTCCTTGTGTGTGAGGGCTCCCGCTGTGAAATGGCACTTGGTGCTGCTGATGGTGCTTTGAGGACAATTTCTAGGAGTGTCTGCAGAAAATGGATGGCTGCAATGCCATTTTCCTCCTCCTCCTGCTCCTCCTTCCCAGGCAACATGTGGAGAGGAGCCCTTTAGAAGAGCATGGAGTGACAGGACAAGGGGGGAAACAACAGAGGACAGGGTTAGATCAGATATTCAAAAAAAATTCTTTACTGTGAAGGTAGTGAGGCACAGGTTGCCCAGAGAAGTTGTGGCTGCGCCATCCCTGGAAATGTTCAAGGCCAGGCTGGACAGGGCTTGAAACAGCCTGGTCTAGTGGAAGGTGTCCCTGCCCATGGCAGAGAAGTTGTAACCAGGTGATCTTCAAGGTCCCTTCCAACCCAAACCATTCTGTGGTTCTGTGATTCTGTGATTCCTCAAAAAAGCATGCATGAGCAGTGTCTGTCTTCTGAAAAGAAAATAGCCCTTCCATGCCCTTCACGCTTTCCAGGAACCAAAAAAGAAATTAGTCCCTTTCTTCAACCCCCACCACAGAAGTGTGGGATCAGCAGCCCAAATCTCAATTACTGGGGCAGCTGCAAAAATCCTTCCAGCAGCAGCAGATCAGCCCTATTCAGACCAGTAACACATCACTAACTCTGGGCCATGCTCTGTGAAGGTCATAGAATCATAAACTGGTTTGGGTTGGAAGGGACCTTAAAGCCCATCTTGTTCCAACCCCTGCCATGGGCAGGGACACCTTCCACTGTCCCAGGTTGCTCCAAGCCCTGTCCAACCTGGCCTTGGACACTTGCAGGGATGGGGCAGCCACAGCTTCTCTGTGCCAGGGTCACCTGTGCCAGGGCCTCACCACCCTCACAGGGAAGAGCTTCTTGCTTGTATCTAATCTAAATCTGCCCTCCTTCAGCTTAAATCCTTGTCCTATCACTGCTTTTTAATGCAAAAGGTCCCTCTCCAGCCTTCCTGTGAGCTCACTTTAGGTACTGGAAAGGGCTCTAAGATTTCTGCAATAAGATGATTTGCACCCTCTGCCCTGCAAGTGCTTTGCAGCTATCCACTTCCCCCTGTCCTGAGAAACCACCTAACACAGATGTAGTGATTTCCTCTGAGTCACTCCAGCCCCTGCAGAGCTTTGGGGTTCCCTCCCTTCTGCTCCTCTGTGAGTCTCTGCTTTTCAAATTTCAGCATCTTCTGAACCTCCCCTCCATCATGGATGTGCTCATCCCTGCCCCAGGGAACTTTAATCACCATGGGGGGTTGCCACCCAGGACTGGAGGTATCCAACAAGTGCTGCTGTCCAGGGACTGCCAACTCTTGCAACCTCGCTTGGTTTGAGTGCCAGATATTAGCAGGAATGCATGAGTGTGTTACACTCGACTTCTGTACAGTGTGTCCTGCAATGTTGTCCCTTACCCAAGTGGGATCATGGATAATTCAGGGAATGCAGGAGTCCATGCCATCCTGCCTGAACACCCAAGCTGTGAACTTGCCTTCATTCCAATCCATTCCTTTCACAATTGCCATTGTTCAATGTTTTCGAGGGTAGGGAGGAAAATAAATATGGCCCACACATTATCTCCTGAGCGATCCCATCCTGTGGGCTCATGGAAAGCTTTCTTTCCCAATGGCTGAGTTACTCTGACACTGCTTTTGATCATGGCATCCACCCTTGTTTCCACCTCCAAAACCTCCTTCCTGAAGGTCTTCCTTGTGGTTTTTGTATGCCCTATGTTGCTTCTTTGTTTTCTCAGAACACTGATAAAGTGCAACTACTTCCTGATTGTGTTCATTATTGTTTCCCCGAAACTGTTCTTCCCACTCCTTTCCCTTCCTGAACTTTTATCTTTCTATTTCTCATTTCCTCTTTTCATTTCAATGGATTTAATTTGAAACAAGCATCTGTGAAGGGATTAGAAATAAATGCTGAATCACTGGCTCCATTTATTTTTGTCTTGCCCTCTGCAACAAGAGGAATTTACTGGAGGCTTCTGGCATATAAGAGTAGTATTTCCAAAAACTGTCTCCAGCTGAGGCCTCTGCTCCCTTCAGTTACAGATCCATCTTTTTTTAAGTGTCCTAGTCAAACTTTGATGACTCCTGAACTGGTGATTTGAAAGAAGGACTTGAATAGGGGCACCTACCCACAAATGGAGCGTCACACTCACCCACCACGGATTGAACACCACGGTCTTTGGTGTTCAAAGCAAACAGATGTGAAAGTGGCTCCAGGGACTGATGTCTCTGGCAGATCCAGACACTTAAAAGATGGGGTGGAATGAAAGAAGAAAGTTCTAACTCAGAATGGTCCTTCATTGCTGAGCATTCCCCAGAGGGTTCAGGGACAGCAAAAAATGTCTCCATCACCGCTGCTGGGAGAGATGCCGCTGAGCTGAAGGAGTTCAGGGAGAACTTGCCTTCACTTCCCTCAGCTGAAGATCAGATCTGCGGGGATGCGATGGCAGCTGCAAAGGCATTAAGATGAAAGAATCTGGGATTCTTTGGGCTATGGGATTAATTGTGCTATTTCTAACATTTTGAAAGGATGTTGGTCAGAAGCAAATCAAATGTTGTTTAATCAGGCAGTTGTTGGAGTCTTTCACATCTTCAGGGCACATTTTCACTAGTCAGAAATTTTCAGGGTAACTGAGCAAGATTCAGTTTTATGACTTAGTGCTGGGAGGAAAACAACTCCAAAAATCTGAGTCATTTGATCTCAGGCACACAGTAAATCAGCAGCAAGCTCAAGCACAGTCGTAAGATTAGAGATAAGAGAAATGTTTGCCCGGAGAAGCTGTGGCTGCCCCATCCCTGGAAGTGTTCAAGGCCAGGTTGGACAGCGCTTGGAGCAACCTGGTCTGGGTCCCTGCCCATGGCAGGGGTGGGACTGGATGATCTTTAAGGTGCCTTCAAACCCAAACCATTCTGTGATTCTGTTATTTTGTGATTCTGTGGCTTGTGGCTGACCTCAAAGGTCATCCCATGCATTTCCCAATGAAGGCCCAGAAGTAATCATGCTTGAGGTTTATGTGGAAGGCATCCCATGATGGAGTTACCTCCCACCTTTCCAGAGAGCCTGTTCCAGCTGGCAGAAAGTTGGGGAAACCTTCCTAATGTCTGATCCAAACTGTATTAACTCGGTCTGCCACTCCAGCTGGGCCTTTGCTGGATATTGGGGATGGTGTTTGAATCTCTGAGGAATCTCATGCCAAATGCCATATCCTGGTGCCATTGTGTTCTGTGCCATGGTAGACTGCAGGATTCAGCACTGTCACGTGGCCACCAGACACCCACAGCTTCGGGCACCGTAACTTTGAGATTAGTTCTGGTATCTCCAATACTGGTCTTGTGCTCTGCCCTCCAGTGTCTGCCCAGGCTGGTCTGACCCCACGGTACCTCTGTCCCAATCCAATCCATTCCAGGTCTCAGATCTTTGTTAACTCTCATGGTGGAAGTGGAGCAGGGATGAAGTGGAACAATTGTATCTTGAAGGCTCTCCTACCATGCTTATGAATTTCAAGGTGGTATTTTTCCACCTGGAATATTTCTCTAACTTGTTTTGATCCTGTTAAATATTAATCCTGCTCCCCCATGTCCTTGAACTCCTTTCCTGCTTGGCACAGAATGTGAATTTAACAAGGATGTGGTCTCTTCCGTCAGCTGAGCTACCAGTGAAGGCACTGAACAGGACTTTGGGAGACTGTGTGGAAATCCATGTTCTTTCACTCTGGTGTGGACCATTAAAGGCAGTTCCCTGGGAGCACTTCCCATCACTTCCCACAGGTATCCCAATGCATTGTGTCAGCCTCTGGTCTCTCAAATACTGCCATGGCAGACCTAATCTGAAGTCTTTGTAAAAAGAAGGGTTCTGAAATCATCTGTCTCTCCCTTACCCACAAGGTCTGCTACCAGCTCACAAGAGGAAATCAGACTGGTCTGAGAAAATCTGGTCTTTACAAAGCTCCTCTCCCCTGCTACTTTACAGGTGCTTGCAGAACGGTGTCCTCAGCAGTTGTTCTGGAATTAAATGAAGTTCATCCTCCCAGGTTTATAGGTTCCAGAGTCCATCTTTTCCTTCCAACCCCTTATTTCTAAAGATGAGCATGACTTCCCCTTTTTTTTCATGTGAAAGCATTTTCTTACCCGCTCAAGTTCCTCAAGTCAATTTCTAGAAGTGTTTTTAAGTATTGCAAAGAAGTCCCTGAGACAGGCGAGGTGAAGGCATCTCCTGCTCCTGAGTACTCTCAGCTTTGTAGATGTCCCCATCAGTAACCACCCCATGCACTGAGCAGCACATCAGAGAGCCTCCTGGTCATATGATGATGGTCAGAGCACCTAAAAAGGGATTTTCCATTGCCCCAGATCAAGTCTGTGCTGTGTTTGGCCTTTCTCATTTAGTCCCAGCATGCTCAACACAAGGAGGCTCATTTCTTTGAAGCTGACCTGGTTTCTACTTTATGCCACTTCCTGAAACTGAGGTCAAGGAAGAGCTTGAGATTTATCTGACCTATAGTGATGTTTCTTTCCTTCACTTTAGAGAACTTTGACCTTGACATCTCATTATCGTTTTTTTAAAATTAGGAACGAGTCAAGCAGACAGGCACACGTGTGTTCAGCTGCAAGCATTTGCAAATCTAAATTTTGAAACTCTTCCAAAACACCTTTAAAGAACAAAAGTGATGGTTAGTCATAGAATTATTGACTAAGGGAAAGAGCAGATTTCAGGACCTAAAATAAAGAGTGAATTTGTGGGTTATTTCCCCTTTGGCCTGACTCATGTAAAAAATCTTTTCAATTACTGAAAGCTGTCCTGAATCACCAATTGAAGTACAGCAAATGGTCTCAATTTGTGCCTGGGGAGTTTTAGATTGGATATTAGCAAAAATTTACTCAGTGAAAGGGTTGTCAAGTGCTGGAACAGGCTATCCAGGGCAGTGGTGGAGTCACCATTCCTGGAGGGATTTGAAAGACATGTAAATGTGGCACTTGGGGATGTGGTTTAGGCCTTGGCAGTGCTGGGTTAGTGTTTGGACTTGGTGATCTTAGAAGGCTTTTCCAACCTAAATAATTTAATAACAATGCTGACCTCCTCCTCCTTGATGTGCTGAAGGACAGAACCTTAAATCAACCTTTCAGCAATTTCAATAGCAATTTAGGATTTACAATAGGAATGAAATAATAATCCAGCAGGAAGGGCAGCCAATGCAGTTAGGTAATGCAGGTAAGGATGTGCTGCCCAGGCATGTGGTAGAGTCTACAATAAATAATTTTTTGTGAGTAGAAGGGACGGGCAGCTGCCAGGAATGGCATACTCTGGATTGAACCTTTCTGGTAGTGGGTGATGGACTAAATGTCTTTTCCAGGATAATCTGCTGTGCCATTTGGGACACTCACAAGCTCCCAAGTGTTTCGTGTCGGTCATATCAAGGTAGGGAGGCTGAGGCAGAGGATTTAGGAGTTTGCAATGGTCCTTTGGCAAGTCTCTGTGAAAGCTGAGGTCGGAGCTCAGGAAATCCTGGCTCCCATCCTGCAGCCGGCGGGGTGTTGTTCGTAACAGCAGAGACAAGCCAAAGGAAGACCAAGCCTGACATTTCTGACATAAAGAATTTCGCCTGTGTTCACAAGTTGAGTGCACACCATCCTGCTTTGCCAGCAAAACCCTTGCTGGCTCGAGTGGCTCAGGGCAAAGATAAAGAGCTTTTCTGCTCCAAGGGAAGGATCCCATACAGCTGCCTCATGGGGCTCATGTCAGCCCCCCTGAAACCAGGGTGCTGCGGTCTCAGCAGCCGCTGCGTACGGGGAACAGTTACGCCACTTCCTGCGCGCAATCGCTGAGCGTGACCTAGCACAGGCAACCTCCTTCCTGTGCCAGGGTTGTTGACCCTGTTCTGCTTCTCTTTANACGCCACTTCCTGCGCGCAATCGCTGAGCGTGACCTAGCACAGGCAACCTCCTTCCTGTGCCAGGGTTGTTGACCCTGTTCTGCTTCTCTTTAAAAAAAAATGGCCAAAAAGCATCCCTGGTTCCAGGACAGCCTCTTCCCCATCTCAGCACGGTGCAGAACATGATGTGGCAGCCTGGCTCTTTTCCTTCTCCGTGTGACGTCTTTGCAGTGCTCTGGGTAGGATGGAGTGAAATATATGTGCTAAAAATCGTTGGGGTTTTTTGAAAGTAAAACTTTATTGCCTTGTGTTTTGTTGCTGGTGTAGGTTCCTGAGAGCCTGGCATCTTTGGGGTTGGGAAGATGGGGCTTTCATTATGGGGTTTCTTCAAAGAACATAGTCAGGCCACAAAAAGTCTTTTAATGGAGTTTTTTAATGTGTTTTGCCCTTGAACATCACCAGGCAGAAGGTAGACAAAGAAATTCTCCATACTGACATATTATTTTTTCTCACAGCTTATCAGTAAAATTACCTAGCTTTGTTACAACTAATTGCAAAATTGAAATTGAAAAATATTAATTGCAGTGTTTGTAACACACAGAAATTTGTCTTCTATAGCAAAGTCAGTCTCTGGCAGACAAACCAATAAAAGCTGTGAGTTTTTACCTGCCCTTAGTAAATACTATTTGCTTATCTTTGGGGACAGGTTGTTCCTTCAGGTTAATTTGTTTGGATGATGGAGGATAAAAAACATGCAGCCTTTTAAAGATGAGCTGCCTGAATGGATGCTAAATGAAAATAATTTGGAGAATGATGGAGTAGTTTGAGAGTAAATAATATCTTTAAGTCTGTTCTGTTTTCCGAATGTTTGAGTGATTTCCAAGAGTAAAAACCAAAGTTCAATACACAATATGACACGCAGAGAAAGAATCTCAGATGAGCAGAAGACTTCATGGTAAAAGCACTGATAGATAATGCCCAGATAGCTGCAGGGCACCTGTGATCTTTAGGAGAGAAGAGCTCTGTAATGGAATAATCTGTCTGAGCAGCTGCCCTAGGTTACAATAACGAGGTGTGTTCCCTGTTTTAATCCTGCAGAAAAACGATGTTTTGAAAGGTTGCTATTAAATAATTGCATGGATTTTAATGATAAGTTTGTGCCACTAACCCCAACATACCTTCCAAATAATGCATCCACAGGGAATGGATGGAGGGCTGGAACACCTCTGCTCTGGAGCCAAGCTGAGAGAGTTGGGACTGTTCAGCCTGGAGAAGAGAAGACTCCAGGAAGACCTCAGAGCCCCTTCCAGGGCCTAGAGGGGCTTCAAGAGGGCTGGAGAGGGCCTGGAGGGACAAGACTGGGGGAAATGGCTTCCCCCTGCCAGAGGGCAGGGTTAGGTGGGATACTGGGAATAATTCTTCCCTGTGAAGGTGGGGAGGCCCTGGCACAGGTTGCCCAGAGAAGCTGTGGCTGCCCCTGGATCCCTGGAAGTGTCCAAGACCAGGTTGGATGGGGCTTGGAGCAACCTGGGATAGTGGAAGGTGTCCGTGCCCATGGCAGGGGGTTGGAATGAGGTGAGCTTGAAGGTCCCTTCCAATCCAAACCCTTCTGTGATTCTATGATTATAATACTCAGGAACAAGTGTGAGTGAGGTATGCAAAGAAAGGGTCGTGTTCTCAGCACTGTGTTTCCTGTAGTACAAACTCCCAGGACACCCTGTTGGGGCTGATGATAACAGCTCTGTATTTATAAGAAACGGTTGTTACCACCAAAAAACCATAAAAGTATCAACCATTGCATTTTGTGCTGATTTCTGTGATTTTGATCTGCAGCTAACTGAAAAACAAGAACAAGGACAGAGAAACTGAGTGCTAAACCTGGTACTTTCAATCTCTTTATTGCTCCAGCCTTGCCCACATTGACCTGTATTTTGATGTTATTTTGAGTAACTCTGCACATTTTTTTCACAATGTCCATGGCTGTACAAAGATTTGCCTTTTGACATTTGATGTTGGACTTGACTCACACCAACTCCTTCTCCCCACTATTTTCTGAGGTGAAACCTCTGCACCAACCTCTGTAACCATATAAAGGTATTTTTTTAGAATCATAGAATCATTTAGGTTGGAAAAGACCTCTAAGATCATTGAGATCCTTGCAGCAGATCTACCATCAGTGCTGGATCAGACTGCTCCAGATTGGCTCCATCCTGAGCTTCATGGTGTCTCCAAGGGTTGCCACTGAACAGCTGGATGAAGTGCATCTATTTGCATTCAGGACCTCCACCTTGATGTTGATGTGCTTCTGGTTTAGGCTTCCCCACACCCAAATGAAGTTGGTGCTGTTTGCTCTTGCTTTGTCCAGGCACAACAGCCTGTAATAGAACTGGTGAATCTGACTTTTTCTGCCAAGGCAGCCAAGAACTCCAGTGAGGGCAACCATGTATGGTCTAACCCCAGAGGTTAAACTGGCACAAACACCTCAAAAGCCCTCCAAAATTTCATTGTTATGGGATCTGCCTCTTATCAGCTGGTCTGGATTTCAAATTCATCTCCTGTAAACCAGTTTTTCTGGGCTGGTTTCCTCACTTGTGACAGCAGATGCTTTTGCTTTTGTTTCTCAAGAATGAAACAGCCTCTCCTTAGACCCATAGTTGGGCTGTGGGTACTGCTGCCCAGCACTTCCCTAACCTCATCAGCTGCCTTCTCTGCCCCAGAAAATGAGAGCTGGGTCCTGGCAGTCTATCCCTGGTGGGAAGGTTGTGTTCTAGGGAAATGCCTTCGTTGTCCAAGAGCTGGCTGAGGTGAGGTCTGAGCTGGCTACACGCGGGTTTCTGCTTTTCCCTGGCGGGTTCCTGTTTGGTTTAGCTTGAAGGAAATCTTGGCTCATCACTGAAGCATTTGCCCATTCTTACGGCTGATTTTCTCATCCTGCTCCGAGTTAACCCTGCAAACCCGTCCACCCTCTGTGTTCCCATTCCTCTCTCTCCTACTCGGGAAGTGAGATGCTGCCCGTGTACAACACTTTCAGAACCACATCAGTGCAGAATCCCAGAAAAGAAAGGAAATGCTGAGTTTGCTTACCACATTGCGTGACTCATCACATCTTGTTGACCTAGTGCTGGAAATACCCATCTAAAATTTCCACAGATGCTTGTTATGGACAGAGGTACATTTTTACCATAATCTTGTTCTCTGCATCTTTCTGAGTGAAAAGGAGCATGGAATTGTGCTTCCCTAGCATCCAGACTCAGGATTTTCTCGAACATCCCATTGGCAATGGTCATGTCGAATGAAATGGTATCTGAAGCAGAAAACCAAGCCACAAAGGAAGCATCACAGGTCCCCTCTGAGGTCACCTGTTTGGGATGGAAGGGGAGTGTTGCAGGTTAAGGCTGGATCACAACGGGAGCCCAGAGTAGGCCTAAGGTGACTTTCGACTTGCTTCATTGCATCCATGAGCTGGCTCTTGGTCCAGCAGGAGGTCTGACTCAGAGCAAGTCACCTGCACAAAGTACTTTTGACTTCACTTCTCAAGAACCCAAATTTGCGTCTAGTCCATGGCCAGTTCAGCATGAGCTCATCTTCAAACCAGGTGATCTTGTAGTGCTATCAGCTCTTTTGGGCTTGAGTAAGACCTAAAACACACAGCCAACCCCACCAGGAGGTAATAAAAATAATCTCTGCTCCTTACCCTCTGTTGTCTTCTTCAATCACATCAAACATCTTGGTCTGAGAACACTCAGACTGAATTGCATGAAGTGCATCCTTCCCTCCTGTTCCTTGCTATGCTGATTATTTGTTTGTTGTGCTCTCAGGAAAACATCCTCCCACACAGGTTACAAAACTACCCTGGAATTCCTACTGGATTAGCACATCAAGCCCTTGGGAATGAATAAGGAGAGGCTGTTTGCATGGAAGGTCTGTCCAGAAGAAAAGGGCTTTGGAAAAGGATGACTTTTGTGTTTTTCTGTTATGCTTTGGCTAAGTAATGTGATACAGACATCATGGATTTAGAGATGGCAACATAAAGTAGGACTCAGGTCATGTAATCTTTGAGGTGTAAATCAGAGCTTGTCCTTCTGTGAATCCTTATGGTCATCAGAGGGGAATAAACACTTTTATAGTGTAATTCCCTTTATCTGCCTGGTGTGAGCTGTGCCCTGGAAATGTGGATATTCCTCTTGTATTGACCCTATAGGGAGTGCTGAGAACCAGCCCTTAAACAGGGCAAATCCTGCTTAGCCAAAACCAGAGTTCCTGGGACTGCATGTCATTTAGATGGGGTGAGCCAGGAGGGAGTTCCTACAGCTGTTTGTTTGTGTTATTCTGTCCTCAAGGCTCAGTTTCTTGCGAACTCATTGTAATTAGGACATGTTCTTAATTAGACCAGGATTTGAGCCTGCCACCTCCTACAACACAGCATTATCACATCTTTTCTGGCTGGAGACAGTGAGCTCTGAGTGACACCTTCAGAGGTGAAGGGAAGATCAGCATTGCCCACTGCACACAGCTGGCCCTCCCTTTCCGTGCCACATCCACGGGCTCCAGGGGATGCCAAGCCCAGCAGAGATGACCCAAGGCACAGCCCCTGAGCACAAGGGCTGCTCTTCCTCATGAGCAACAAGGCTCTTCCTCCAAAGCCTGGTCTGACATACTTCCTCTTGCAATCAACAGCCTCATTTCCATATGGAGTCAGCCAGCAGTCAAACTGGAAATCATGTTGACGTAAATGCTAATTACCCTCGGCATAACTAATGTGCAGTAGCAGAGCTTGTATTTACTGAAGCATGGGGATGGCTAGCAGAGGAACCAAATTGGTCCAGACACTGTTGAAAAAGATCAATCTCTCCTTAGGAAGAGAGATGAGCTGCTGAGGTCTCATCTAGCTGCTGTCTTTTCCCCAGAGGAGTCTGAACCAGGATTCTGGAAGTGTGTCCTCTCCTTGGCCCTCTGAGGTATGTGGTGTGTTTTCTGTGACTTTGGGCTATAGAAAGACTTAAAAGTACAACTGCCAGGACCAGAGGATTTGGCCATTTACTGTGTTACAGTTTTCCAGGCAATATCTGAGTGTGGCAGGCTGGGGTGGGGTGGGGAGAAGATGGGAGATGTATCTACCATAGGATCAGAGAAATGCTGTTTGGCAACATCAGCCGCAGGACTCTAATTCAGCTGTGTTTTCATCCAGCTAAGCCTTGAGTCACCTCTGCAATTCATCATTTGTCACTTCCCAACAACCTGCCCCAGTGCTGTAGTACCTGCCTGGAGGCAATTTTTATCCTGCTGTGCAACCTGCAGCTCCCAAGCCAGTCTGTGGGTGCTGTCCTTTGTTACAGTGCCTGGCTCTGCCCCAGAGAGTTTGACTTTGTTGTCCTTGACCTTTTGAGTAGCTGTAGGCAGCTGTTGGGCTGCCCTTTGGCCTCTCTTTGGCCGGACTCAACAAGTCCGAATCCCTGTTTTCCAAAGGTATGTGCTCCATGTCTCAGACCACCTTGGAAGCATAACTCAGAGCAGCTTCACACCAGACAAATCTCAACAGCATTTGGGAGTCCACATACATGGTGAAATCCTGTCCGTAATATACAAACATCTTCCAGGAAGAGAAATCAAAGGAGGCGTAATAAGCAGGTTGTAATAATAAGTAAAG
The DNA here is from genome assembly GCA_013399875.1 of Gymnorhina tibicen. Lineage (NCBI taxonomy): Eukaryota > Metazoa > Chordata > Aves > Passeriformes > Artamidae > Gymnorhina > Gymnorhina tibicen. The sequence continues at coordinate 14,113 of VXAZ01002747.1, read as the reverse complement.
ATATTTCATCCTCTTAAAAATGTATCTGTATGAAACCACAGCATGGATTAATTTCTATACAGACCAAAATGTTCATGAAATCAAAGTGCAGTTATGAGTGTTGCTATAGCTTATGAGGAAGTGTGTTGTTATCTCTGCATGGTGGAAAGAAAATTCCACAAATTCAGAATTCAGGCTCCAGAGTTGCTTTAATATCCTAGGGCTTCCATTTTACCAGAGGAACAGCTGCAGTGTGAGACACCAGAAGGGAAGGGTAACCCAGGTTCTTGCTAATAGATCCCTTGGGGTGGATTAGAATGAAACAACATTGAATGACCAGTGTTTATAAGAATATATATTTGTTTGGGTTTATTTTAGAACAATTTGGTTGCAATGGAAAGGAGGTATGTAGTCATTTTGGTTAGTATTATCTTTAGCAATATCCTTATTATATATCCCTATATATATCTCCATATATGTATCTGCATATTATATATATATCTCCATATATATTTGGTTTTTATATATATATATATGTATCTCCATATATTTCCATATATATCCATTAAAATATCACTTAAGAAAATATACAAAAGAAAAAAAGAAAGAGAAAGAAAGGATAAGAGTAGAAAGACCTCACCACCTGTGGATGCAGGGACAAAATTTGATTGTTGCTATTGTAATGTCTGTTGGTTGCAAGTGTTAGTCACAGTCTTGATCCAGGGGAGGTGGGGGGAAAAGCCCCCAGACAAAAAGTCCAATGAGTTAAAATATGCTCAGGCTCGGTAAGAACACCAAGGTGCCTCCCCTAGGGGAGGGAGCTTTCGGTCCTTTAGGGAGCTTTCAGTCCCTGGAAGGCCTCAGAAATGAATCTGGGGGCACTTCAAGGGGTCTTTGATGGTTTATGACCCCTTCTAAGACATGACAGCTGCCTCTCACATCAGTGCAGTTGAGCCCGTCAGAAGGGAGGAAACCCCTCAGGTGTGAGCGTGACCTTCACCGAGGGCGAGGGGCGCGAGTTTTACAGCTAAGCCAGTTGTGTAAAGGAGGACAAATGCCATGATAAAAGCACCATCCTGCCTCCACAGGGTCTGCTTCTTATCATCCTTCTCCCTTATCCGGCTCAAAGCCTGGCTTGTAGCCTCCAGTGATGGTTGCTCACCCGCTCTATCTTATGCAGTTCCGAGGTTTTGCCATGTGAGAATCAGAAAGTGAAAATAATGTACTGATTTTTGGTCTCCAAAGCTGAAAGAAACTGAAAGAGTGAGAGTAACCACAGGGAACCTGACAGCTTTCAACTGTGAGTATTTGTAGCAGGGTGGTGCTTTATGGGTGGCAAGGAGGTGACCCCTCTGTCACCTCAGTGTTGCCTGCTCTGCATGCACAGGGACTGTTGCACTTGGTCTGGTGGAGTTAAAATAACCAAAGGTATCCAAATCCCACACCAGCTTTTTCAGCTGAACTGTACGGTATTAAAAAAGGTGTTGATCCTTGTGAGGAAAGAATGGATTGAACATATTTATCTCCAAAATTCAAGGATTGCCATGAGCCAGCATTTGGAGTGTTGCATAGAAAGACTTGAGGAAAATAGTTTAAAATGGCTAATGTACATCTGCTGTCCTTGAGGGGATTTGGTAAGACAGTCAATCTTTTATATCCTTACCTTTTCCTTGTACTTTCCTCCATAAAATTGATACTTTTCATATGACTCTGGAAAAAGGTTCTATTTTTCACACAGAAAATGTTCCTTGAGGCAGAGCTGCACAGCAGAGGTGCTTTAGGATCACTTCTGGGACACAGGGGAAGAACAGAAGAAGCAGCTGTTGCCTTTTCTGGGAACCTCTAATCTTTGGTCTGATTGGGTCAGTGTTTTACCTGTCACTTGAAGCTCACACTCATTTGAACACCTGGCAAAGGTGAACATGTGAATGCCCCATCCCTTGAAGTGTTCAAGGCCAGGTTGGATGGGACTTTGAGCAACCTGGTCTAGTGGAAGGTGTCCTTGCTTGGTGTCATAACAGGGGGGTTGGAACTGGATGATCCCTAAGGTCCGTTCCAATCCAAACCATTCCATGATTCTTTCTGTGATCCTATGAACATACCTGGCGTGTAAGGAGAGACGTGCATGTATCACCATCCTGGTTCATGCAAAGAGTGTGCTGGCCTGTCTACACTCCCTCTCTGTCCTTGCTCACAGCAACAGAGCACCTCCCAGAAACAGAGGTGTCACACAAGTCAATGAGAGTGGAATGTCCAGCATCCAGACACCTCCAGATCCTGCCTGTGGCCGTGGGATCTTTGCTGCCCTTGAAAGAGAACAGTCCAGAAGAACACAAAGCTCTTCAATCCGCATGTCCAAACAACATTTCTCTTTCTTGCATTTTGTTTTCTCATGTGCATTTGGCTTCTGCTGCTGTGATTTACTTTGCCCTGAAGACCTGCAGCCCTCCATTTATTTAGCATCTCTTTGGCTATTCAATTCTTTTTTCCATGGGGACTGAAGACTCAGGAAAAGGCTTTGGTGACACCTCATTTTTTTCAGTAGAATCACAGCATCATTTAGGTTGGAAAAGATGTCCAAGATCATCGAGTCACACCTTTAATCAACCACCACCTTGTCAACAAGAGCATGGCACTGAGTGCCACGTCCAGTCATTAAAGTATAAACAGTACAGCCCTCTGGTTCAAAATCCCCTTTTTCCAGTAGTGCCGTCGTAAGAACTGTTTCCATTTCCCTGCATTTGCTCAGCTACTTCAGCTTTGACCACGAGGTTGGACTGCTGCCTTTAGCACCTGACAGAAAGAAAACTGAGGGAGAATTCAGGAGAACATCCACAGGGAGAAGCCAGATCTGGACTTCAAACAACTTCCTTGAAAAAGTGCTGCAAGTCCTGTTTTTTTCCTACCATGGTATGGAAAACTTACCAAAAGTACTTCATGTAGGAATCTCTGAGCTCCCAGCTGGAATAAGACTGGAGGATCCAACAGAATTTTTTACAAGTTGAAGAAATGGAGGTTTGTCTCATGGAACAGACCACAGGGGAGTTGGATCAATGGGCAGCCGAGCTCATTGAATATCTCTCACACCTTTCCATCCAGAAAGTGCACAGCTCAAAAAAACACATAGGCACTGCCTCCACTGACTTGAAAGGCAGAGAAGATCCAGTTATGAAGTATTAGAGCACAAATTTTTATTAAAAAAAGTGAAATGCAAAAACATGAGCTTGTAGACCTCAAAAGTAGGTTGAGAGGTTAATTACTTCTTATGCTTGTATCTGGTTATAACAACCAACATGTTGTTACAGTACTCCCAGACTTTTGGAAGGGGAGGAAAATGAGTCCAGTTTAGTTGTCAATGAATAAGCAGTGGGAAAAGACTGCTCCTCTGCCAGCTGTGTCCCACCTGCATAGGCCATGGCCAGCTCTCTCCAAGCTGAGTGTCCCTCTGCGTTTGCCTTCCAGGGGAGCAAGAGCCCTTCACTTGAAATCCTCCGACGATGCTGCAGCTGCTGTTGCTGCAGGTGTTGGTGAGCTGCCTCTGGCTGGGACACAGCAAGGTGGTGACTTCCTTTGCAAGTTGTCCTAAGTTTTCTACAGGAATACTGCCCCAGATAATGCCCTGGAGCCGCAGAACCCAGCCTGGATCTGCCAGCACTACAACAACTCATATCACTTTGCCATCCTGTACGACAAAACACGGCGCATTCCTGCATACTCTGCTTACATCTACCAGCCCGGACCTGTCAACAGATATAAATCGTGGTTTGTTGAGCCCCAGGTGAGTGTCTCTCTTACCAGCAAATCACCCTCCAGTCATTAAAACATGAACTGCAGCATTTAACCCAATTTTCTATTTCCTCCCACTTCCCTACACACATGAAAATGGACACAGTGATGAGATTCTCCTCATTTACCTTCAAACACCTGCACCACATGGTTCCTCTGATGCATCTGAGACATCAGCAGGAGAATGAGATGAATCATATCCCAAAGGTGCCCAGTTTTCTGCCTTGACCTGACAGGAACAGCAAATCAAATTACTTCACATTACATTACAAAGTCAAATGATTCCCCTCCCAGTGCCCTGCTGTGGTGGGAGACCAAGTGATGGGGAAAAGGCATCCAAGAGAGGCTAAACTCGAGGGACCAAGAGTCCTGCTGGGCTCTGATCTCCACTTTGCCCTGAGCTGTTTGGCTCTCTGACAGAGCTTATCTGCTCCCAGAGAAGAGTCAAACAGGCTTTGTGAGTGGTGTGAGAGAAGTGAGGAGAAACTCAGACTGGAGTGAGATGGCCTGGGGACAAAGCCTTGGCAGGCACAGGCACTGGAGATGAGAGGGTCAGGCTAACACTGGGGGGATTTCTGGAGTGATGTTCCAGGCAGTGAGAAGTGAGGAGCATCAGTGTCAGTGCAGTCAGAAGGGTGTGATCTCCATCCATGGGCAGTGACCCGTGAGCACCTTTGGCTCAGGCTTGGCCCAGAAGGATCCAGCAGTCAGACAGAACTCCACAAGCTATAGAGCCCTCACAAATGTCCTTCAGACCTTCGGTAGAACAGGCCAAGCAAATTAAGGAACAGAAGAACAGGAAATTCAGGACCTTTCTAGGGGAAGAGTAGTAGGAGAGTTTTGGATTAAAATCTGCCAGAGCATAATGTCCAGTTCCAGAAGAAGGCTAAATATGTTTCCCTAAAGATGAACAACAAGGTGTTGAAGTTATTTGCACTTGTTACTCACTTGAACTTGAGTGACTAACCTGATCTTGCACCACTGCAGCCTCCACATTTAGGGGGAAGAAAAATTTCTGTCTTTTTGTAGAATCATAGACTGGTTTGTGTTGGAAGGAACCTTGAAGATCATCTCAATCCAACCCCCCTGCATGGGCCTGGCCACCTGCCACTAGACCACCATGCTCCACACCATCAAACCTGGCCTTTTCCTCCTGGACCCTGAACACCGGGCACCTGAAAAATCTTTGATTCAAGTAACTTTCTCCAGAGGCCTTTTGGAGTATTTAGTGTCCCCAGGACTCTTTTGGGATTCCAGGCTCCTCTCAGAGGCTGATCATTTGTAACTTCTTTTTGGTGATGCTGCAGAAAATGCTCCCTGGCCCACATCAGCTCTGAGACACATTCTTAGCACTGCAGTTGCAGATTCTATTTACGTTGAGATCTTTTTCAAAGCAAAAATGTTCTTCTTTGAAGAAATTGTCCCCCTCCCAGGGAAGCCTCACCTCCAGTACTGGTTTCCCAACACATTTCCCTGTGTATGGGATTAGAGGAGGCAAAATCTGGTGTTCCAGGAGTGGGGAACACCTGTAGCAACAACACAAAAAACCATAGAATCAGAGAATCAGAGAACCACAGCATGGGGTTGAGGGGCTCCAGGGAGAGCCCTGGGCAGATTTGGGCTGTGGAGACGGGAGGAAAGGGAAGCAGATGTGGCAGGGAAGGTGTCTCAGCAAAGTCACCTTTCAAACCTAGGAGTGGAAAATGCTCCTTGTCTCTTGCATCCACCCATTCTCCCAGCACAGGCTGCAGGCTGGATCACAAAGGTCACAAGTCAAAATGGGAGCAGTCAGGCTCTGAGCTTCTTTCTCTTTAAAGCTGCATGTGTTCATGCAGGAGGGGCATGTTTATGGTTTCTCTCAGATTCATACATTTTCATGCACTGAGATGAGAAAAAATGGGATCTTGACACTCAGAGACTTCTGCTCCAGGGTAATCTGTTTCACTACACACATCCTCAGTACCGACACTGTTTTGTCTTCTTTCCCTGTCAAGCTGATCAACCCAACTTATCCCCCGGATATAAACACAGAGCGGTTCCTCAGAAAGCAATACAAGATCCATCCACAGCAAATTGGCAAGAGCCAGGCTATCACCCAAGACTACAAGAAGCTGCAGGGTTTGGACCATGGCCATTTGAGCCCCAGCGGCCACCAAAGTGGCAACAACACCATGTTGGCTACCTTCACCCTCACGAGCATAGTGCCCCAGGACAGCGCTCTCAACAAGGGTGCCTGGAAAGACTACGAGAACCAAACGATGGCCCAGAAAACCCAGGGCTGTAAACCCTCCTACGTCATCACGGGTGCTGTGCCTGGGAACACCTACATTTCCAAGAAGAGGGTTAACATACCCAGCCACATCTGGTCAGCTGCTTGCTGTCAGACAAACACCACCATGAAGACTTGGGCTGTCATTGCTGAAAACAACAAGAACCAGGTCCAGAACCTCAGACTGGCACAGCTGGAGGACAAGTTGTCCCAGCTCTATGGGAGGAAAAAGGTTTCTCTGTTCCAAAGTGCCTGTACCCACTAACAAACCTCATATCCTGGATGGAGAAGTCTCACAGAATCACAGAAGCACAGAATGGGTTTGGTTTGATGAGACCTTAAAGATCATCTTGCTCCATCCCCTTCCCTGTACAGGGACACCTTCCACTACACCAGGTTGCTCCAACCCCATCCAACCTGGCCTTGAACGCTGCCAGGCACAGGGCAGCCACAGCTTCTCTGATCCCCCCGTGACAGGGTCTCACCACCCCCTCAGTACAGAATTTCTCCCTAACATCTCATCCCGCCCTGCTCTCTGTCAGTGTGAAACTATTCCCGCTTGTCCTGTCACTCCATGCCTTTGTCCAAAGTGCCTCTCCAGATCTCTTGGTGAACTTCTAGGTAGTGGAAGGGGATCCAACTTCCCCCAGAGCCCTTTCTTGTCAAGGCTGAACACCCTCAAGTGTCTCAGCCTGTCTCCAGAGCAGAGGTGTTCCAGACCTTGGAACATCTTTGTGGCNCTGTCCCCGAGAGTGTGCAGCTGACTTGTCCCTCACCTCCTTAGGAAGGCTGTGGGACCAGGACACCTCAGGTTGCCCAGAGATCTTGTCTGGAGATCTCCATGTCTGCAGATGCTCAAACCTTGACAATACATGATCCTGGACAACCTGCTCTAGCTGATCCTGCTTGACCAAGAGTCGGAACAAAAAGATCTTGAGGGGTCCCTCCAAAACTCAACAATTCAGTGATTATGTGATTGTGGGACATGGTTTTGTTTGCTTGCTTTTGAAACTGCACCTTGAGAGCAGCAGCTGTTGTATCAGACAGGCAGGTTCAGGCACTGGGTATAAAGGAAGTTTTGAGTAGCCAAAGCTGAATTCCTGTGATGCACTCCTTGGATACCTTCATTCTCTGCTCTGCTTCTGGAGCTTTTCTGCAGATTTATGGGAAACTGATTTTGGAGAAATTTATTCAATATATTCAATATATTCAATTTAATCAATGTCATAATCAAAAGATCAATGTAGGACAGATAATTGAATTCCTGAGTAGTTTACAATAAAAGTTATTTGCTGCAGTGCTTGTTTGCAGGGTCACCTCATAAATAAACCACAAGTTGCTTCTCGCTGAAATTTCTACTACCACTAATGTCACAGTCCCCAGAACATCAGTGCAATTTCAGGCTGAGGCACCTCAGCAGACACCTCTGCTGTACCTCAGGGGGCTCCCTCTGACTCACTCACCCACCTCTGCACATCTGCTGGGGTTGAGACCACACTCGTCCTCACCACTGCTATCCCATGCCCCACTGCTCCCACTTTCCAGGCTCTGGAACCATGGGTGATTGACCGCCCCATGAATCCCACCTNTTGAGGGGATCCAGGGAGAGCCCTGGGCAGATTTGGGCTGTGAAGATGGGAGGAAAGAGAAGCAGATGTGGCAGGGAAGGTGTCTCAGCAAAGTCACCTTTCAAACCTAGGAGTGGAAAATGCTCCTTGTCTCTTGCATCCACCCATTCTCCCAGCACAGGCTGCAGGCTGGATCACAAAGGTCACAAGTCAAAATGGGAGCAGTCAGGCTCTGAGCTTCTTTCTCTTTAAAGCTGCATGTGTTCATGCAGGAGGGGCATGTTTATGGTTTCTCTCAGATTCATACATTTTCATGCACTGAGATGAGAAAAAATGGGATCTTGACACTCAGAGACTTCTGCTCCAGGGTAATCTGTTTCACTACACACATCCTCAGTACCGACACTGTTTTGTCTTCTTTCCCTGTCAAGCTGATCAACCCAACTTATCCCCCGGATATAAACACAGAGCGGTTCCTCAGAAAGCAATACAAGATCCATCCACAGCAAATTGGCAAGAGCCAGGCTATCACCCAAGACTACAAGAAGCTGCAGGGTTTGGACCATGGCCATTTGAGCCCCAGTGGCCACCAAAGTGGCAACAACACCATGTTGGCTACCTTCACCCTCACGAGCATAGTGCCCCAGGACAGCGCTCTCAACAAGGGTGCCTGGAAAGACTACGAGAACCAAACGATGGCCCAGAAAACCCAGGGCTGTAAACCCTCCTACGTCATCACGGGTGCTGTGCCTGGGAACACCTACATTTCCAAGAAGAGGGTTAACATACCCAGCCACATCTGGTCAGCTGCTTGCTGTCAGACAAACACCACCATGAAGACTTGGGCTGTCATTGCTGAAAACAACAAGAACCAGGTCCAGAACCTCAGACTGGCACAGCTGGAGGACAAGTTGTCCCAGCTCTATGGGAGGAAAAAGGTTTCTCTGTTCCAAAGTGCCTGTACCCACTAACAAACCTCATATCCTGGATGGAGAAGTCTCACAGAATCACAGAATCACAGAATGGGTTTGGTTTGATGAGACCTTAAAGATCATCTTGCTCCATCCCCTTCCCTGTACAGGGACACCTTCCACTACACCAGGTTGCTCCAACCCCATCCAACCTGGCCTTGAACACTTCCAGGCACAGGGCAGCCACAGCTTCTCTGATCACCCCGTGACAGGGTCTCACCACCCCCTCAGTACAGAATTTCTCCCTAACATCTCATCCCGCCCTGCTCTCTGTCAGTGTGAAACTATTCCCGCTTGTCCTGTCACTCCATGCCTTTGTCCAAAGTGCCTCTCCAGATCTCTTGGTGAACTTCTAGGTAGTGGAAGGGGATCCAACTTCCCCCAGAGCCCTTTCTTGTCAAGGCTGAACACCCTCAAGTGTCTCAGCCTGTCTCCAGAGCAGAGGTGTTCCAGACCTTGGAACATCTTTGTGGCCTGCTCTGGATTCCACTCCAATAGCTTTGTGTCCTTCTCATGTTGTGGGCCCTAGAGCAGGACACAGCACTGCAGGTGCAAGGACAAGATTCTGGACAACCTGCTCTAGCTGATCCTGCTTGACCAAGAGTCTGAACAAAAAGATCTTGAGAGGTCCCTTCAAAACTCAACAATTCAGTGATTATGTGATTGTGGGACATGGTTTTGTTTGCTTGCTTTTGAAACTGCACCTTGAGAGCAGCAGCTGTTGTATCAGACAGGCAGGTTCAGGCACTGGGTATAAAGGAAGTTTTGAGTAGCCAAAGCTGAATTCCTGTGATGCACTCCTTGGATACCTTCATTCTCTGCTCTGCTTCTGGAGCTTTTCTGCAGATTTATGGGAAACTGATTTTGGAGAAATTTATTCAATATATTCAATATATTCAATTTAATCAATGTCATAATCAAAAGATCAATGTAGGACAGATAATTGAATTCCTGAGTAGTTTACAATAAAAGTTATTTGCTGCAGTGCTGGATTCCAGGGTCACCTCATATATAAACCACAAGTTGCTTCTCGCTGAAATTTCTACTACCACTAATGTCACAGTCCCCAGAACATCAGTGCAATTTCAGGCTGAGGCACCTCAGCAGACACCTCTGCTGTACCTCAGGGGGCTCCCTCTGACTCACTCACCCACCTCTGCACATCTGCTGGGGTTGAGACCACACTCGTCCTCACCACTGCTATCCCATGCCCCACTGCTCCCACTTTCCAGGCTCTGGAACCATGGGTGATTGACCGCCCCATGAATCCCACCTCCATCAGCTCCCTGGGCTGTCCTGAGAACCTTTACCCCTGGCAGTACCCAGAAATGCTCTGCCCTCCACAGCAAGCCTGTGAAACACTTGGGAAGCCAAAAAGAGAAAGGAATCGGTTTCATAGAATCACTGAATGATAGAATCCGAGAGGTTGGAATAGACCTCCAAGGGCATCCAGTCCCACCATCCTCCCAGCACTATCACTGTAACCCTTAAACCACTAATCCAGATCACCCAGTGCCAAATCCAGATGCCTCTGGAACACCTCCAGGGATGGTGACTCCAGCACCTCCCTGGGCAATCTATTCCATTTCCTGACCACATGACAGTTGAAAGCTTTTTTTCTAATATCTAATCTGAATCTCACCTATCTCATCCTAAGGTCTTTTCCTCTAGTCTTCTCACTGCTGGCATGGTGGAAGAGACCAACCTCAACCTCATTACAACCTCCTTTCAGGTAGTTGTGAAGTGCCTTTGATCCTGCTCTTCTCGAGACTAAGAGCTAATCCTAACATCTAATCTAACCCTCTCTTCTGTCAGTTTGAAGCTGCTCCCTGTTGTCCTGTTATTCCAATCCCTTGTCAAAAGTTCCTCTCCAGCTGAACCACTTTCAGGTACTGAGAGACCTCTGGGAGGTCTCCCAGAGCCTTCTCAGCACAAGGCTGTGGCATGAATAAGGGCTCTTACAAAGCCTTTGCAATCAGGCAAGCGAAAATATGCAGCCTGACCATGCTAATTGTATTCTGAGGGGCTGCAGAAGAGCAGACTGAGAGCTAATCGGTGTACACAGAGACAGAGCAGTCAGTCTAATGCCACAAGAGATGTTCTGCCAGGAACAGAAACACATGTAGGTCCCCATTCGTGGGGAATGAGGAAATGAACAGAGAAGTCACCAGACCCAGTTATTTTCTCCTGACACGTGATGCTGCACGAACCTGGGAGAAATCCTGAGGAAATTGCAAATAGCAACCGTCACCCCACTTCAGGGCAGGCATGAACAAATCTCCTTGAATAACAGAAAACCTTTCTTTTCAGTGAAATTCCCTGTTTGTCACAACGGGCAGATTTATGACCAGGTATATATTGCACTGGGACTCCTGAGGGATCAGTCAACTGCTTCTCCAGGCAGAAGAAGAAAGGTCAGTCGTTCTGAGACTCTGCTTCAAGGTAAGCTCTTGCTCCTTCCTCACCATTGACTCCAATATTCAAAGTCTTTCCTGAGCTTTGGAGTAAATATATATAGAGAAAGCCTAGGCTGGAGTTGCTGAGTTCCAGCATCTGCTCTCCAAGGAGCAATCAGAGTTTATGCACGCACTGAATTTTGCAGCTCTTTAATGTTTTCTGTAAAGGAGGGCAAGGACAGAAGGAATGATTTGGGAAAGGATTTTGAGCCAAGTCACCTGGAGAATTCACATCAAACTGTTGAACAAGAAGGAGGGGTGAGTTCATTACTCCACCCATGACCTTGCAAAAAGCCTCTGGGCAAACACAGGTGGCTGAACTCCTGGACAAACTCACTTTAAACCTTGTTTGGGAAATCTAGCAACTCTTCCTTCCTGGAGATCATATAAAAACAGCCAGTCTGAGACTGCAGCAGAGGCATTTGAGAGTCCTCTGCTGCTTTGGGGCTGTGAGCAGAGTCCTGTGCTGCTCTTTCCCACGGTAGGTTGGTTTCTATATATCTGATATTAAGTTAGATATTACATTAGTTAAATATTTTTTTTTCAGCTTGTGGAGGGGATCATGCAAAAGGACTTTTCAGGAACTTCTCTGCTTGATTTGGGGCATGCTCTGCAGAGTACTGCAAAAAGTCACTACTTGTTGTTCCTGTTCTTAATTTCCAGCTTACTGGTCAGCATGTTCCTGATCCTGGGTTGCTAAAGAGAAAAAGGACCAGATGTCTTGGGTCAGAGCCAAGGGTATATGTAGCTTAATACCCCAATGTCAGCTGAGAGGCAGGACCTCAAGCTGGATTACTTTGGGTTCAGCGTTGGATGTGACTGGCAGAGCTGTGTGTCTGTGTGAACCTGGATGGGGCCAGAGACATGTAGGAAGTGCAGCATCACTGTTATTTCCCTGCCAAATGCCCCATGAGATTAAAGCCCAACTCAGCATTGAAGGTGGCTGAGCAGAGTCCATGCCCAGCTGCAGATCTCTGCTGTGGGAAGGTCCTCAGAGCATAAGGAAGTGAGAACGGCCTGAAGCTGAGTCAGGGGAGATTTAAGCTGGGTATCAGGAAGAAGTTTTTCGCCCAGAGGGTGGTTGAGCCCTGGAGCAGGCTCTCCAGGGAAGTGACACATCATCACACCTGCCTGAATGCATGATGTGTTTGTACAATACTCTCAGGGACATGGTGGGATTTCTGGGGCTGTCCTGGGATCAGGAGTTGGACTCGATGATCCTGATGGGTCCCTTCCAACTCAGCATCTTCTGTGATTCTGTGAGATCATGCTTGGAAGTAGGGGCTTCCAGGCCCTGGTTTGTTGCAGGATTTTTTCTCCAGTGCCAGTGCAAAAGCTGAGCTCTTGACCAACTCAAGTACATTGGAAAAGGTGACCTTGTCCCAGTGCCATACCTCAGTTCCATGATAGCTGTGCTGTGAGAACTGTTTAGGCATGGGGTGGGTTTGGAAGCCCCCTCAGACAGACTGAATTCCCCCAATGCTGCCTCCTCTAGGCACCTAAAACGTATTTTAGATTTCACCCTCTTGTGTGAGCAAAGGGAGAATTGCTCAAACCCTTAGTGTGTGTTTAGTCTGTCAGTGCCACATGGAAGCCAAAACCCTTCTGCCTTATCAGTCTGTTGGTGTCCTGTTGTGGGGACCCTTCACTAAGCAGTTCTCTGGGTTGGAGGGTTTGACTGACTTGTTCAGGGTCACACACCAACCAGAGAAACCCCTCCTGGGTCTCCGCACCTTTACCCACTGCCAGACACTGCCAGCACCCTTAAAGGACTCACTTTAACTGTTTAACTGTAACAATAAAACTCTTTATTAATAAAACTGTGACTGGTTAAGGTTTGAGGCTTGCCAGTGAAAGTATCTGACTGCAAAAAGATATTCAAAGCAATATACTAATTCAGAACAACATACTAATAAGCTTTAATCCCCAACAAAAGCTGGCTTGAGGTAATCATTCAGCATGCATAAAGTAGGATTCTTACCCAACAGGCATCCCTAAGCGAGAGAAGGCAGGTTCAGCCCATCAGCTGATCCCAGAAGTTACAATGGAGTCTACCACCACTTATCTCCATTTTTAACTCACTTTTATACTATTTCTTTACGTTTAGGTGGCATTTGCATGTAGTCATACATCTTTCTCAGTGAGGGGTTCTCAGTGCCTTGGGGGTGAATATTTCAGTAAAGTACCTGCAATAACCTTGGGATGGGGATGTGCGTCAGTCCAAGGAGAGGAATTTTGCCATGGTTGTGATTCAGCAGCAGGACGTCTTCGTGTATCTCCCATGGTTTTCAGCTGCCATGCAGATTATCAGCTAGAAAATACCACCGAGGTGTCTCCTCTGCAAGGGTTTCCACAGAGCCTGGCCATGGTGTCTCCACTCCACTCCACCTGCTGTTTAGCCCTCCCCTTAGATTTAGTCCTCCTTGTGCGTGGGAGGCCAGGTGTGCTGACTGTGTTTCATCCAGGGAGAAGCAACCATATTTTCCCCTGTAACTTCTCTACCATTATCCTTTTATCCCCAGCATCTCCCTACACAACCCTATAATGCTGATGATTTTTCCATATCCAGAACTTACCCTCTCCTTGGTCTCTCATAGTCCCCTCCTCTGCATTTGCCTTCCAGGGGAGCAAGAGCCCTTCACTTGAAATCCTCCTACGATGCTGCGGCTGCTGCTGCTGCAGGTGTTGGTGAGCTGCCTCTGGCTGGGACACAGCGAGGTGGTGACGTCCTTTGAAACTTCATGTCCTCAGTTTTTTTTCCGGGAGACCCCCCCAAATGAAGGCCTGGAGCCGCAGAACCCAGCCTGGATCTGCCAGCGCTACAAGAACCAGTATTACTTTGCCACCCTGTACGACAGGCAGATGCGTATTCCTGCATACTCTGCTTACATCTACCAGCCTGGACCTGGCAAGAGACCTAAAACATGGCTGATTGAGCCCCAGGTAAGTGTCTCTTGTACAGCACACCACCCTCCAGTCATTAAAAGCAGTATTAAAATAAACATTTCTATTTCCTCCCACACCCACACATACACAAATGGACACACTGGGTGGGATTCTTCTCATTTACCTTCAAACACCTAC
>VXAZ01002745.1:1185094-1210622 GCA_013399875.1 Gymnorhina tibicen | reverse complement strand
CTTGGGACTTCGAGTTGTTTTTCCCTTTTTTCCCGAACCCAAGTGGGAGAAGGGATAGTTTATAACCTGCCTTCCTTTGAGGAAATGTTCCTTTTGGACGTTTCCCTGAATTTAACCTAAACCATCACACCTTCTTACTCTGATAATTTTCCCTACATCTAACAAATAACCTGGCCCCAGCCTGAATGTCAGTATTTCACTGTACCATTTTTTGTTCAACATATATAGGTATAAAACTTTAGGAGATCTATTAAACTATCTAGAGGCCATGTTTTTCCAGACTATATTTAAGGTCTTTACATTTGCACTGGCACATATGTAACCGAATGAGCTCAAGCCAAGTATTTGTAAGAAAAAACAAGCAGTTTCTGTGTATCCAAATGTATTTGGACAAAGATTTTTTTGTCAAGTCAATAAAAAGCAGGAGTAATTGGCCCTGGTAATAAGGGTTAGCAACTAAATTTACAAAATGCTAGATATTTTATTAAGGTGAAAGATGAATACGTTTTGGTGTTGGACTTTAAATCATGTGGGATTAATTATTATCAGAGGAATTATATCTTGTCAAAAGGAGATTTTTCTGACTGAATTGATGTTTCCTATTAGAAATACCTTTAATAGTTTTTACTATGGAGTTTAGAAATTAAATTTTGAAGGGGTGGTAAAAATGAAAATCTTGTTCCTGGAATTTTACACCATGCAGGGACCAGTAGAAAGATATACCTTCTTTGGAAGTGAGACTGCATGTCTCTGAAACAGCCAACGATAGAAGTTCATATCTTCTGTGAGTTCTCTTTGTAATTGCTACTCATAAATTTAGCTTCTCTCTCTGGCAACATAATAGAGCAGCTATTGAGAAACAAATTTACTAAAACACTTTGAAGTCTGCCAGACAAACTTGATTTTTTTCATAGTAATACAAAATTAATGAACAGAGAGCAGAAGATATACTGTCATATGTCTGACTTTTAGCCATATACTGTTTTCTTTAGGATATTTTAGCACTGGTCTTAAGGTGTTCTCAATTAAGTTATGGAGAGTTTCTACCTTACGCTGTGGCTGCAGTAGAGGACTCATAACTTTGATTCTCTAAATTCAGCCTTAATTAGAAGCTGCTCTTGGATTGTTGATTAGCCTTTCTTCTCCCATCACCACTGTGTCAAAATTTGTTTCCAAACTTAAATCAAACTGGAAATGAACTATCATGTTGACTGAAATGAAGGGTGATGACAAACAATGAAGGGTAATGATAAACAATAACTTTGAAGGGAGGCATTTAGTGCAGTACACAAAGATTAGTATTACTTCTGATCTCATTTAATAGCTTCAATAATGAGCTAGAAGAGGGAGTAAATGGTACATTAATGAAATCTGCAGATCTATTAAACTAGGAGGAGCTGAGCACACTGCTGAAAATGGAGAAATAATTCAAGGGTTCTTGGGAAGATTAGAAACACAGGCAGAATATTGCAATGAGATTCCATTTAGAAAACAGATGAATAATATTTTGGTAAAAAATCAACAGATGGTAACAGGTAAAAACCTGGAGAGCTATAATGCTGTAAGAGATTTAAAATTAAGAACATCAGGAAAACTAGGCAGGAATCTGTAACTGAGCAGTAGATATAAACTGGGAAATTTGGGCAAAACTATTAAAGAATAAGTAAACAAGTAATGACTCATCTTAAAGCAGCTCTACAACCATCAGTTCTCTTCTGCATATAGCACGGGCACTGGAAAACCGACTATCAGTCAGATGGTGAGATTTTACAGCTATGGAATTTTTTCCTGGAAGAAAACTTACAAGTAAGCCATTCATATAACAGAGTGTTGTCCTTCATAAAGTGAATGACATAACAGTGAGCCACTGGCTAAACAAACATTAAAAAGCCCAAGACTGAAGAAATAAAATATTCTCCCACTGTTTCTGGTAATTGCATGATGCAGCTTGAATTTTTTTTATATTCCTGAGGAAATTGCCAATGCAATGCCAGCTGCTATGAGCTTTCCAATACCAGATATATATGTGCACAATACCTTGGAGACCTAAAGCTAGTTGTGAGCGAGTTAGTTGGATTTGGAGAGCTCACACAAATTAATCTTGCTGGGAATAACTCTCCACAAATTATAGTGGAGGGCCAAGCTAGTGTTACATCACTCCCTGTACCAGAAAAATCTCTGCAATTCAGCACGGCAACAGCATTAGGATGTACAGTATGTTTGTAAAGTGATATTCCATATTGGTCATCAGTCTTCAGAAGTCCTTGATAGTTCTTGGATGTTGAAGGCAATTGTCCTTTATTGCTGAGTGCCTCCATACAGTATTTTTAAGTGGGCTTGTCTGCTCAGGAGTTTGTCATTGTCACTAAATTGTGACACAACACTGAGTGCACAATGCAGGGCGTTGATCCACAGCTTTAAATTTGCACACTTCAGTAGAAAACCTGGCAAAAGCCCTTTCATGTAAAACCATGCTCTATTCATTTATATCTTGGCACGTCCTGCTGTTCCACACTTCTGGATCACTCATCTTTTAGGCGAACAAGCTTAAAAACAATGAGCCATCATGCAAAAATATCAGGATAAAAAAAAGAAGATATATATATATATATATATGTATATTAAAAACAACACAAAAAATACCAGAAGTATAGGCAGGCCCTCTGGTGCCTTGTGAATGCACTCTGTGTGCTGAGACAGCACCCTTTCACTGGTATTTCAGGGAGAGCTGTCTGTATTTTCCAGAAACTGAGAGTTTCAAGACGTTTGCAGAGCCATCTACAAGCAAACCTGCTTCATACAATTTTGCCGGGAAAATATCTGCTGCAATTTATCAGATTGGCAGCAACTGGTTAGAAAGACACATCTGAACGATTTTAGCTAAACTTGTTAACATTTTTAAAATAGAAGGCAAAGTCTCACACATGTTTAAAAGTGGCACAATTTCCCTATTTATGCCATGAATCTGTAGGCTATTTTGCTACACATTTTAATCTCCAAAACCATGTACATAGAATCTTCAGTGCACATACCTAGTTCTGCTTTAAAATCAGTATGCCTCATTTTTTACACTACGTACTCTTCGAAATCTCAGCACCTTATCCTCTGAAACATCATTTCAGTGCCCATAATGAGAAGTCAAATTTGGCTCATTTGAAAATGTAGGCCCAGTACCTGTTTGTTTTGCTGTTTCTGAAACTTCTCCATTCTTAGCAGGTTTACCCTTAGAAACTTGTTGTATTACTTGGTTTTTATTTCTGAAAGATTATATACGTGATATCTATATTATTCTCGCATTCTAACATTCACAACTTACATATTTCCTAGCACAGGAATGTTTTTTCTTTCTTCTGACCCCAATGCCAACAACAGGACAGCAGCAGCCCCTGTTACAGTGCATTCCAGGAGGAAGAGGTGTGTGCTGATGTCACATCACGTGATGGGAGGAAAATACTGTTGAGATGTTTGAGTGCTTACAGGCACAATATCCGTGGAAATCACTAACCAGAGACAACCAAATTTGAAAGAAAGCTGACATTTGTGACAATACATGGCTGAATAAATATTGGTGCTGCAACATGATATTCAGGAAAGCCTGAAAAGCTGGTGCAAGTACCATATTAGGCACCAGAGAATATACTTAAAGGATACATTACAGATGCTGGTACTAAGGGAAATGCTTCAAGCAACACCCATAAGACCACAAAAAGTGAAAATCAACACCATCACATAAACCTGTTTTTAAAAATGAATTATCACACAAAACACTTTTTTTTTTAATATGCAGATTTTTTCACCAAAACATTAATAACCTAAAAAAATTTTTGACAGTTTTTACTGTCTTTTTTTTTCTTTCAAGGTTTGGGGTTTGGAGTTTTTTTGTTTGGTTGGTTTTGGTTTTGTTTTTTTAATTTTTTTTAATTTTAATACAGTCATGGAATAAACCAGGAAAGGACTCTGCCCAGACCAATTTTATACTGGGGATATACTGACAAAACAAAATTATTTCAACAGTTGTTATAAAGTCCTGCAGAGTCCCACTATTTGTTTTCAGAATTAGCTTGAAATAGTGCAACTAGTTTATATAGCACTGAAACTGTATCTTTCATTTTCTTTTTGTTCCAGAAATGCTGTTTCTCATGTCACTGACTATGACTAATGACATTGACTATGACTTTAGCAAATATGCTTGAAAAGATTCTTCCACCAGTCAGGATTAAGAAATCCCATTATATTAGTGCATTGACATAAAATTCACTTCCCTGTATCAGCAATATAGAACCATCTACTATCAAATGGCAGCACACTATGAGACAGTAGTTGATATTACTTTTCAAAAGATTCGTGCTACACCATTATCCTGTAAATATTTTTTCCTTTTGCAAGAAATACTATCCATTGTAGTCCTCATTTTAATCCTGCAAAATAGTACTGAGTACTATTGCTTGCACCTGGAAAAGGAGATGTACAGCAGTACTTTAATTTGACAAAGTAATTCAAATACCTATTTGAAATTCAGTACACACAGGTTATTTTTCAAACAACTTGAGTTTTATACATACATATGTACATATGTACATACATATATACACACATATATGTATGTAGTCTTCCAAACAGTATTACAGATGTGCAGTGATGTCTCATAACTATGTTATTCTGGAAATATCATAAAACATGTACCTGACCCTGAAGCTAAACTAATAGAATAAAATGAAAAAAAAAAATCAATACAACTGTTTAACATAGCTTTCTATTTCTTGATTTAAGCACATAAATAAAAAAAGATTAAAGGATACAGTAGGCATAATGGGCCAGCACTGACCTTTTTACCATCACAGAGGTTGTCTCCTTAATAAAGAAGTCACATGCATAAATACTGTGTCTCATTCAATTTAAGCTCTTTATATCGTCCCTCATATTTTAGCTTGGCACAGAGTAAACTGAACAATGGCATAGTGTAGATTAAATCATACACATTCTTCCCCTTCTGATGAAATACTTCAGAATTTTATAATCACACACAAAAAAAAAGTGGAGTTTATGGGTAAGCAAGTCTATTTTCACATTGAGCTCCTTTGATTCTCTCTTAATTGCCCTTCGGACTAAACTGGTGAATAGACCTAGCAATGGTTGTTTTATGAAAGCTTTTGGCTGCTGAGTGATCAATATCCCATAGGAGGCAATAGTTAGAGCTCTGAGGACGTGAATATTGGGCAAACATGCACAGAGAGCTCTTAGAAATATTTCTGGTTCCTCACATTCCCATGGAACTCTGTAGAAAAAATTGTGTTTATGTAATTAAAAGACAACATCATGATCTATGGCATACATTGGGGTAGGGGAACAAAGGCAACCTTCTATTTTCTTGCCTTTGAATAGCAGATTTTGTGAATTACCACTATTTAGCAGAATACATATAGCAGCTTATTAAATGTATTTAAAACCTGTCCAATGGTGGTCCTACTACCCACATCACTCTCCTCTCAGTCTGAGCCACGGCAAGAAGTTGTAGCAATAGAAAGCTGTTACCTTTTATGTGGACCTTGCGATTGGTTGCAGTTATTTGTTTCCTTGCCAAAGGGTGAGTAACTTTATGTTGAGTTCCAAGTTCTCCAGCAGACTGTGCTCTACTGATTGCCAATTATTTTGTATTCTGTTTCTGGCCTGTATTCATGATCTTAGCCTCAGTTTTGTTTTGGTTTGTTTTTTGCATTTTTTTAAAACACAGCCTTTGGCAGTAGCAGGAGAATGGCAAGGGAACTTGTGTTGGGCCTCCAAATTCTAGGAGCAGTCCTAGCAGTCCATCTCTGTAGGAGCAGTCCAATCCAGTTAATGCAAAGAAGATGATGGGGGCTGAAGCGTTCTCAAAGCAGACAGAATCTTTGGCAGATTACACAACCAAGCATTGATAAGTTCTCCACTGAGTTTATATAATGTGTATTTCTTCTCCAAGGCTTATACTGGCTCCAAATTTATGGAAGCTTAATAGATAGGGCAAGAGAGGTAAGCTGACAAGCATGTGTCGTTGGTGTTCCAATTTTGATTCACTCCTCAGTCAGTGTCTAGAGGTGCTAAAGCTGTCTTGTTTCCTTTCTGCAAAAATCTCATGCTTCAGATGCCTCTGATCCATACCACCCATACAAATGTGAGACTGAAAAGAAAAAGGCAGCCAGACTTGTAGCCTGAAACAATGAAGAATAGATGCAATGGTTATTAGACATCTTGAATGAAATATTTGCAAGGGTCTAGTTCTTGTTTAGCCTGAGTCAGGTTAAATATGCATTTCTCAATAATCAGATGAGTGTCTTAAGCAGCACATATTGGTTATCCTGTGCTGAACTTAAAAATCCCCCTTTTTTTTTTTTTTTTGGCATCCTGGGTATCTTTTTCATAAAAAGTGTACCATAATGCTGCATTCTGACAAAATATCTTGGTTCTAAATCTCAGTTTTCAACAGTAAGGAAAAAAATTAAAATTCATAGTAATTTCTTTTTAGACCTCATCTTTCCATGCTCACTGTTTTCCTCCTTTTAAACATCTTAGTCCAGAATTCCCCAGAGTACAGTGGAAAAATACAAGTTATATCACACTTCAACAAATAGAATACCAAAAGGTTTCCATTTTGGACTCTATATAGACACAGGCTCTACAAACAAAATCAACACAAGCTTTCCATTAGTCACTGACAGTTGGATCAGGTCTTAGCTTTCACCAAAACAAAATATTTAATGAACTGGAATAAAATAAAAAGAGGAGAAAATAACACATGAATGTTATCAAAATTTTTTGTCCATCAAAATATTTTTTTTCATATGACTGTAATTGATATTTTTAAAGCTACTTTTGCAGTCTTCTTTCAACATGGCTGAACTTCCACTATGTCACAGGATGTTAAAAGGTTTTGCAAAAGGCATTTGGATTTTTTATTTCACCTTTCTTCTCCCAGTCAAGATTAGCCAAGTCCTCATAAACATATGCTATACATAAGATTTCTAAGGGTTTTCTAAAGGCTGCAGGTTCATTATTTTTCCTGCAGTTACAGAACACAGCCCTGGATTGATGCCTAGAACAGATCCAAGCTACATATCTTTCATCATGCTTTATGTCATGTGCTATTGGTTACAGCGCTTGCAAATGTTATCCAGCTAGATTAGTACCATAACCACACCTTTGCTATTCAAACAGAACGTTTAAAATGAACAAAATCTTTGTTCTCCTACAATAGTTTAGTGAAATGTCAGCATGACAGACAGAGCAAGCTGGGAAGATTTTCTTAAGAGAAGATCTTGTGATTGCTATAACTTCTGTTTATCACTATACCTGTTTATTTCCATGGAATACTTTATAGCCATTAATTTCTCTAGGCACTGGTTTGTTCTCTATTTAAAAATAAGGTGATATTAATTTGAAACTTTTTTTCAGTTTTTTTCCTTTGAATGTGCTGAGTCTTCAAATGAGAGGTGCTCACAGATGAAACAATGGAAAGAGAACACAATACGTAGGGAATAACACTGCCAAAAGACAAAGAATCCTTAAAAAATATATATACTCATACCAATTGTTTCCTGCCACAATACTGGAAGCATTCAGTGCAAAAAGATTAAAGTGCTGTTATGCACAGCTCTTTCTCTATCCCTGGAAAGACACTACGCAGGAAAAAGAGCCCCTAATGAAAAGAGAAATGATTTCTCAAAAGCCACACAAAAGATCAATATCAGGATTAGGAAAACATTTAGATCTTTCATCAGCACATGTCCTTTTCAGAGGACAATACCTATCTGTATCTTCTCACATCTACTGCAGAATTACCTGGCACTGAGCACATTTCTGAAAAGCTAAGGAATCATGCAGATGGATGTTTACTTTACAACATATAACTATAAAAATGGACAGCTAGAAGTTTTTTGCTAGCTTTAATTGTCTTTCATGTTGAGGTGTACACTGAAAGCAAATATACAGTTCTGCTTTGTTCTGGCAAGCATATCTGTTGAAATGCTCAACAGAATTTGAAACTTTGTATATTCCTTCAAAAACTGACATTAACAGAGCTTTGTAACTGAAATGTTAAAATGTCAGAAAGAAGACCTGAAACCCAAAATCACATATCTCGGCTCTGCCCTACTCTGCAGTAACCTGCATGTACTGCTGAGTGGATGCTGAAATACATATTTTAATCCATAACTTTGCAATAGCAAGTTTCCTGTACTAAATTTACTTTGTATCTTGAAAGTTTAAAAGTTGAATGATTGCCTATTAAAGTCAATACTATAGAATCTCAGCTTCTATGAAGAAAGAAATATTAAAGTCATGTGTTCAGTACACAACCAACTCAAATACGGACACTGTAATGACATTACAGATTACCTTTTTATCATTCAAATTTTTCCTGTGAATCTGTAAGGGAAAGAGGTGATTTTATAAAAGACAGAATTATATCTGCTTTTGAAGAGAGTTGTGATCACAATCTACTAAGAGGATGGATAAGTATTTGACTGAGGGACTAGAATTTTAACAAAAGTGACAAACCTATCTGAAAACAATAGCTTTTCCATTGGACAGAATCAAAAAACTGCTATGCATTTCCATTGTGGTTTATCTCTGTCACTGCCCACCTATAGCACTTTAAAATTTATCCTCTTAATAATCAGTAAACTTGAATAATATGTTTGCATAGTTATTCATCACTAAGATAAATTAAGGAAACTTTTGTCTAAGGCTGGAAAAAGCAAAAAAATTGTTTGGTTATTTGACTGTAATTCACAGAATTCTATGGAATAATGCCATTATCCCACTCAAAGCATTTGATACTTGTAACCTCCCATGAGTTCACTTATTCTGCTCACTTCTGCAGGCACCGTGTCTCTTTATGATTCTTTGACCATTGTGCAATGTTTCCTGGGTGCTTGTCTCTCCCATGCGATGTCACTGCATCATTTAGTGAGATAAATGCTTGCATGCACTTATTCTGAGACAGGAACCTCATCAAGAGGGGAGGAAATAATTCAAATTTCCAAACATTGGCAATTTCATAATTTCATTTGTTTCTTAAAGCTCTGCTTCTTTCCACACAAAGTCCATGCCATTTAAAAAGAAAGACAGCTTGGATAATCTGTATAGGTCTACCAAATAGGAACAGACTGGTAAAAAAGCGCTGAAAAGAGCATGTCTGTACTAAATGCTGTCTGAGATAAATTTTGAAGTCTTCAGAAATGAGTCTTGCTTAAAGCTCTGTAAGAAAAAATCCACAACTCTTCATGTAAGGAAAAGCAAACTGTTACATGACTTAAGATCACAGAACTGGATGATTTTTTTTCCCTCAAACTTAATAAGTGAACTAGGAAAAAATTGACCTTTGGTCAATGATCATATCTGAGAAATTTCAGCTGTGAAGGTGAAAGTTTGACAAAGTCATAAATAGCTGAAAAGGACAGAAAGGAAACACTAAAAAAACCTATAAATGTCACTATGCTCTCCATCTGGAATACCACTGCTAGTACTTTTACAATGCAGTACAGACAGCAGAACAAGGTGATCAATGGAACAACAATCTATCTTAAAAATCTGTCATAAAAAAGAGGAAAAATATCATGAAGATTAGAGATGAGATCATGGATCATCCAGAAGACCACCTGCTGAAAAGGAAGACAAAGAAGGAAAGAAAGTCTGTTCTAGCCAACTTCAGTTTCTTGCTGGACTGACCCTTGAACCATTAAGTCATCAGTTTCCAAACATCCAGTTTTACTGGCCAATTACTCAGCAGAACATGACATGATCAATGATCTGAAAGTTTTCGGCTGGTTGTATTGATCAAATATATAAACAAAACACAACTGTCAGCTGCTTTGACTTTACTGCTGATGAAGTGATGTTTAAAACAATTAATGAATTAATGCTCAAACATAGATGAAAAAACCGTAGCTTATATAAAAGAGCAAAAATGTTTACTACTCAATTAATTAATAATTTGCCTTATAATTGATTTTTTTAATTGTTTGACTGGCAAAACAGAAGTGTGAGCTATAATTACCAGCTACCTGTAATAGCTCTTTTTTCTTTTTGGATTTCTGTTAATTATTTCTAAAGTGAAGGAAGCAGGATCACTGGTGCTGCCAAACTCTTTTCAAATTATTGGTGCTAAAAAAAATAAATATCAGAAAATGCAAATTATTACAAAATGTGAAGGTTGATTAGTTTTTGTGAAAAAACAGGCAGATGAGCAAATGCTACGAAATGCTGAGGCAGGGCTGGGGCACACAAAGGAGTTACGGTAAACTAATGAGCTTCCAGGTGTCGGCTCAGCTTGGGTAGCTAGTAATATTTGTACTCTTAGCCTGGAGCAAATCTGAAGCAAAAGGTGAGTCTTCAGAGAAAGCACCCTCTGTTAGCAGAACCAGCCCTAAACAAGAGTCAAAGTTTGCAAAGGCACACCATTTTATGAAGAACAACTTACTTCACTACTCCTTGACCTACTCTGAAAATAGGAACAATTTCAACTTTTAAAGGTGGTAATTTAATTTCCCTCTGACAGCAACAGAATGATCCGAGACTCAGTACTATCTTGCCTTTTCAGAAGAAGTGTCTATAAAACAGGGGTTGCTTTCAAAAAGAGACTTGGAGTCAAATTCATTATTGGTCTCCTGGAAAATGTAATTTATGTCTCGCTTAGCCAGGTAAAATGGGAGGCAATCTAGTTGTTAGAAAATAAGGAGCTGAGTTAAAGAAAATGGAAGGGAAAGAATTAGGCATGAAAAGAATACTATTTAAGGAAAGGGTGAAAACTGAGAGATTAATTTACTGTTAGTTCCATTTTATCTCTTGTAAGTACATTTTTTAATTCTTTAAATCGAAGTTCTTCAGCTCTATGTGTATTGCCATTATTTCCCTGGAATTGAAAATGTCTGTTTTGTTCAGCAAGTGCATGTTAGAAATCTGGTGCTATTAAAAGATGGTGCCAATGTTAACTATTATACAAAGGATTAAATCTTAACTAAGTAGTATTAAAAAGTGACTCTATAAACCTTTAGGTTATTGGTACTTAAAGATTTTTCAAAGAAAAGAAGACCAGTATGAGGGATTAATAGTTAAGGTTATGCAAAATCCACTTAATCAGCATGGCTAATTTTAGCTTTGACTAAAGCTGCTGGCAACTATGTGTACTTTGCTTTGGGGCTTTACTTTTGAAGAGAGTGATGAATACATTTTTGAGGTAAATTTATCTTAACTGAAAGTCTACCTAATGCTCTTTAATTGCTGAAAAAGTGATTTTAATAGCATTTGCATTTAGGAGAGGAAGAAGATCTTCAGCTGTTCATCTTTAAGACCCTGAAATAAGCATTTTATTTTCACATTTATATAATATACTGCTTGACTATAAAACAGGTGAATTTTATAAACAATACAGTCATCAACATGGGCATGGTTTATGAAGAAATAATTGTTCTCCTGATAGTACATACTCTATTCAGAAAAGAGCCTAGGAAAACTCGAGCATACTCTGAAGACATGAATACAATGACTTGCCAAACTATCTAGGGCATAAATGCTGAGAATGAGGGTCTTTCATTGACAAATGCTACCTAAGCAAGGCAGATGCACAGTGTCAGCTCAAGTACCCCAGGCATTTTAAACCAGAAATATAAACTTGCTAATGCTTACAGCACTTTTACCCAGCTCCAAAATCACAAAGGATTAGATCATTCAACATGAAGTGGATTAAATGTGGTTATGTTCTTAGCTTAAACCAAACTATATGAATACAAGCTCTATGCTTCCTGTCCTGTGAGAGTCAGATAAAATCTGACTGCATTGTAAAGGGGTGGGGTAAGGTATTGAGAAAGCAAGGGCTGGGCATTTGGTGAACTCAGCTTCACAAGGTGGTCAAAATCTTGTGGGAGGAGCTACCCTTTATGTTACAAAAATGAAGAGCCATGGTCATAATTACATAGTGGATGATAAAGGGCTTTATCTAGTGGAAAAACTGGGAACACCGAATAAAATTACGTTTTAATTTAATCAAAACTATTGATTTACAATTATGTGAAATTTGGATGAGCATACCTATGTTAGCACACTGCAATTATTAACACAAACAAGGTAATGTTATGTTACAACATATGGCAAGATCCTAGCATACTAGTATAGAATAATTTAATTTATGAGAAACTGAAGTCTCTTTAGGTACTTTCAATACTACTTTTTTTGTGTGTCATGAATTAATTAATTAATTGAAATCCATGCAGCTTTGCTTCCCTACACTTGCTGTCATGGCCTGAGAAAGTCATCCCACCTTTCCCCTTCTCTTAGGATTTTCATAGCACTTTTTCAGTGAAACTTGTTTATCAGCTAGGATCATAAGGCATGACATACTGGATTAGATTCAGTGCATCCAGCTATGTGAGTATTCTGTGTGTGTCAATGATCAGCATTTTCAGAAAAAAGTACACAAACTTCCAGTGAGCAAATGAACTTTCTCTCACCCTATGCTAAGGGCTGGAGAAGGCTTAGGCACTGTGTACCAAAGTTGACAATTGCATGTAATCAAGTCAGTTCACTCTATCTAAAATTAGGCAAAGTGAGTAACTGAACAAAAGGCACTTTGGGGAAACACAGAATCTCAACCTGTCAGGAGTGATGCTTTTCCTTCCAGTAGAAAATTTATTCTGTAATGAAGGTTGTGATTAGCTCTATGTACTTACAGAGGCTGTTCAGCTAACTAGTTGATGTGCTGTTAGCACTGTTATTGTGACAGCAATTGTGCCATTGATGAAAGAGTCACATAAATATTTGGGTGGCAAGCTTGTGCTGGTCTTGGTGCTACCCTGGCCACATCACTACACATAGCTGTGTTATAGATTGCCTCTCCTACAGGCAGTATCTGCAAGGGCTAGAGTTACAGCGTTTTTTTCAGTGCATGTCTTGGATATATGTCCCACAAGAAGCCATGTGTCCCTCTGTGGCCATTTTAGAAATGCTGTCTTCCAGGTTGCAAATGGCAATTAGATTGAGTAAACTCAATGAAAATGAGATAATACATATTGTACTATTTCCCTTGGTTAAATGTCATCCAGTAATATAATTCTGCCTTTTTAAGATCTTCCTGCTCCTGCCATCTAGTCTTACTCAGATATTGTGTTTGATTCTTGGTTTAGATAATTGCTTGGTAGACCACTGCATGGTACTCTTTGCTACACCTCAGAAGAAGCTGTACATTTTTGATTGGAAAAAAATTGTTGGTAGAGATTTGTAGGAGGTATGTCTTTGAAAAGGAATTATGCTAATAGCTCGGTTAACAATCTTCAAAGTTTTAACTTTTCTGTTTTTCATTGTCGACTAGCACTTGGAGAACAGTAACTACAAGCAATAAGGATCTGAGCCTGAAATCTCCTATACAGCTGTAATTCAAATTTCCTCACCTTCAGAGAATCACACAGCCCCCATTGCCTTATACAGTTGCTTTTTCTTTTCTTTTTTTTGCTGAAGGCATTCAGAAAGGGCATATGTATAACTACCTTAACATTTGTTATCTCATTTTGCATTACATTCATGTGACCAAATACATTTCTGTGGGATAGATCTGAAAAACACTTTAAAACTTTGAGAACTACTTATCTGTATGTGTTTCTACATAGATGTTTATATAACAGCTTCTCAATTAAAAAAGAAAAAAAAATTACCCTTCCATATCTTCTAGGAAACATTCCTAAAAATGTATTTTGAGCTATAAGCTCTGATCAGACCTCCCTATATCAGAGGCTGTTAGGTTTTTTTAAGTCAAATTATTGTTACATATGAATAAATTTGTTTAGATATGCTATAACAAATGCTTTTAGTTTTAGAGTAGAAGTTAAGTATCTATATCCATTATAAGTCACAACGAAGAACTGTAAACCTTGGAGGCTATGTAAATTTCTGTACTCTTCACTGTGCTGCTTCAAAATACCAGTGTCTAAAAAAAGGCTGACAATTACCTGGAATGTAAAAATTGGGACATTAGATAGGGTGTACTATTCCCAGCAACTTCTGAAAACATGTCTGGCACATTACTTCCTCTGAAAGAAGAGGTAGTGGTGTGTGGGCTTCTTAAAATGCCCTTACTGCCTGCTGAGAGTAACTTAAAAGATCTCATGTCTTCTGTTTTCACACCATATCAACTCCAGCCATGTGGGCCTCCAATAGCAGCAGCTTCACAGTCACTCTCGTTTACTGTCTATTCCACCCATTGTTAGCAAACTTTCCCCTCTGTATATTGCACGTACCCTTCACTTTGTTCTCAGCAAGCAGTACTTGCAATCTAATATGTATTTGTATGCTGTTAAAAGTTGCTGCCATTCTTTTCTATGAAGTGAACATGTCTACATAGAAATTGAGTTACAAGGGGAAAAAACCCTAAATCCATCCATTTTAATTATGTATTTTAAACTTTTAAATTTATCCTAGGACAATATTGTGATGGTACCAGTAAAAACATTTGAGGTAGCATTCATTATGAAGGAGAACAAAGTTACTTTCGTCTTTGCATCTTTACATATGATACTTTCCCTGAAAAAAACCCAGTGAAGTAATTTTCTACTATTTAAAATATAAGCTCATAACTTTTTAACCCCAATCTATCTAATGATACTGTACCCTTGCCCTTTTTAAAATTAACTATTCAAGTCGTGTGGTACTTGACTGAA
Organism: Gymnorhina tibicen; assembly: GCA_013399875.1. Taxonomy (NCBI): domain Eukaryota; kingdom Metazoa; phylum Chordata; class Aves; order Passeriformes; family Artamidae; genus Gymnorhina; species Gymnorhina tibicen. Next base: position 1,195,944 of record VXAZ01002745.1, on the reverse strand, counting down.
ATGAGAAGGCTCACTGCTTATGAGTGTAAATCCATTCCTGGGGAAGTCAGAAGCAATTTCGCATTTATTTCAACTTTAATGCAATCTGGATTATACTAAGGGTGTAGAAATGATTGTGGCAAAAGTTCCACTGACTCGGGTTTTATTTGTGGCATATATATATTCATTATACTTTAAAATAAACACTACTGAAGTCTTTGTGCGGACAAAATCAACTCTTTAACAATTAATAGTATTTGCTTTTTCTTGTATAAAACACTTTGTTCATTACATCTGCCTATTCTTTGTGCTCTGCATTTCAGCCTTTTTTTTTTACAACTGATGTCTCCTTTCAACATTATATTTTTATTCTAACACTAAAATACATAGGTTGTGTTTTGTTGTCAGATTTGATTAGCTCACCTGCTGTTCAGGTGTGTGCTGCCCTTCTTAACTTGGAAAAGTTCTCTCATGAAAATCTGCAAAACTAACTTGGTAATCATCCTTTAAAACTCTAAAAATATTCCTTTCCTCTAATTGCAATGAAAAGTCTTGACGATGATGCTGCTGATGTTCCTGCTAAAATTGCTGTCTGTAAGTCTAACAAAGAGCCTCTCACTGGTATCTTGGGATCTCATATCTCTATCACCTATTGCCTCTTAGCACATCAGCTTTTGGGACATAGGTGGCCATACCTGCCAACAGCATGACTATGTCTGTGGAAAAACAAATTGTTGCTGCCGCGTTTCTCTGCGATGGTATTGCACGCAGCAGCAACAGCGCGGTGGCGGTAAAGGAGGCGAGAAGGCTCTCCTGCATGGAGACTGCAGCAGGTCTTTATTCCATGCTAACTCCCCAAGGCCTGGGACCAGCACACGTGCCAGCCCCCATAGGCAGAGGGCTGGCACATGGCTAGAGCCCAGAGAGAGAGAAGCTGGTGGCTGGCTGAACCCCAAGGCAGAGAGGTATTCATGTGATTCAGAGTCCCTATCTTGGGGAACAGGGGGGTGGTACAAGGGCGGAGTTAGGATAACAGAGCCAATAGGGAGAACCTGAGGGAGTGGTTTGGACTAGAGATGGGGGAAGGGGAAAGCACATGGAAAGGCAGGCAAGGATATGGAATAGGGGTACACTACAACAAATAAATAATCATAAGAATCTTTATTAGCTTTTATAAAGAAAACAGAGCAAAACATCCCAAAGACATGTAGTGCCATTAGACATCTTTTTTCACTCAGCCAAAACAAAAAGGCATAAACATTTCATGAATTCTGCGATTTTAGATGAATGGACAGAAATACCAGTCAACAGAAGCAACATCAATAAATAAATTTGAGATAATCCTGCAGCAACCAAAGCTCTATTTGGATATGCTTAGGAATATTTAATATATCTAAATAAAGCAACTCAGCTGTGTAGCAGGAAACTGATGCTGATGTAAGCTATTCTGGTGCTGGCATAGAACCAAAATGGCTGTCATTTTTGCTGGTCTGCTCAGTTTCTTTATTTAGGTGTTTCTTATATGAGATGCTGTTTTATGGGGGTTTTTTGACTTAAATAAAAAAAAAGAAAAAAAATCCCTTCATGTCTAAATTGAGCTGTGTAAGCTGTTTGATCATGCAAAGTGTTTTTGATCTACTCCCAGCTATCAGCTCAACTGGAAAAGTTTTTCAGTGTTTGATTTATTTACCTGTGTGTTCATTTTGTGCTGGTTCTGTTTAATCCAACCAAACTTCTTTTTGAGAACGCCATGTGCAACCAGGATCAGTGTTTTACTAGTAATAAGAAATTCTGTCTACCACTTTTGCTTTGTGCATTCATTATTTCATCGAAGAAACCAATTAGTTTGGTTTCACTTGATTTATGCTTTTTAGAAATGTGTTACCGATTTATCACTGCGTTTTCTTCAACCTGTTTACATACTGATTGCTCTTGCTTTACTAATTGTTCTAGTTATTTGTCAGATATTGAAGTTAAATTTAGTGGCCTATAATTCTTCTTCATTTTTCCTCAGCTCTCACTTATTCTCTTCTTCTAAATTGTAATACAATTTTAGCCTCCTCTTGGTTTCCAGAGGCAAAGAAATGCAGATGGATATTAAACTGAGCAGTAAGCAACAGCACGACTAATAAAATCTAGTTCGATTAACCAGTGACTTAATGGGAAAGGAGAAAGTTCTGCTTAAACGGGACTAGCAAGGTGCCTTCCACCCTTGGCTCACTAGACCATATCCTCTCTTACTTCCTGTACTTCTTGTTTTCTGTGAGTGTGTATTTCTTCAGGGCGTGAGGGACAGTGAAGTAAAATGTTGTCAGTTGTTTGTTTAGTATTTTCAGATATGAATCAGCTGAGATTAAAGTTCACTGTTTCAGCAAAACTAGAGCTGGGACTACCACATCAGTGCTAAGGCTATATAGCAAGAAATAGATGGCTAGATCCAAAAGTTATGTAATCTCTGACTTTATGTGAGCATCATGGTTTAACTCTGCTCACCACCTAAGGCTCACACAGCTGCTTGCTCACTGCCCTGGTGGAAGATGGGGGAGAAAACTGGAAGGGCAAAAGAGAAAACTCATGGGTTGTGATAAAGACAGTTTAACGGAAAAGCTGCCCAGCCAAAAAAAGCAAGGAATTAATTCACCACTTCCCATGTGCAGTCAGGTGTTTAGACATCTCCAGCAGAGCAGGGCTCCATCAAACACTGGCTATCACTCCAAATGTTCCCCTCTTCCTCCTTCTTTCCCCACCTGTATATGCTGAGCATGATGCGACAGGGCATGGAATATCCCTTGGGTCAGTTGGGGTCAGCTGTCCTGGCCGTGTCCCCTCCCGATTCCTTGTGCACCCCCAGCCTCCTCAGTGATGGGGTGGAGTGAGAAGAAAAGGCCTTGATGCTGTGTAAGGATAGCTCAGTAACTGCTAAAACATTCCTGTGTTTTCAGTATATCTGGGCATGGTATCTAGATAGGACAAAGAACTGAAGGTAGATCTATAAACCAAGAGACAGTTCAGTGGGCTCCTGATTCTCAGTGTGCAGTCGCAGAAAAACAAAACACAATAATTGGAAATAATGGTAAATAGGAACAAAGAAGTTATATGGCATTGATGAGGCTAGCATTGGAATACTGTATACAGTTTTGGCAACTGTTTTTTAGGTGTGTTGAGGAACTGGAGGGAGTAAAGAAGAATCCACAGAATGGAAGATCTTTGTATGACAGAGATGGTTTGGCTTTAAAAAGACTGAGAGATGATATGATTTCAGTGTATTGATACAATTCCTGTGCGTTAGATACAGAGTGCTGAATAATGTCTTTATACCAGTTTTTAAAAGTAGTGTAACTGATTTTTAAAACTAGAGGTGAAAAGTCACTGGAAATAGATTACTAAAAGAAGCAATGAGTTCTCTAGCTCTAGATGTTCTCAGAAATATCTTTCTTGGGAGCTTGAATCAGTTGCAATCTACTAAGTTCAATATGAACATACGATGGCTTCTTATATGTTAGACAATATGATTCAACAGTTTCTTCTGACATTAATTTCAAGGATTCTTGACCCTTTCTCCAATGTAATATCTCAGTTCTCTTACCAAAACACTCTGATGCCAATTATTGCTCATAGCTATGCGGTCTTCATTAAGGTCTACGTGCAGTGTTATTGCAGCTTCTCACATTTGTTGCAGAGGACAAGGGACAGAGTCACTTTTAGATCATCACTGTAGGGATCATGATTCATTTAAACAAGAAAAGTTTCAAAAATTTTCAGTGTGGCATCCATTCCTGAGAGCTGGTCATTTTGCAAACTAGAAATATGCAAATCCCACAGACAAATTTTGACTCACTGGTTTTAATGAACTGCTGAATGCCAGTTCCTTCAGCCAATAGGGATTGCTTTTCCTACACAAATATGTGATATGGGAGAGAATCTTTAATATTGCTGTTAGCAGAGAAGCTTGGCAGAATGTGATTCACAGGTATTCAGAACACCTAGTAACTAGATTCTAAATGAAACAAATTCACTCAGTCTTTAACACTAATTTTAATGGAAAAAAATGAAACAAAGATCAGATCTGCTGGGAAAATAGGCAACCTTTTAAATTAATGTTCCCTGAGCCACAATTAATTTAGATTTAATAGGACAGTTAGTGTATGTTATGTGAATACTGATTATTAAACACCCACCAAGGATTAAAAGTTACGTAATAGATTCATAACAGTGAAATTGATATGGTCCTATTGCATCACCATAATACTCTGCAAATATGTTTTAGTATGTAGCTGCTATTTGTTTAATATATAATAACTGCTTAATGAAGTCTAAATTAAATACTTGAATCTCAATTGCCTGGGACGTACAAAAGACAGTTTGAAATATGTTTACTATGCTGTGTTATCATGATAAAATCACACTGTTTTGAAAACAACAAAAAAGGCGAGCAGTCTGAGGGGCCTGATTGAACAAAAAGTTTTCCCCGGGTAGTTTCACTGCCAAAACTCCCATGGAAGTGCCTAGATGTCAGGATGATTAAGTACCCAAAGAGCAGGATCCAGAAATTTTGCTGAGGTTGACATCAAAATGCATTGTTTTCCCCATTTCCTTCTGTCTTGGGAAGAAAACCTTCAATGATGTATTAATTGCTATTTATTATTATGCTTCCTATTGCTCCATTTTTTATGCCTTGTAATTGTTTACCAGAACTATAAGTAATCCTATGGATAAAATGTACTGGGAGAAAAGATCAGTACAAGTCTCACTGCAGATTGTTTAGACTGTGGTTTTATTTAGAAAAGGAGGGTGCCACAGAGATCACTTCTTTAATGATACAGCTCTGCAACCAGACAGGCAGCTATAACCTACTGCTGTGGCTCCACCTGCTGAAAGGTATGGGTTTGAGTTCTGAAGGAGTGCCACAGTAAGGCACGGTGCTTCTCCCATCCACTGACCGCTTTTTTTGCATCTCTGCATGGTACGGCTGTGCCATGTGTCTGTGTGCCACACACAGTGTACATGCACCTTGGGTGCTCAACAGCAAGGATCCCAACCTCTGTGTCAACATCTTACATATTGTCATCAATGTGCCAGTAGTAACTCCTGCTCCATTGCTGTGGGAACACCTATGAGTCCAGGGGAGCTTGCTGTCATCCTCCCTTTCTGCTTTTCTGGCTATTGCCCAGGCCTGGCTCAGTCCTGCAGGATATTGTCTGAGCTACAGTCATGTATCAGTGTGGGACTCAGTTGTCACTTGCCTCTGGCCAGTGTAGTCTTTTTTATTTTTGTTTTCACATTAGCCTTTTCCCTCCTGTTTTTCCACCTAAATTTTCTGCCTGAGTTCTAGATATCATGCAGGGAAGAAAAAGAGAATCTTTTGCTTCGGGCCGCGTTATACAGCCAATAAATTTGGGACTTTTCTAGAGTTAATGTTCTGTAAAATCTAAGGTGAAAAGATTTGAGAATGAAGGAAATACTTCAAAGTATTCCTCTTAAGGAAGTTTAACTTCTGAACCATTTGAATTGCTTAAGCATCAGACAGCTTTTTCTCATATGCAGTGTTCACACAACAGTGCAAATCCCCATCTATCTACCTAGACATAACCACCACCACCTTGGAACACCATCACCTTCTTTTAAGCCATAAGTACTGCTCTGTTAGTAATGAAGTAGTCCAGGTTTTGTTTTTCGTACTAATTTTTCCTCACAATTCTGAGTACTTACATTATAACATCTATTGAAGTATATAACAAAGTAGGACAAGGAGTAGAAGGAAAACTATTTTATTTCCATTTTTATTGGTGGATTATTGCTTGGAAGCCTGTAAGCACATTGATGCTGAATAACGTGCCTAACAGAGGAAAATATTTTCGAAAGGGGATGGAATGACAGTTACACATTTTAGAAAATTTTTAATGCTAGGTTGTATGAAAAGCATAGTTATCTCTTCCATGCAAATATACATTTCTATAGCTTTGTCTTTTATGAGAAATCATGTAAGAGCTATAGAAAGTAAAAATGTTTCAAAATTATATGAAACAATTATTTGAAAGCTAAATACACAAAAAGTGGTGATGGAATTTGCATGTTAAAAAGAAACCTAGTACAAAATATTTTACATACTTTCGAGCCATTCACATTACTTTCTAAAATTTAGTGATGGAACTGTATTTGAAAGTCAGTGCTCCATCTACAATTATAGGCTAGAACAGCAGAAGAGGAGTGAGATTCCCATATGAGTCTGTTGAATCCACACAGAATTTTTTTTTTCAGTCATGGCAAAGAAAATGAAAATCAAGCGTGAAAATATTCAAGGACTGACTGTCCTTTCTGCACAAGTGAATCTGGTGGTATTTCAAGTTTTAATACACAAAATTTCAGTGTCTAATTCTCGCTTAATTTGGGATTTATTGATAACCAAACCCACAGATCACTAAACAAACAGCTTGGAGAGCATTCTCCTTTTAAGCATTTCCAAACAGTTTTCCATAAGAAGTATACAAACCAAGTCAATGAATGTTTGGTATTCTGCCAAAGTATTCTTGAAATATGTCTGCTTAAAGAGCAACCAGGTAAAGGGAAATAATGTTTCTCCTCAGACTCCCAATGGAGGCTAAAAACTCCATTTTCCCCATTATACTACTAAAACTGAAGGTCTCTGACCCTTGACTGCAGTAAACTGGGGAGAGGGGCTTGCAGAGAATATCTCTGTGTCTGAGAACAAATGGAGAATGTCCAGCATGAAAAACATTAGCCAAGCATCTGAGAATACCTTTGTATTTCATACAGCAGAGCTTGGGGTAACTCTTAACTGGCTGACAGAGGCAGGGGTGCAGTATTACAACGTGCAGCTGTGTAAAAAGCTGTGCCTGCTTAGATTTAGTGCTTACCAACAGCAAGCCAGCATGTGTCAGCAGGTATCATTGCCTCCCTGTACTTGGAATATCAAATAACCACAGTATTGCAGGCATAGCTGAGGGCAACCAAATGCTTCCTCTTTCTTGACAATTGCTGTAGCAAACAAAACATAACTGATGATGCCCCAACCCACGAAATGTGGTTGGTAAAAAACCTGTGGCAGTGAGAAAAAAACCCCGTAAGATATGAAGGTAGAGGTAGCCTGGGAGTCCCTTGAGAGGAGAATTAGGGAGCAACCATTTCAGTGAAGGTGATGATAGCCCAGGAAACTGTGCAGGGATGTAAAATAAGGGATGATAAAATAAAAGGACAGGAGTAAGCTAAGAAAAGAATGAGAATGAAAGACAGACATAATGTAAAATTTCCTATCTATCTCTCTGACCTGAGGACAAATGAAGAACTTGAAATGCTGCCAAAGCTACCTTTGATTACACATAAACACCAGTAAGAATTTAGTTGACTTCCCCTCTTTTCCACACCCTTCTTCTTATATATACTGGATACAAAAAGTTAGTAATTAGTAGACTAGAAAGAAGGGAGGAAAAATTGTCCATTTCTGTGGTTTCTCTTCATAAAATTTGTCATTAGTACATTCAATTTTGAAAAATAATTTAAAGTGAATGTACTAGTGGCAAATTTTATGAAGGGAAGGGAAACCACAGAAAAGGACAAAAATATGCTTGTTGGCAATCCGGAAGCAAAGCGCATTCAAAAAAGTTCAAGTTACATGGCTCACTGCAAAGAAAGCATCGCCAGCACCGACAGCATTACCAGCACTGGTGGAGAATGAGGGGACTGAGGGAAAGAAAGTTTGGAGAATTTTCAGTACAGAAAAAGAAGCAAGAATTGCAGAAAGAAGTGGTATTTTAAAGTAGGTGCTACCCCAGATATAGCCAGTAGGTTTTCAGAACAACTTGCTTCCTTTTTTGCATCTTTATCAGCTATAATGAAAGGTATTATAATTAAGGTATTATAATAAAAGGTATTGCCTCCCTCTACAAACCTTGTCTTTCTTGAAGTTACATAGGATGGCTTACTTTGCTGCCCAGGTGGGAGGTTTCACTCTCTTCCCTTGTGCCCACCCCTCTTTTCAGGTCTGACATTGTTTTAACCCTTTCCTGTGTTGACTCAACTCAATAACCTGGCAGAAAACTAAACACAAAAAATAAGTTATAAGTTATAACAAAAAGCAAAACTTTGTTGTTGAGTTGAATCTATTTATTGAACAATCAGGTAATTACAGCAAGTGGAGCAAGAGTGAGGGCGTATAATCTAAAGGTAAAGGGGCTTTGGGAAGGTAGGAGCAACAGGACTTTCTGGTTTTTGAAGCAGACATATTCTGTAGCTTTGTTCTTATATCCTTAGACCATTACAACTACAATAAAAGTAGTGACCTAATAAACTCGACAAAGGTATATTGAAGTTCAAAAAAAACCCCAAACCCACACATGAAATTTATTAAGGGACTCCTGTGGGACATATGTTTTGGATTAAGGGCTTTCCTGAGTCAGTGTAAGAAAATACATTTTCAAATATTTGCCACAGAACGGAAGTTGCAGTAATTTGCATGAAAGATGAAAGATGAGGGGAGAAGCATAAGCCTTCAAGAAGAGACTTTTGCTTGAAGTCTTCAAACTTTTTGAAAACAGGTGAGGGACAGTGGAATTCAATTCAGTGCAGAAGCAGTAAAACTAAGAAGAAAAATCAACAGAGAGCAAGATTTGTAGGTTTCCATAGTAGCAGTTTAAACAGAGGCATAATTCAAAATTGTAGTGTTGCAACTGGCATCCAAAGTTAGATATCTTAGATGTGGTGGTTTCAGCGGAGATGAAAGTACAGAGCAAATAGTTCAGAAACATCAAGGGCAAGTAACACACAAATCTGTACATTAGAAGGAAAGGAATTGGACATGACACTAAGATGAAAAGCAGTAGCAAGAAATTTGTCTCTTCAGGACTTTAGGAAAATGGAGAATTAGGATGGGCTGTGATCACAGACACCAGAAGCAACAGTCCACCATTTCTGTCATCTACATCTTTAGATTATGTGACCATGTGCATCATCTCACTGATACAACTGGTCAAAACATGCATTGCCACAAACACAAGACAACGTAGAGAAGCAAGTATCTTGAGAAAAACACAAGAATGTTCTTTCAGTAGCACTGAAGTGCAATCTTGGTTAGCTATGCTGAAACTGTGGTGATGCCAAACCAAAATTCTGGTTGCATCAATAGTCTAAACTGGCATAAACTGCCCCCACTGCCAGAAGAGGCACTTTTATGCCCTATCTCCATGCTGATCCATCACCCAGCACAAACTTTCTATGGGGCTATGCAGAGAATTGGGTCATGTTATTGATGTAGGTGAAGGTTCTGGGAAGAAGGTGGCAAAAGGAAGAACTGTTTAAGCCAGCACTACCTCTGAGGAGAAAAGTATCTTGGGCTTTGATATAGTTGGTATAGCTTGGGTTTGATATAGTTAATCCAACTTTAAAACTGATGGTGCCAGATCAAAAATGATAAGCTTCTATGATACAATGCAAATTAACAATGCAATTTGAATTTGTTTAAAACAGAGCCCAAAATGGAAGAATTACCTGAACACTGGTGAATTTTATGCTAATTAGATCTCTTTTCTCTTACACTTAGTGGAACTCAAGCATAAGAGCAAAAAGGCATTGTCAGCTTTGCATTTTGTGTCCTGACCTAATTTAGTTCAAGTGTAATAGTGGCCTTGCATCTCACCCAGATCAGGTTGGTCCTGTTGAGTGACTCAGTGGCACACAAACATCATATTAAAGTTCAGGGACCAGTCTCTTCTTTGCATTCTGGTCAACAATTTCAGTACTTGGAACAGGTTTCATCTTCATTTGTAAGAGGACACAGAGTCTAGGAGTAAAGGGTGATTGTGATGGTATTACTGTAATCTTGTTCATCTTGCTCCAATCCACAGTTCCAGTGGTTTGCAAGTATCTTTCCTTAGGTTACATTTAAAACTGAGTCACAGACTGAGCGTTCACCATTATTCAAGGACATCTTAGGTTAAAGATTTTGTAAGACTCATTTAGGCAGCTGTTACTGTCAATATCTAAAATGGCATTTCTGTGTAATAGCAGTTAGCTTGCAGGGTGCCATTTGCCAGTTCTCTTCTCAAAGGATGGGGCACTGTGAGTTCTTGGTTAGTCACCAGAACTTCCTATGGGTTCTGCAAAATCTGTCTTAAAATTTTTGAAGTAGGTCCTGCCACTTCTTGTAATTTGACTGCAAGTTAGGTAACAGTTATTTTATTATCTTCACACCTACCAGAGGCGAAGAACATACTGAGAGTTTCAACTGTCATTGGCACAAAAGTGTTTGTGCGTGGCTGTCCTGGCTGCAGAGAAATGTGAGAACATGACCTAATTACACTCAAAAAAGTAGTTTCAAGTGTGCCATAAAAACAAACATTGTAGGTAGGTGAAATTTTGTGTGGTTTTGTTTTTGTTTTTTTTTAATAGTTGAAATGAATGATATTGAAATAACTTTTGGCTATCAAGTGGGAATAACTGGTTACCTCATTTTACGGGGACAATTTGAGGAAAAATGTCTAATAAGTACTATTTACTTGGCGTTATGAATTTTGAAAGCCATTCAGCACCCAGGCAGGGGATTATCTTTTCTCCATGGAGCATGAACAGAAACAGTCCCCCTCGCAAGAGTAAGAAACTGGAGCAGGAGGGCAAGCGACAAGTCACGGAAGCAGAGGAGACGGAAACTAAAGGGCTTTATCGAAGAGGACAGGGCCCACGGAGAGTCACAGGGCCAGCCGCTCTGCCACACACGAGGCCTCACAAGCTCTGCCCATGAGGGCATGGTCGCCACACACGCTTCCCTGGCCCGGCACCCCAGGCCGCAGCCCCCGCCAGGCACCGCGCAGGCGCGGGGGGCACGGCGGCCACCGCGACGCTTGCGCAGTGGGGCCGCGGCC